>JBAIAA010000007.1:0-485000 GCA_037893245.1 Crossaster papposus | reverse complement strand
ACGCAGCATTTGCATTTTTGTCGGGCCCCTTGCAGATCATGAAATACTTGAGTAATTTTGAATATTATATGTCTGTGGGCAAAACACATCTCCTCCTACACATTCTGTATTCAGAATTGCTTTGTATCCATCAAAACTAACTGAATTGTACTCGTATGTAATAATACTATAATTATTTTTCTGATCTTGATTTGTAATTTTGATGCTTTCTGGTGTTTTTAATGCCCACAAAAAAACCCAACACAAATAACATAAGAATAGCTGCTCGACGCCAGTTGAAAACAAACACTGTTTGTTGTGCTTTTCTCGGCATTAACGATTGTAAAACTTTGGACAGGTTAGTTAAATACTATTTACTATAAAATACAACCCCCCAAATCCACCAATTCATGATAATTCAAGCAATTACCAATGGTGTATCCTACCTTAAACAAGTATCATTATTATTATTATTATTACAGACCAACCTGACAGACGACAGTACCAAACTTAGCTTAGTTTATGTAAAAAGTCAGGACTCACCAACACACTGTCCGTATGCTTGGTCGTAATGGTATCCAGTTTGGCAGTCACAGTAGTAGCTCCCTCTAGTGTTATTGCAGCGGCCACCAGCGCAGGGCCTCTGCTCACACTCATTGATATCTGTTGGTAAAGACAACAGCCATTCGCATTGTCAGTGAATGTAACTCGCCATTAAAAAGGTTCAAGAATTCTTCTAAATGCTTCGTTTGAAAGAGAAAAATTCCATTGGATAATGCTCAATGACTAGTCGAGTCTTTATATAAATTCCACAGCACCTGAAAGTAAAAGATCGCACAACGGGCTATTTTGACATCGTTCACTTGCGTGACATTGCGTGAGACATAAAGATTTACCTACTTACAGCAAATGGTTCTAGATTTAGAAATCTTTAGAAATCTTTAAAAATGCTATAGTTTGAAATTGTCTTTATTTATTATTTATTTATTTTTACTTATTTATTTAATTCATAATAACTTAATAATAAAATAATTCATAATAACATAATAACATTTATAACCTTGCCTACGCTTTGTGAACCTTGCCCCCCGCCACAGAACCTTCCACCCTTTCAGAAAAACAGCATTAGAGGTATCTTTGGGTTAGGGATATCTAGCGCATAACTTTTGCATTGCTAGAGAAAGAGCAATTCAGAAAAGGAATCTATTTGGGGGGATGAACCTCAAAAACAGCAGAGTGAAGAACGTTGCGCCGTAAATACACGACTCTGAGCCAAAGTTGTATTCGAGTCCCTGCAAGTCCCTGTCAGTCCCTGCGAGTCCATCACAAGTCCTTCAGTCTCAATTCAAGTCACTAGCTATTCAGATGAACTGTTAACAAAGGCATTCCTTTGTCATTATTCAACCAGTTACTTGCCACTGGCTTTAAGAAAGGACTTGTGACTGGACTTGTGACTGGACTTGTGACTGGACTTGTGACTGGACTTGTGACTGGACTTGTGACTGGACTTGTGACTGGACTTGTGACTGGACTTGTGACTGGACTTGTGACTGGACTTGTGACTGGACTTGTGACTGGACTTGTGACTGGACTTGTGACTGGACTTGTGACTGGACTTGTGACTGGACTTGTGACTGGACTTGTGACTGGACTTGTGACTGGACTTGTGACTGGACTTGTGACTGGACTTGTGACTGGACTTGTGACTGGACTTGTGACTGGACTTGTGACTGGACTTGTGACTGGACTTGTGACTGGACTTGTGACTGGACTTGTGACTGGACTTGTGACTGGACTTGTGACTGGACTTGCGACTGGACTTGCGACTGGACTTGCGACTGGACTTGCGACTGGACTTGCGACTGGACTTGCGACTGGACTTGCGACTGGACTTGCGACTGGACTTGCGACTGGACTTGCGACTGGACTTGCGACTGGACTTGCGACTGGACTTGCGACTGGACTTGCGACTGGACTTGCGACTGGACTTGCGACTGGACTTGCGACTGGACTTGTGACTGGACTTGTGACTGGACTTGTGACTGGACTTGCGACTGGACTTGCGACTGGACTTGCGACTGGACCTGTGACTGGACTTGTGACTGGACTTGTGACTGGTCTTGTGACTGGACTTGCAGGGACTCGAATACAACATTGCTTTGAGCTGACTCACCAATACACGTTGCCTCGAGAGTGTTCAGTGCGAAACCCGGGTCGCAATCACAGTGATATCCTGGCAACCTGTTTGCACATTGGCCGTCACCACAGATGTTCGGATGGTCAATGCACTCATTTATATCTGGCGGGATAAAAAAAACCGACAATTACCTTCAAAAATGCAAGTGTAATCTGTAATCTTTTGCAGACATTATCTGTTGGTTTCTATGTTTAAATGAAGTTTGGCTCCCTGACCCTACTTTAGATGATAACAGCATATGAAGCACGATATGTGGCAGAGAAAACCCCCCCTCTTTTGTGTTGACCATTGTGTTCCCGGAATCTCAGGAATTCCTTTTAGGTTTCAAGGGGGGATGGGTTAGGTTACAATAGTGTTGAGTGTGTATAAAGTATAGGGATAAGAGCGGGGTACCCCTCTGCCACATATCGTGCTGGGTATAGATAACAGAACAATTTAAGGACGTCTGGGAATTGTCGGGTCGGGGAACCAGACTAGATCACTTGCTCTCATTCACGGATGTGTAACCCATTTGAAACAAAATGTGGACTAATAAAATGGGGGGGGAGTATATGAAAACAAAGTCAGATTTTCACAACATTGGTCGGACGACCATTGTTGGAAATTCATCTTTTCTTGAAAGTATTGCTGCGTTCCAATCGCGTTGTTTTTATCGTGTTCACCGTGAATTTCTCCACGTTCACGAGTGGGTTGCATTCCAAACGCTACCCACCAAGACGCACGCGGACAGTCGAGTTAGTCGTGCGGCGCGGTAAGGACATTCTTTATCGCGGAAGAACTCGTACCTGAACGAACACGCATGCCCGAGTATTTCATTCGTTATGAAGTCGTGAGCATACAGAAACAAATTCCACCTCGAGTTCACCTCTGGTGAACACGAGTTACCAGGCGATTAGAACGCCATTATATGACTCGTGAACTCGTACACACGATAAACACGACGCGATTGGAACGCAGCATAACAGCTCACCGGATGCCATAATTCATGTAAGTTCACAGGTTGCTTGAGACTATTATTCACACACAGTCAAGTTATAATAAGGTTATTCACAATAATTTGGCATTTTTCTTTGTTGAGGTTTGTAAATGTTGTATATTGTCTTGAAGATTTGATTTTGTTATTGCACTGTGATTTGTCTTGAGATGGACCTCCAAAGCTGTATCTGATTTTTAAGTTAACTTTAACCTGTCCCTTTATGCATAGCAACTACTTCAAGTGGGTTTGTTTCTTTCTTAGATTTCCTTGTCTGTCTCTTCCTGAGTAAGTCTTAACTTTAATGGCTCCTGCACGAATTCGTGCTTGTTTTCCAGAACACCTCGCAAATTAGATTGTTATACCACGGCAATAGATTGTGAATTTTTATTGGTCGAGAAGCGTTCACGTGACATGCCACAAAAACGCATGTATCCGAGTGTGCCGATGTATGAGCATGGTATGAGCATGGAGGAATAAGAGCAGTATGAGTGATGTACGCTGAGTACGCGTGGTACATGAGTTCATGTACCCCACGGGGTACATGAACTTTCTTTTTCCAGGCCGCGGAATTTTTTTTTACACGCTAGAGCATAGCCTGGCCGGCCATTTCTGTGATAAATACCATGGAAGCGACTGATATTAGAGTCTAGCAACCTTTGACATGGCACTGTGTTATATTAGCTGGTACTACGTAAATTGATGTATGTTCCTGTGCGATGTAAACAGGGAACAGTGAAGTTAGCACTTTCGGCAACGACTGACGACCGCCATTGTTGTTTACACCGGCTTTCGTTTATGCTGTTCGTCTGCTTTTTTTCTGTTCCAATTTTGCCTTATTTTCTCCGTAATGTCGGCAGACGACAGCATTAAGTCACCTCCAAAGAAGCGATTTCTGTCTCGTTCAAAAGAGGAAATCAGAAATTTGATTTTCAAGCAAGACAGCGCCAGTACGAAGAAAAACACGGAACATTCAGTGCGACTACTTCGGCAATTTTGCACCGCAACGGGAACGGACCCAGAGTTTCAATTCTTGCCTGCTGTAATCTATTACCGTGGTATAACAAAACAATTGTTGCCTGCTGTGACATGGTCCATGGCGTTTTGTACACCCTCGGGGGCAAATGGCACCCTCGGCTTCACCTCGGGTGCCATTTGCCCCCTCGGGTGTACAAAACGCCATGGACCATCGCCTCGGGTGCCATTTGCCCCCGAGGGTGTACAAAACGCCATGGACCATGTCACAGCAGGCAACAATTGTATATTGTACAATTGCTACCACTGACTCACCTAAACATGTCAGGTATTCGTCTCTGAACTCAAAACCAGGAGGGCATATGCAGGTGTAGCTATCGGTAGTCACCTGACACGTGCCATTCCCACACGGGTTGTCTAGGCACCAGTCTTTATCTGATTCAGGTCAAAAGCAATGAAACTGATTGGTAAAAATCAATAAGATACGGAAGATATGATGGCATCCTACTCTGCTAACAAACATAAAGCCACTAACAAACATAAACCCACTAACAAACATAAAGCCACGTTGATCCTATGCAGCGCGCATACGTAGGCCGCCAATGCAGACGCCTTCTAATGTACGCTGTAGACCACGCCAAGACCTTCAAATAGGACGTCTTGGCTAACTGAAATAATCCGAGCAGAATTGTGTCGCATTTGCATGCGTGTGTGACGTTGCGTGCATAATTACGTGACGTAACAGAAACTTGACCAATGCGTCAGCGATTATGCAAGTAACGTCACGCAATTATACACGCAACAAGTGCATGTACATGCGACACAATTCTGCTCATAATTTTTCGAGCGATTATTTTAGTTAGCCAAGACGTCCTATTTGAAGGTCATAGTGTGGTCTACGGCATACGTTAGGGTGCGACCGCATCGGCAGCCTACGCGCGCTGCATACCGCAATAATGACGTCTTGCAATCAAGACTAGGTAACAGGGAGTTAGGGTTTTGGAAGATTTGTTTGTATTCCTCACCGTGACAGGTGCGAGTGTGGCGTTGAAACTCCTGACCCGGAGGACAGACACAGTAAAAGCCACCGCGGGGTTCCATGACGCATGTCCCCTCATTGCAGATGGTGGGATACATGGTACAGGTTGTATGACCTGGGGACGATAACAAAACAACATTCTCAACAAAAGCATTCGCTAGTCCGGTGTTCCGACATTTCTAACTTCTCCAGTTGCCACATAGTGACAGTGGGAAAAAAAAACATGCCCTGCCTTTGGATTCCTGATTAGTACATGTACGTTAATTAACAGAGGGCGTTGAAATAAAGCTCAGTCCAAGCGGTTGAGAGAAATTCTTTTTGAGTCGGGCAGAATGGAGCAAAATATGATTTGCTCAAATTTGGTCAGATTTGAAATTGCTCAAATGATTTAGCTATAGGGTCACTGCAGATTTGACATTTGAAGAAATATAGGTAGAATAACAAGTATTTTTCAATTTTTTTAAAATGGCTGCCATTGCCTATTTTAAAATGTATTTTGTCTATTTTACCTGTATTTTACCTCTGTTAAAATCCTTATTTAAATGTGCCTGGTGGTATGCGCATGCACTCAGTAGTGTGCGAGAACTTCATCTCTGTGGTTTTTATGTTTTCCCCAGCTTCTTTTTGCCTATTTTTGACTGGCTCCATAAAAACAACGGTATTAAGCCGCGCTGTGCATTATCCTGTAATGGTCCACTCAACGTTGAGAGGGTAATCGTTTTTCTTTTTTGTCATGAATGAAATCTTTTATAATATCTACAGTCTCATTTTGTATCAAAGAAATGTTGATGTATAAAGTAGAGCTGGTCACATTTATAAACACTGGTCTATTCTATCCTTGTCTATTCCATAACAATGAAGGAACAAGCCTTGGCTTAAAGTCACTGGTGATCAGGGAAGGGGAGTAGGGGTAGAGGAAGCAATCAATAGGTGCATAACAGCTCCTTGATTTTGAAGCCTGAATTTTTTTAACCAAAACTAGGTTCCTGGGAAGCTCACTTGTGCAGACGCGTTGGTTTCGGTCAAACAACTGTCCATCAGGGCACAAGCAATCGATGGTGTTCCCAACGACTACGCAGGTGCCATTGTTACAGGTACTGCCATGGATTCTGCACAGGTCCATCACTGGAGAAAATTACAAAAAATATACCTGAACAAATTAAAAATGTGGACTATGTGAACAGAAAGGAAATTGTACATCCAAAGAATTTACAACCATTGGTTAATTAAAGGTAGGATACACCATTTGCAGATATCAAAAATATTTACTACCGAATTATTAAGAAATATTTTACTTATTTGAAAGTAAATAAAAATAATAGTTCTAAGCATCCAGCAAAATGATTGCGCTAGATATCCGGTAATTATTTCGAAACATTGAACTTATAAAACAAAAATCGCGATCGTCGGAAGGCGATAACATAAGAATAATAATAAGAATAACATAAGAATAACTGCCCGACGCCTGTTGAAAACAAATGCTGTTTTTTTGTGCTTTTCTTGACATCCATGATTGTAAAACTTTGGACCTGTGGTCAGTTAGGCAATATTCACTATAAAATACAACCTCCCAAATCCACCCATTCATGACAATTCAAGCTATTACCAATGGTGTATCCTACCTTTACATCCACCTATTCCTGATAATTCAAGCAATTACCAATGGTGTATCCTACCTTTAAGGCAACGATGCCTTGTACATGTATGTCTGTACTTCCTTCAAAATATTTTGCAGAGTGGTTTAAACATTCTAGCGCCCTGATTGGGCGGTGGGCAAGGGCAGAATTGTGACTGGACTTGCCAATTTACCTGCGATCTAATTTGTGGCAGACAGGGCTACAACGCTGCTATTTCACACCACATGCCAACTTTGCAGTTTCAAAAGTGACGTTGCAATTCGATGGTTCAGGCCGATGGTACTGGAAAGCACACCCATTACATTTCCGGCCTTGCTCGCTGCTGACAAACATTTCCGCCCTTGCTCGTGACGTGTTTATGCGTCATCTGTTTTGAATCTGGGGAAAACTTTGCGTGTATATACGTCCTCCGGCGCGAACTGGTTAATACTTTTGTTGTGATGCAAACCACATAAAGATCTAAACTGTAGACTAACCTGCACAGAAGCCTAGTTGTTTGTCGTACTCAAACCCATCTGGACATGTACACTCATAGCCATTCACATCACTGTGACACGTCCCATTGTTGCATATGTTAGGATTGGCTTCACACATGTTTTTAACTGTAGAGAAGAAAGAAACCAGCATGTTACTCTGTCTAAATGGGAATAAGATGAGGACAATATTTTAATATTTAAATCCACTCATTCACTCACCAATTTTTTGTTGGGGAGGGGGGGGGTGCTTTGCAGGTAAATTGCTTTACGTAATCACTCTTAGAAAAAAAAATCCCCCCAAAATGTCAAGCTTTTGTACATTCCCAGGGTTGTATGTAGCAGTTTATAAACGAGTAAAACAAAACATGTTTTTGGCGTCACGCTTGCATATCCATATATTAAAATGAAAAGAACTTCAATTTTGTTGTTTTTTAAAGGTAAATTGTATTTAAAGGTAGAATACACCATTTGCAGATATCAATTTTTTTTACTACCAAATTATTAAGAATATGTGTCACTTATTTTAAAGTAAATAATGGTTGTAGACATCCAGCAAAATGATTGCGCTAGATATTTTGTAAATGTACTAACAAATTGAATTTTATAAATAAAAAAAAAGAACAACAAGAACAACTGCCCGACGCCGTTTAATAAAAGAATGCCGTTTTTCTTGCTTTTTTTTTTTTGGCATTCATGATTGTAAAACTTCGGACAGGTCAGTTAAACAATATTGACTATAAAATACAACCCCCCAAATCCAGCCATTCATGATGATTCAAGCAATTACCAATGGTGTATCCTACCTTTAAAGGTTCTTACAGGTAAAAAATAAATGTTCAAAACAATTAGGTTATGTTTTGTACACTTGAAATGTGAAATTCTCCTTTAAAGTACCACGCTATTTGTCCTGAATTGTCTTATCATACTCCAGTGCACACTGTAGTGTTGAACATATGTCCCATGTTTATTTCACTTGAGTTCACAGGTTTTTTTCTCCAAATCTGTTGCTGCATTCAACTTACACACACAGGCTCTCACGGTGTAGTCAAAGTCATAGCCTGGTTGCTCACAGAGGCAGACATAGCCGTCATCAGTCATGTCACAGGTTCCGTTACCACAGATGCCCGGGATAGCCACACAGTCATCCGTTACTGTCAACATGAAAATCAATTTCCATTATTAGCCATTATGTGAGCAGGCCTTCATTTTAAAGGAGCGCGATCGCGCTCGCGCTCCTCCGCGCTCCTTAAAATTTTTAAGGAGAGCAAAAAAAAGCGCTCCTTACAATTTTAACAAGAGCAACAAAAAAATAAAAAAATAAAAAAATCCAATTCCAATCAGCAACCGAGCCATAAACCACCGGACCGTAACAATTAAAACACCAAGCAGTAAACAAACACAGTTGAAACCCAACATACTGCTCTCTTTAAAAGAGAAATAATACGGACCCAAAATAAATAATATGGCTAAGTTCCAAATACCTGGAATTCACGTTCATTGATTGTACCACACCAAACCCACACACCTTGCGAGTTAAAACCGATTCCTCACCATGGAATCACCTACCTGCAACTGACGAGTGTCATAACAGTAAAGACACGAAAGCATTGCTATTGCTAACACAAGAGAATTTGCGATTACAATTCTCTCCTCGCACCCCCAAATAAAATCACATCAGATTTATCTTATACCAACAACGGTCATCTAGTCTTTCGTGTACGCCCATTCCATTTATTTCGGACATAACGGGCCTAGACTAATTCGCGCTTAATTAAGCCATACAAGTCACAGAGAGAGAAATGTCACTGGATGGGAAAGCGCCATCATTCTCTTAACCAAAAGTTGAACTACTGGTGAATGTTGTGTTCCTTTTCTTGAGTATGTGTTTATTAAAGGCATAGACACCTTTGGTTGTCATTTTGAGTAACTACAGATAATGTCCAGGGCCTTTAAATTCCACAGCACCTGAAAGTAAAAGATCGCACAACGGGCTATTTTGACATCGTTCACTTGCGTGACATTGCGTGAGACATAAAGATTTACCTACTTACAGCAAATGGTTCTAGATTTAGAAATCTTTAGAAATCTTTAAAAATGCTATAGTTTGAAATTGTCTTTATTTATTATTTATTTATTTTTACTTATTTATTTAATTCATAATAACTTAATAATAAAATAATTCATAATAACATAATAACATTTATAACCTTGCCTACGCTTTGTGAACCTTGCCCCCCGCCACAGAACCTTCCACCCTTTCAGAAAAACAGCATTAGAGGTATCTTTGGGTTAGGGATATCTAGCGCATAACTTTTGCATTGCTAGAGAAAGAGCAATTCAGAAAAGGAATCTATTTGGGGGGATGAACCTCAAAAACAGCAGAGTGAAGAACGTTGCGCCGTAAATACACGACTCTGAGCCAAAGTTGTATTCGAGTCCCTGCAAGTCCCTGTCAGTCCCTGCGAGTCCATCACAAGTCCTTCAGTCTCAATTCAAGTCACTAGCTATTCAGATGAACTGTTAACAAAGGCATTCCTTTGTCATTATTCAACCAGTTACTTGCCACTGGCTTTAAGAAAGGACTTGTGACTGGACTTGTGACTGGACTTGTGACTGGACTTGTGACTGGACTTGTGACTGGACTTGTGACTGGACTTGTGACTGGACTTGTGACTGGACTTGTGACTGGACTTGTGACTGGACTTGTGACTGGACTTGTGACTGGACTTGTGACTGGACTTGTGACTGGACTTGTGACTGGACTTGTGACTGGACTTGTGACTGGACTTGTGACTGGACTTGTGACTGGACTTGTGACTGGACTTGTGACTGGACTTGTGACTGGACTTGTGACTGGACTTGTGACTGGACTTGTGACTGGACTTGTGACTGGACTTGTGACTGGACTTGTGACTGGACTTGTGACTGGACTTGTGACTGGACTTGTGACTGGACTTGCGACTGGACTTGCGACTGGACTTGCGACTGGACTTGCGACTGGACTTGCGACTGGACTTGCGACTGGACTTGCGACTGGACTTGCGACTGGACTTGCGACTGGACTTGCGACTGGACTTGCGACTGGACTTGCGACTGGACTTGCGACTGGACTTGCGACTGGACTTGCGACTGGACTTGCGACTGGACTTGCGACTGGACTTGTGACTGGACTTGTGACTGGACTTGTGACTGGACTTGCGACTGGACTTGCGACTGGACTTGCGACTGGACCTGTGACTGGACTTGTGACTGGACTTGTGACTGGTCTTGTGACTGGACTTGCAGGGACTCGAATACAACATTGCTTTGAGCTGACTCACCAATACACGTTGCCTCGAGAGTGTTCAGTGCGAAACCCGGGTCGCAATCACAGTGATATCCTGGCAACCTGTTTGCACATTGGCCGTCACCACAGATGTTCGGATGGTCAATGCACTCATTTATATCTGGCGGGATAAAAAAAACCGACAATTACCTTCAAAAATGCAAGTGTAATCTGTAATCTTTTGCAGACATTATCTGTTGGTTTCTATGTTTAAATGAAGTTTGGCTCCCTGACCCTACTTTAGATGATAACAGCATATGAAGCACGATATGTGGCAGAGAAAACCCCCCCTCTTTTGTGTTGACCATTGTGTTCCCGGAATCTCAGGAATTCCTTTTAGGTTTCAAGGGGGGATGGGTTAGGTTACAATAGTGTTGAGTGTGTATAAAGTATAGGGATAAGAGCGGGGTACCCCTCTGCCACATATCGTGCTGGGTATAGATAACAGAACAATTTAAGGACGTCTGGGAATTGTCGGGTCGGGGAACCAGACTAGATCACTTGCTCTCATTCACGGATGTGTAACCCATTTGAAACAAAATGTGGACTAATAAAATGGGGGGGGAGTATATGAAAACAAAGTCAGATTTTCACAACATTGGTCGGACGACCATTGTTGGAAATTCATCTTTTCTTGAAAGTATTGCTGCGTTCCAATCGCGTTGTTTTTATCGTGTTCACCGTGAATTTCTCCACGTTCACGAGTGGGTTGCATTCCAAACGCTACCCACCAAGACGCACGCGGACAGTCGAGTTAGTCGTGCGGCGCGGTAAGGACATTCTTTATCGCGGAAGAACTCGTACCTGAACGAACACGCATGCCCGAGTATTTCATTCGTTATGAAGTCGTGAGCATACAGAAACAAATTCCACCTCGAGTTCACCTCTGGTGAACACGAGTTACCAGGCGATTAGAACGCCATTATATGACTCGTGAACTCGTACACACGATAAACACGACGCGATTGGAACGCAGCATAACAGCTCACCGGATGCCATAATTCATGTAAGTTCACAGGTTGCTTGAGACTATTATTCACACACAGTCAAGTTATAATAAGGTTATTCACAATAATTTGGCATTTTTCTTTGTTGAGGTTTGTAAATGTTGTATATTGTCTTGAAGATTTGATTTTGTTATTGCACTGTGATTTGTCTTGAGATGGACCTCCAAAGCTGTATCTGATTTTTAAGTTAACTTTAACCTGTCCCTTTATGCATAGCAACTACTTCAAGTGGGTTTGTTTCTTTCTTAGATTTCCTTGTCTGTCTCTTCCTGAGTAAGTCTTAACTTTAATGGCTCCTGCACGAATTCGTGCTTGTTTTCCAGAACACCTCGCAAATTAGATTGTTATACCACGGCAATAGATTGTGAATTTTTATTGGTCGAGAAGCGTTCACGTGACATGCCACAAAAACGCATGTATCCGAGTGTGCCGATGTATGAGCATGGTATGAGCATGGAGGAATAAGAGCAGTATGAGTGATGTACGCTGAGTACGCGTGGTACATGAGTTCATGTACCCCACGGGGTACATGAACTTTCTTTTTCCAGGCCGCGGAATTTTTTTTTACACGCTAGAGCATAGCCTGGCCGGCCATTTCTGTGATAAATACCATGGAAGCGACTGATATTAGAGTCTAGCAACCTTTGACATGGCACTGTGTTATATTAGCTGGTACTACGTAAATTGATGTATGTTCCTGTGCGATGTAAACAGGGAACAGTGAAGTTAGCACTTTCGGCAACGACTGACGACCGCCATTGTTGTTTACACCGGCTTTCGTTTATGCTGTTCGTCTGCTTTTTTTCTGTTCCAATTTTGCCTTATTTTCTCCGTAATGTCGGCAGACGACAGCATTAAGTCACCTCCAAAGAAGCGATTTCTGTCTCGTTCAAAAGAGGAAATCAGAAATTTGATTTTCAAGCAAGACAGCGCCAGTACGAAGAAAAACACGGAACATTCAGTGCGACTACTTCGGCAATTTTGCACCGCAACGGGAACGGACCCAGAGTTTCAATTCTTGCCTGCTGTAATCTATTACCGTGGTATAACAAAACAATTGTTGCCTGCTGTGACATGGTCCATGGCGTTTTGTACACCCTCGGGGGCAAATGGCACCCTCGGCTTCACCTCGGGTGCCATTTGCCCCCTCGGGTGTACAAAACGCCATGGACCATCGCCTCGGGTGCCATTTGCCCCCGAGGGTGTACAAAACGCCATGGACCATGTCACAGCAGGCAACAATTGTATATTGTACAATTGCTACCACTGACTCACCTAAACATGTCAGGTATTCGTCTCTGAACTCAAAACCAGGAGGGCATATGCAGGTGTAGCTATCGGTAGTCACCTGACACGTGCCATTCCCACACGGGTTGTCTAGGCACCAGTCTTTATCTGATTCAGGTCAAAAGCAATGAAACTGATTGGTAAAAATCAATAAGATACGGAAGATATGATGGCATCCTACTCTGCTAACAAACATAAAGCCACTAACAAACATAAACCCACTAACAAACATAAAGCCACGTTGATCCTATGCAGCGCGCATACGTAGGCCGCCAATGCAGACGCCTTCTAATGTACGCTGTAGACCACGCCAAGACCTTCAAATAGGACGTCTTGGCTAACTGAAATAATCCGAGCAGAATTGTGTCGCATTTGCATGCGTGTGTGACGTTGCGTGCATAATTACGTGACGTAACAGAAACTTGACCAATGCGTCAGCGATTATGCAAGTAACGTCACGCAATTATACACGCAACAAGTGCATGTACATGCGACACAATTCTGCTCATAATTTTTCGAGCGATTATTTTAGTTAGCCAAGACGTCCTATTTGAAGGTCATAGTGTGGTCTACGGCATACGTTAGGGTGCGACCGCATCGGCAGCCTACGCGCGCTGCATACCGCAATAATGACGTCTTGCAATCAAGACTAGGTAACAGGGAGTTAGGGTTTTGGAAGATTTGTTTGTATTCCTCACCGTGACAGGTGCGAGTGTGGCGTTGAAACTCCTGACCCGGAGGACAGACACAGTAAAAGCCACCGCGGGGTTCCATGACGCATGTCCCCTCATTGCAGATGGTGGGATACATGGTACAGGTTGTATGACCTGGGGACGATAACAAAACAACATTCTCAACAAAAGCATTCGCTAGTCCGGTGTTCCGACATTTCTAACTTCTCCAGTTGCCACATAGTGACAGTGGGAAAAAAAAACATGCCCTGCCTTTGGATTCCTGATTAGTACATGTACGTTAATTAACAGAGGGCGTTGAAATAAAGCTCAGTCCAAGCGGTTGAGAGAAATTCTTTTTGAGTCGGGCAGAATGGAGCAAAATATGATTTGCTCAAATTTGGTCAGATTTGAAATTGCTCAAATGATTTAGCTATAGGGTCACTGCAGATTTGACATTTGAAGAAATATAGGTAGAATAACAAGTATTTTTCAATTTTTTTAAAATGGCTGCCATTGCCTATTTTAAAATGTATTTTGTCTATTTTACCTGTATTTTACCTCTGTTAAAATCCTTATTTAAATGTGCCTGGTGGTATGCGCATGCACTCAGTAGTGTGCGAGAACTTCATCTCTGTGGTTTTTATGTTTTCCCCAGCTTCTTTTTGCCTATTTTTGACTGGCTCCATAAAAACAACGGTATTAAGCCGCGCTGTGCATTATCCTGTAATGGTCCACTCAACGTTGAGAGGGTAATCGTTTTTCTTTTTTGTCATGAATGAAATCTTTTATAATATCTACAGTCTCATTTTGTATCAAAGAAATGTTGATGTATAAAGTAGAGCTGGTCACATTTATAAACACTGGTCTATTCTATCCTTGTCTATTCCATAACAATGAAGGAACAAGCCTTGGCTTAAAGTCACTGGTGATCAGGGAAGGGGAGTAGGGGTAGAGGAAGCAATCAATAGGTGCATAACAGCTCCTTGATTTTGAAGCCTGAATTTTTTTAACCAAAACTAGGTTCCTGGGAAGCTCACTTGTGCAGACGCGTTGGTTTCGGTCAAACAACTGTCCATCAGGGCACAAGCAATCGATGGTGTTCCCAACGACTACGCAGGTGCCATTGTTACAGGTACTGCCATGGATTCTGCACAGGTCCATCACTGGAGAAAATTACAAAAAATATACCTGAACAAATTAAAAATGTGGACTATGTGAACAGAAAGGAAATTGTACATCCAAAGAATTTACAACCATTGGTTAATTAAAGGTAGGATACACCATTTGCAGATATCAAAAATATTTACTACCGAATTATTAAGAAATATTTTACTTATTTGAAAGTAAATAAAAATAATAGTTCTAAGCATCCAGCAAAATGATTGCGCTAGATATCCGGTAATTATTTCGAAACATTGAACTTATAAAACAAAAATCGCGATCGTCGGAAGGCGATAACATAAGAATAATAATAAGAATAACATAAGAATAACTGCCCGACGCCTGTTGAAAACAAATGCTGTTTTTTTGTGCTTTTCTTGACATCCATGATTGTAAAACTTTGGACCTGTGGTCAGTTAGGCAATATTCACTATAAAATACAACCTCCCAAATCCACCCATTCATGACAATTCAAGCTATTACCAATGGTGTATCCTACCTTTACATCCACCTATTCCTGATAATTCAAGCAATTACCAATGGTGTATCCTACCTTTAAGGCAACGATGCCTTGTACATGTATGTCTGTACTTCCTTCAAAATATTTTGCAGAGTGGTTTAAACATTCTAGCGCCCTGATTGGGCGGTGGGCAAGGGCAGAATTGTGACTGGACTTGCCAATTTACCTGCGATCTAATTTGTGGCAGACAGGGCTACAACGCTGCTATTTCACACCACATGCCAACTTTGCAGTTTCAAAAGTGACGTTGCAATTCGATGGTTCAGGCCGATGGTACTGGAAAGCACACCCATTACATTTCCGGCCTTGCTCGCTGCTGACAAACATTTCCGCCCTTGCTCGTGACGTGTTTATGCGTCATCTGTTTTGAATCTGGGGAAAACTTTGCGTGTATATACGTCCTCCGGCGCGAACTGGTTAATACTTTTGTTGTGATGCAAACCACATAAAGATCTAAACTGTAGACTAACCTGCACAGAAGCCTAGTTGTTTGTCGTACTCAAACCCATCTGGACATGTACACTCATAGCCATTCACATCACTGTGACACGTCCCATTGTTGCATATGTTAGGATTGGCTTCACACATGTTTTTAACTGTAGAGAAGAAAGAAACCAGCATGTTACTCTGTCTAAATGGGAATAAGATGAGGACAATATTTTAATATTTAAATCCACTCATTCACTCACCAATTTTTTGTTGGGGAGGGGGGGGGTGCTTTGCAGGTAAATTGCTTTACGTAATCACTCTTAGAAAAAAAAATCCCCCCAAAATGTCAAGCTTTTGTACATTCCCAGGGTTGTATGTAGCAGTTTATAAACGAGTAAAACAAAACATGTTTTTGGCGTCACGCTTGCATATCCATATATTAAAATGAAAAGAACTTCAATTTTGTTGTTTTTTAAAGGTAAATTGTATTTAAAGGTAGAATACACCATTTGCAGATATCAATTTTTTTTACTACCAAATTATTAAGAATATGTGTCACTTATTTTAAAGTAAATAATGGTTGTAGACATCCAGCAAAATGATTGCGCTAGATATTTTGTAAATGTACTAACAAATTGAATTTTATAAATAAAAAAAAAGAACAACAAGAACAACTGCCCGACGCCGTTTAATAAAAGAATGCCGTTTTTCTTGCTTTTTTTTTTTTGGCATTCATGATTGTAAAACTTCGGACAGGTCAGTTAAACAATATTGACTATAAAATACAACCCCCCAAATCCAGCCATTCATGATGATTCAAGCAATTACCAATGGTGTATCCTACCTTTAAAGGTTCTTACAGGTAAAAAATAAATGTTCAAAACAATTAGGTTATGTTTTGTACACTTGAAATGTGAAATTCTCCTTTAAAGTACCACGCTATTTGTCCTGAATTGTCTTATCATACTCCAGTGCACACTGTAGTGTTGAACATATGTCCCATGTTTATTTCACTTGAGTTCACAGGTTTTTTTCTCCAAATCTGTTGCTGCATTCAACTTACACACACAGGCTCTCACGGTGTAGTCAAAGTCATAGCCTGGTTGCTCACAGAGGCAGACATAGCCGTCATCAGTCATGTCACAGGTTCCGTTACCACAGATGCCCGGGATAGCCACACAGTCATCCGTTACTGTCAACATGAAAATCAATTTCCATTATTAGCCATTATGTGAGCAGGCCTTCATTTTAAAGGAGCGCGATCGCGCTCGCGCTCCTCCGCGCTCCTTAAAATTTTTAAGGAGAGCAAAAAAAAGCGCTCCTTACAATTTTAACAAGAGCAACAAAAAAATAAAAAAATAAAAAAATCCAATTCCAATCAGCAACCGAGCCATAAACCACCGGACCGTAACAATTAAAACACCAAGCAGTAAACAAACACAGTTGAAACCCAACATACTGCTCTCTTTAAAAGAGAAATAATACGGACCCAAAATAAATAATATGGCTAAGTTCCAAATACCTGGAATTCACGTTCATTGATTGTACCACACCAAACCCACACACCTTGCGAGTTAAAACCGATTCCTCACCATGGAATCACCTACCTGCAACTGACGAGTGTCATAACAGTAAAGACACGAAAGCATTGCTATTGCTAACACAAGAGAATTTGCGATTACAATTCTCTCCTCGCACCCCCAAATAAAATCACATCAGATTTATCTTATACCAACAACGGTCATCTAGTCTTTCGTGTACGCCCATTCCATTTATTTCGGACATAACGGGCCTAGACTAATTCGCGCTTAATTAAGCCATACAAGTCACAGAGAGAGAAATGTCACTGGATGGGAAAGCGCCATCATTCTCTTAACCAAAAGTTGAACTACTGGTGAATGTTGTGTTCCTTTTCTTGAGTATGTGTTTATTAAAGGCATAGACACCTTTGGTTGTCATTTTGAGTAACTACAGATAATGTCCAGGGCCTTTAAACTTGCGTTTTGTTAGCGAGAGCAAATCACTCTCCTTAATTCATTGTTTTGATTTAAGGAGAGCGATTTTAAAATCACTCTCCTTAAATCACCTTTTGATTTAAGGAGAGCGATGCACAGCTCTCCTCAGATTTATTAAAATGAAGGCCTGATGTGAGGCGTTCAGAGACTGGCAAAATGAGACGTAACTGGGCACAGGGCATAGTGGAGAAAACTGCTAAATAATAAATAATGGTTAATTTTTTATTTTATTTTTATTTTTTTTAATTTGTAATCTTTGGTATGCCTACTAACTATATTATGTTAAGAAATAGTATGGAATTAGTGGAATAAAAGTGTTTTTAGGAAAAACAATTGGCATTTGTTTTTATAACACCTCACTCACAGATTCTGTGTCTTGATTGGCCGAGAGCGCGTCACGCGTCACGTGTCACTTGCTATTTTTACTATTTTTTACTTGCGCTCCAAAAAGACTATACCACGCAGCCTCGTTCTGAAAAAGTACTATGCGCATAGCAACACACGTACTATGCGCATAGCAACGAAAGCGTGACTGAAACCCAGACGTGTGTTTCGGTGCATTGCGTAAACATTGCTCTATCACCCTCGCACCCGTTCATCAAGGCAACAAAGTACACGTATGATCGAGAAAAAGGGAACGAAGATACAAATAGTCGGGTGCCCTTTCAAAACGCAAATTTAACGTACATTTCTTTCGTAAACAACGCACTGCTTGCACGTAGGTTGACAAAAGGAAGCTTAAATTGTGCAGAATCTGTGAGTGAGGTGTTATAAAACAAATATTGACTGCTTTATTTCGCGGTATAGTAAAACTAGCCTCCCTCGGTGATCCATGGAGCATTCTATTTTCCCTCGGCTTCGCCTCGGGAAAATAGAATGCTCCATGGATCACCTCGGGAGGCTAGTTTTACTATACCACTCAAAGCAGTCAATATTTGTATACTATATCACATGTACAAAACTCGAAACTTTATTCTCAACATTTTACTTTTGTGACATGTTGATAAGTGCGAACTTTAAACGGCCATAACTGTTCGTTTGAAGTGCAAGCGACGGCAATGTAAAGATAATTGTATCCACTTTTCTAATAACACTCATTTCAACCTCTGCCCAGTTCCGTCTCATTTTGCCACAACCCCTCACATATGTACTTTGTAGCATTCACTGAAGGGTCATTGAGTGCTTGGGCTGTTTTGGGCACTGTATAACGTAGCAGTCATAGGGAAGCATAGGGTAAGGCTGTGCATCGGAACCGGATACCCGACCATTTATGTCAGGAAAGTAAATAATGATTCCAGTAATCCAGCAAAATTATTGCGCTAGATAACCTGTAATTCTTCCGCAAAATTCAATTTTATTTAAAGAAATTCCGATCGCCGGACGGTGATTGCGAAAAAATCAAGAACACTAAGAACTGCCCGACGCCGGTTAAAAACATATACCGCTTTTCTTGCTGTTTTTTAGAATTTGCTTTTTTCAAATTCTCTTAGGTTCTCAGCTTCAAAATGATGTATCATTTACATATGTACCCCACCCTATCTCCCCTGGGGGAAGGATTTAGTGATAAAACCCAGACAACCTAAATATAATATTTGATGTTAGAAGTTCAGAAAAGCATATTATTTCTATACACAATTGTTTCACTAAATCGACAAAAAAAACACTCCTGGACGACAGATTATGTTCAAATTTGGGAAAATTGTAGATTAACCCTAACTCCCTCACCATTGTTATTGAACAATACAATTCCTTCAAAATCCTCCAACTTCCTTTGTTGTGTAAGGAGTTAGGGTTAATAGTTGGTGAATCAGGAAAACCAAAAACCTCAAAATGGTATAATCCACCCCGAAATGACTTCACAAGTACATTGTAATAAAACACATTGTGCAACTTTGTCCTGGTTTCATTAGAACAGGTCACATAATGTGACCTGCTCCTACGAAAACAGCGTAAATTCGCGCTCTGCTATAATTGAAAATAGCCGATTTGACAGTGGGGAATCATTTTGGAGGTTTCGGCATGATACAATTCCCACAAATTACCAAGTATTTTCTTTTAAAGATTAGCAGAAAAAATATCAATTAAATTTTACTGAGCGTACCCAAGAAGTAAAATGTAGCAAATTTAATTAACTATTCTTAATTTAATGTGTGTAATGACCGCTGGTTTTGCTCAACATTATATTTTTTAAATACCCTACCCAATAAATTATAAATCATTTTAAAGCAAAGAATTCAAGGAGTACGGAA
Source organism: Crossaster papposus (assembly GCA_037893245.1). Taxonomy (NCBI): domain Eukaryota; kingdom Metazoa; phylum Echinodermata; class Asteroidea; order Velatida; family Solasteridae; genus Crossaster; species Crossaster papposus. The sequence goes on along the minus strand of JBAIAA010000007.1, from coordinate 465,057 downwards.
ATACCAATATCTCAAAATATCAAAATGTCAACTTTACTCTGATTTCGTGGGAGCTGGTCATATACTAGCCGCCCGCTCTGCAAGCAATTGATTATTAAGTGGTGGACTGTTTACTTACGCAGACAAGCACGATCTCGGTAGCTGTACTCATACCCCAATGGGCACTCACAGGAGTAACCACTGTCGTCAAACACACATGTACCATTGCCACATAAGCCAGGGTATGCCGTACACTCATTGGCCACTTTGTGAAAGAAGAAGAAACAAATTATGGATGAAATTTCCAGGTTAATGTAGTAAAATGATGTTTCCAAATGCATAATGAAGGCAAATCCAGGCAATAAATAATGGGCACATCTGTAAAGTGAAACATTTATATTTTCAGAACTACACTGTACAAGCATCACCATTTTAAATGTGGTATCAAATTACATGTACATTGAGACAAGACTTCATTTGAGTGATGTGGCAGTGAGATGGAATGTGGTAAAAAAAAGTGTATTTTGGTCCCAAAGAACTTGGTTTTTATAGGATAAAGATATGGATTGTAGGTTGTTCACTTTTGGCAAAGTTTGGCAACTTTTACATTAAAAATGCAAGTGTTATTGTGACTACTTGTTAAAGCATAGACATAACAAACAATTGTTTCAGACCTGCCAACCCTTGGGATCACACAATTTTCTTCTGAAACTCCAAAAAGTCATATTTAAAAATTGTGTTTTTCAAAAAAATATGCAGAGACGAGCTTACAAACAAGGGTTTTATGTGGCTGCAATGTTCTATGACGTTCTGTGCTTTGTGAGGTCAAGGAGCTACCAAAACAGAAAGAGTAAGCGCAGCTCAGTATCTTAAAAACAATGATCACCACCGCCAGGGAGTTTACCACCGGACAGGGACTAAAATAACAATGAAGCAATTTGAATTACGCGCTGCTCGTGGACCATAGCATGATGAATGCCGAGAAATACTTGAGCAAAGGATTGTTGGTATTGCGCATGCGTGTTTTTACAGAAGATTTTTACACACACAAAAACAGTTGTAAAGAGGGTTTAAATTTCACCGTCGGCCACTGTTGGCCTGGTTCACCATTTGTACAATATCATGTCGCTTGATTTCCGCTACATTTGAAACGTATTAAACTTTCTGAAAATTCATTATGACAATTGTAGGAACGTTTATATTTAATGGCTATTCAGGGTAATGTTTTGGCGAGCGCAACCAGGAACTGTTTTGGTCGTTGGTTATTGGTTGATCGTTTTGGCGAGCTTGGATGTGCCTGTGATCACGTGCCAAAGTTTAAACAGCTCTTGGTTGATGAGCACCAGAACACGACCCAGGATTCCCCTTTACGTTATCATTAGGGGTGTGGGTTAATAGCGAATCGGCGGTGGCGATCATTGTATACAAATGCAAGAGAGCGGTCGTATATACATGTGGGGATCAGAATGTATTTTTAATGATGGTGCTGGCCTGGGGAGAATCGGATTAAAAATGTGTTTGATAGCTCTATGGTCAGGTTGGCTTCTGGTAATAGGCATATAAATTTAAAAAAATCGTCGTCAACTTTCCCATGGTTTTTCACAAAGAGTTCCCTGAATGTTATTTTGCAATTTCACTGGAAGAAATTCTTTTTTGTTTTGGAAAAATGTTCACATTCTCCGATGTCTAGAGCAAAAACTGCACGGTTCTTTTTATAGCTACACACGTGCGGCACAGTACATGTATACTTGTGCACTGTTTACTTGTGTATGTGATTCCTGTTGAAAGCAGCCACTTTACATAGACTTGTGTTATCGTAATGCCTAGTGCTGTTGTATACAACGTTCCGATTGGTTAATACGGTCTCAAATTGTTCACATATCCCATGTACCAATCACGGGCGCCCTAGTTTACGAGATCGCGATGTCGAGCCTCGTGGCTGTTTTTCAAACCCAGCTTACGTTCTGTTTTCAGCTCCATCACAATTGCTAAACTGCATAAATGAAGCCACAATGGAGACGACGCTGGGGTTTGACAAACAGCCCAAGTCAGTTCTAGCATGGTCTACACTCGCAGTCGCTTTGAACCAGGATTTGTTCAGGCGGGTCAAAATTAATGGTCAAAACACAATTTTATGGGGGAAAAAAACGTTCGGTCGTATTTTCAACAGGGTGTCTCTTGAAAAATGCAACAGCGGGGATTATAGGAAAACCTAAAATCATAACCGTACATAATATGACATAGTATAGATGCGCTAGGGTATTATTACAAAATTGTCTTAAAATTCAAATTACCGGTATCTTAAAATTGCTAGAGGACCATATTCAAAATAGTATTAACTGTCCGAGTCAGTTTCCCTCGTGATTCATTTGAACAATTTCTTAGCAAGAATAATTCACCTTCACAGCGTCTGTTGCGAGTATTAAACTCATGGCCGCCGGGGCATTGGCAAGTATAGAGTACCTCTTGGTCCTGGCACTGGTAGCCACGGCAGATATTGGGATACTCGGTGCACTCATTGATGCCTGGTACAAGAAAAGCAACGGTAAAGTGCATGTTCAAAATCGTACAACAAAAAACTATCATGCAATAAACAAAAATCATACAACTAAAACTAAATATCCAATTTCAAAATCAGGCAACACAGAGGAACTGGTAACTTTCTACTTCTCTCTCTCTCTCCCTCTCCCCCGCCCCTCACACTACTCTCCTCCCCCCCTTCACGCTTCACCCCCCCCCCCCCCCCCCTTCACCCTACCACCCCCCCTAAAAAAAACCACAAATTAAACAAATATTCTATACGTAGTGGTCAAACAAATAAACATACTTCTACTTTCATAATTCCACTATTCAGAGACCTACACTTTTTATATGATAGGAAATTTTGTTGGAAGAAAAAAGATACCAAGAACTCCCGATTCGTTTCAGTAGTTTTGATTCCAGCGCCATTTTTGCGAATCAAAGTCGGGGGCTCTAATTAGGATTATTGTACACATGTCCGGTGAACATCCAAGAACCACTGACCTTCGTTCACGAAAATGGTGCTGGAATCAAAACTACTAAACCGAATTGGGAGTTATTGGTATCATTCTCCTAACAAAAACTTCCTTGTCATACATATCAATGGTTTAGGTCCATGGATATTAAAAGTATGAGGTTAGTTTGTATTTGATCACCCTGAATTTGTTTCGTTAAACTTCATTTAAAGGTAGGATACACCATTGGTAATTGCTTGAATTATCATAAATGGGTGAATTTGGGGGGTTGTATCTTACAGTAAATATCGTTTAACTTACCTGTCTGAAGAAAAGCAAGAAAAACAACGTTTGTTTACAACCGGTGTTCGGCAGTGGTACTTACGTTGTTTTGGGGGTTTTTTACGATCGTCGTCCGGCGATCAGGAATTTTTTTAATAAAATTTAATTTTTCGGAACAATTACAGGATATCTAGCGCAATCCTTTTTACTTTTAAATAAGTAGGATATTTCCTAATGATTTGGTAGTAAATATTTTCGATATCTGCACATGGTGTATCCTACCTTTAAAAACGCACCTGTGTAAATGAGGCAGGTGGTCGCACAACACGACAACACAACAATACCGAACTGGCTTTAATATTACAGATGTCCAAATAACTGACCTTCACATCGCAAATTGGCCGGGTTGAACCGCGATCCTTCGCGGCACTGGCACATATAGAACACAACCAGATCAATGCAAGGCTGACCGTCACAGACGTCAGGGGTTTCCTCGCATTCGTTGATTTCTAACGAGGGCAAAATCAGTTGAAACAAAGTTCATTTTGTTGAAGATATAGAGAACGTGGTCGCCCCCGTCTACAAAAAACACATAGTTAACCAGTGCACGATGGGATTATTTTGACAAGAATTTGCATGCTCACTCATATCAGCACACTTTTAGGTCCAGGTATCTGCACTAAACACGAAGATGCACAAAGTTTACCCTGTGCATTGATTCTATTAACTCACTTATGTCAGGATACATCCCCTTAAGGTTTTACGCTTACCCTTTCCTCACCCACAACTACCCTTTCCTCACCCACAACTCCCCCCCCCCCCCCCCCCCCCCCCCCCCCCCACCCACCCACAACTCTCCCCCCCCCCCCTAACTCTTCAAGATTGTTGAGAATGCTATATGTGACCGGCTCTAAAAAGGTATTAAGTCGCGCTGTGCACTATCATGTAATGGACTACTCAAAGTTGAGAGGATAAACATTTCATCAAAATGTGATTTACATTTTTTGCCATTAATGACATCTTTAACACCAATATTTTCAGGTTTCATTCAAAGAAATGTTGATTTTGATGATAAAAGTGGAAAACGCGCACATTTTGTGTTCATCGTTCTGTTGTTCTACAACAAAGCCGGCTTTTTCAAAGCCTGTTTTCTCAGTTGTGTAATTTGAACTCTAAGGAAGTAATCAAAAGCAAACATGTCATATCTCCAGAACGGGAGTGGCTATGGAGCTCTATTATATACCAACTGGAATCTTACGCTATGGGCTTTCCAACCAATATATAACCAAGTATATAACTCAATTTCACTATTTTGTGACATAATACCCATTATTGTGGAGTGGGTCACATATATAAGCGTCCTAATTGTTATTGTATTGTTATTATTTTTATCTTAGCAGTTGTCAGACAAGCTATAATCATTCATATTTGATGAAGATCATCCTTTGGCCGAGTCTGAAACGGGCTTCCAGACCTACGGCTACGTCTACGTCTATTATTGGCAGCCTGCTCATGCGCAGTAGTAAGGGCGTCCCTGTTTATTTCTGTGGTTCTCATTTCCGACCAACTCTATTTTGGGCTTCCGACCCATAAACAAAAAAATGCTATTACCGCCGACCCTTTCTGGAATGCCATTCACACAAAAATTGGCAAATATATCAAAATATGGCAAAAAACCACCTCTGGAATCCCAGTAGATGATAGGATGCATTATGTTGCCTCTCATCATAATTATTAGGTGTCTATAGTATACCTTACTGGTATGTCGTGACTGCCACTACAACCAAAATGTTTGTGAGCTGCATTGTGCAGAAGTCAACTGCATCTGGCTTATAATTGACTATTTTTATGCAGTGATATCCACTCATGATAAACTCACTGCAGTAAACAAAACTGGAGATAATACACACTTCTCATCAGGTGTAACTAGGTTTTTTTACCTTAATTTTGTGTATTTTGTTCGACCGAACGGCTCAACTCAACAACAAAATGACAACCATAGAAATAACAAGAGAGGCCCTAAGGACGAAGACCTAGACAACAGCCCCAGACAAGAGATTCGGGCGTGGCGTTAACCTTGTTTTGTAACATTGGATGGCTGTATTGACCTTTACCCTTTGACTTACCCTCACATCGCCGGTATCCCAGGTTGAAACGAGAGCCCTCTGGACACTCACAGGTGTACAGCACATCAAGGTCTATGCAGCGTCGCCCCCTGCAGATGTTGGGGTATTTCTCGCACTCATTGATGGCTGATGCAAATGGTGAGAGAAGTGTGGCATGTGATTGAATCTCACCAAAATATCTTACTTGTTTGCCAGTCCCAAAGAACAAGCTTAATGTCTCGCTGCATATGTAACCGGCTCTACAAAAAGGTGTATTAAGTCGCGCTGTGAATTATCATGTAATGGCCCGCTCAACGTTGAGAGGGTAAACATTTCATCAAAAGGTGATTTTCATTTTTTGTCATGAATGACATCTTTAATACCTATAGTTACAGGTTTCATTCAAAGAAATGTTGATTTTGATGAATAAAGTGGAAAAAAATACCATTTTGTGTGCATCGTCTTGTTGTAGTACAACAGAGCCGGCTAATTCAAAGCCTGTTTTCTCAGTTGTATAATTTGAACTCCAAGGAAGTAATCAAAATGTAAACACGTCATATCTCCAAAACGAGAGGGGCTATGGAGCTATATTTTATACCAAATGAAAGCTTATGTCGTGGGAGTTTTAACCATGTATATAACTCAATTTCTTATTTTGCGACATAATACACCTTTTTGTAGAGCCGGTCACATATAGGGTCTCATATTCTCATAAGCTTCATTAACCTGTCTTTAACCAGTTCGCGCCGGGATTATTGTAACATTCACCGAACCGAGGCGCGAGATTATTTTAAACGAAACTCAAACCGAGGCGGATTCAGGCCGATGGTATCGGGAAGCACACCTACGCATTTCCGGCCTTGCTCGCTGTTGACAGACATTTCCGGCCTTGCTCGTGACATGTTTATGCATCATCCATTTTGAATCTCTGAAAAAAATTGCGTGTCTATACGTCCTCTGGCGCGAACTGGTTAAAAATCACAGAGCGCCTTGCGTCCTCGTCTTGTAAGATACGTGGGATATATAAGAACTGCCTATTATATAAGTCATTCTCCTTACCCTGACAAGTCTTGGTGTCCATGTTATACTGCTGGCCGTCTGGGCACTCACACGTGTACATCATGTCACGATCAGCGCAGCTGTACTCACCACAGATGTTGGGAAAGACTTTACACTCATTGATACCTGAAGACGAGTCAAAATAGAATTGTTTCCCCATTTTCATAATAGACTAAACTGGGCAGAGGTTGAAATGAGGGTTTGCGAATATTAGTTCCTTACAATATCGTTTGTTGCACATAATCGAACATTCTGTTAAGACAAGTTACATGAATAAGATTAAAACTGCTGCAAACTGCTTACTGGCTGGAATGACCTGAAATATACAAATCAAATAAGTTAAGAGGGCCTAATATTTCGATCTTAACAAGATCTTCTTCAGAGACATGTCTCTGAAGAAGATCTTGTTAAGATCGAAATATTAGGCCCTCTTAACTTATTTAAGACAAGTTACAGTTTGCATTTATGAATGTGTCGAACAAGCAAAATATTGCACATTTGAACAGCGCCCCTCCTGCTACATGTACTAGTCCGCTGTTTTCTGCTTCCCCCAACCCCCACCCCCCAATTTTCACAAACAACATGATCACTGCTACTGCGTGGTATACTATTAAAAAATCAGGCATGCAACTTGAAATTAACAACAACAGAAACAGCCCTACTTATTACCAGTGTCTCTGTTAGCCTCCAGGACTGGGTGGAGTCCCTCGATGTACGGGATCTCTTGATGGCCGGGCCCCATGGGACAAACCTCGTCAAACTCCCCTGCAAAGCAAACATCACCAATCCGTTCAACAATTTGGAAAAAACTATAACACCAGCGTCATGTTGCAGTCATAAATAGTTAGAATGTTAAAGATTAGATTTAACTCCCAGCTGGATGAGAACATTTGAAATCAAATAATCGCACTTACGTCAATTCTGGAGTGGACTGTTCCACAGTTTGCAGTCATCACCTTATCCGGCCCCTACTTTAATCTTTGCTTCTACGAGAGAGGACTTACGTGAATTCTGGGGTGGGCAGATCCACAGTTGGCAGTCATCACCCCAGCCAGCCCCTACTTAAATCTTTGCTTCTATGAGAGAGGACTTACGTGAATTCTGGGGTGGGCAGATCCACAGTTGGCAGTCGTCGCCCCAGCCGGCCCCTACTTAAATCTTTGCTTCTATGAGAGAGGACTTACGTGAATTCTGGAGTGGGCAGATCCACAGTTGGCAGTCGTCACCCCAGCCGGCCCGTACCTAAATCTTTGCTTCTATAAGAGAGGACTTACATGAATTCTGGGGTGGGCAGATCCACAGTTGGCAGTCGTCACCCCAGCCGGCCCGTACCTAAATCTTTGCTTCTATGAGAGAGGACTTACGTGAATTCTGGGGTGGGCAGATCCACAGTTGGCAGTCGTCGCCCCAGCCGGCACCTACGCTGCAGCAGCATTCTTGTCGCGTGACGTTTGACGCCAGCGTGTTGCTGCAGAAGTTAGGATCGTCCACCGAGGCGTAACAGTCCTTCCTTTCTGGGCCTTGCTGCACGTCGGGAGGGGTTGTTGGTTCTTCAGTGGTTTCTGACCAAAACAAATTATAATAATTATATAGCTGAACGAAAAACTTCACTGTCTTTGCCGTCCCAGCTTAACTATCCTTGGAGTTGATAACTTTCCAACTTGTACCTAGCAGGCTTTTAAGCACAGTCAAGTGAAAAAGAACAAAAATAGTCGGATCAAAATAAAACAAAAAAGCGCAAAGGTCGGACTTTGGAGAACAAAATCAGAATACTAAAAATGTGACCCGCTCCACAAAAAGGGTATTCAGTTATATACATCGAGTTATATACATGGTTGGAAAGCCCACAATGTCAGCTTTCATTTGGTATTTAATAGAGCCCCATATCCCCTCCCATTCTGGAGATACGAAGTGTTTGCATGTTGATTACTTCCTTGTAGTTCAAAATACACAACTGAGAAAACAGGTTTTAAAATTTTTGGCTCTGTTGTAGAATATCATAAAGATGCTCACAAAATGTTTGTGTTTTCCACTTTATTTATCAAAATGAACATTTCTGTGAATAAAACCTGAAACTGCAAAGATTGAAGATGTCACTCATGACAAAAAATGAAAATCACATTGGGACGAAATGTTCACCCAAAGTAGATGGGGGATTACACGATAATGCACAATGCGACTTAATATCCTTTTTGTGGAGCCGGTAACAAATGAATACCAGACATTTGTTGCCTCTCATATTACATGTAGGTGATACCTGTACTGGTATGTCACGGCCGCGTTCATGATCTGCTCGGTATAAACATAATGTAATTAGTCAATGCATTTTGTTAAATAATTATTGTTTTACTAATTTATTCAGTGATATCAATACATGATAAACTCATTGCAATACACAAAACTGGAGACAATACTCACTTGGCATCATTTAATATAGCCATTCTTACGTGTGCAAATTCAATTTGGTTTTTTCTTCAATTTTTGTTGACCGACTGTCCCTATACTTCACAAGTCAATTAAATACAAGAAACAATAGAAATAAAAAGGTATGCCCTCATCAACACAGCATAGGACTGAGAAATAAAATAACAGATCCTGAAATTAAACTCGTAGGAGATAATACTCATACACACCAAAGCCCCCCATGTCCACATAGATGCAGTTGCGCATTTGCTGGTCGTACACTGCTCCTCTTGGGCATGTGCAGGTGTAACTACCAAACGTGTTCAAGCACGTCACTCCCATGCCGCCGCAGATATCTGGGGTATCGCTGCACTCGTCAACATCTGCAAGGGAAAAAGAATTACCACAAAAGTAACCAATCTGCACAAATTCTAGGCCTTAACCAGTTTGCGTCGGATGCCGTAATCTAGCTTCCACTTTGGAAAAAAAAGACCGAGTAGTGGGGACATTTTCGAGTCCCCATAGCGCGTTGGGTCTTCAGTAAAGGGGTTAATAGGTAAAATTGGGTTAGGATATAATGAAAAAAAATGTAGAAGAAGACAAATTAGGGTGATGTTAAACATTTTAGAATTTTAGAGTCTTCTGAGTTTGAGTTTAGAGATATTTCCCTTAGCACACAAGCCCTATGGATTGTCCCTATAACAAAAAGAATAAATGTGTACACTCACAATTTTTGCGTGATTCAAAATGGATGACAGATAAACACGTAAATACGAGCAAGGCCAGAAATATCTGTCAGTGGCCGAAAAAATATGTCAGTGATTAGCTTGCAGCGAGCAAGGCCGGAAATATCCCACAGATGCCGGCCTAAACCCGCCTCGGATCGAGGTTCGTGAAAAACTATCCTGCGCCTGGGTCCGGTCAATTTATTAGTATATTGTATTTATAAAGAGCTTTTACACGATTGATCAAATTGCCGTACAAGGGAGGACTATGGATAGAAAATGGATAGAAAATGGCGAGGGATGAGGCATCACTGACGTTGATGGGAATAGTGTTCCATAGTTTGGGGCCTGATATTGAAAAAGATTCATCCCCGGGGGATCTAGAACCCGAAGAATAGAGAGAAGTTTATCATCGAAAGATCTTAGTCTCACCCTGCCTGTTTAAAACAAAGTGAGTAAGTTACACAAGTAAAGGGGAGAGATACCACAGGCCTCAACCTCTACAGTGGCCACCAGCAGCCATTGCCGCGATGCCCCAGCGAATTGCCGTGAAGCCCTTTAAAAAAAACACGTACCTTACGCAGGGGTTTCCCTTAACTTTTTGTTTCAGTGGCCCGCCGGGCTACCTAATTAGAGTTTTCAGTCGCCCACAAGCATTTTCAGTGGCCACGTGTGCATTTGCCATATCTGTGTTTTCCACCGAGGTTACGCAACGCAATCTGCATTGTCCGACCTTCCGCGAAAGCGCCCCGGGAAACGCGTTCGGGAAAATTGCCGTAACGCGGCACGGCACGGCACTTTACAGCCCAATGCTTGTTGTAATCGCTGATCTTGCGATTTAATTTGCATCCGCCACAAAAGCTATCAAAACTAAACCTCACCTGTGACAACAAAACTAGCAGAGTTATTGTAAAAGCATATTAAATGTTTAAGGTTGAAAACCTTTTGGGAAAAAAAACGGAGAATGTTGGCCTAAATCTTTCACACGATGAACGCCAAGCTGACCAACACACCACACAAGCGTAAACTGAATGCAGGACACCTGCCGCGGTAGAACATTTTGTAGAAACACGCTACATCGCTCAAGAAGGACAAGCGTTACAACCTCGAAAGAAATACATTAACAGAAAATAAAAAAATAGTAAAGGGCGACCATGATCTGATAATTAACCCTAACTCCCTACACAACAAAGGAAGTTGGAGAATTTTGAAGGAATTGTATTGTTCAATAACAATGGTGAGGGAGTTAGGGTTAACCTGCAGGATATGACTTTCTTCATTGACGTTTGTTTGCCGGGCATTTTTACATCTTACGATGTCAAATTCGACCATTTCGTGTAACGGAAAAATACATGCATGTCGGCCATGGACTGGTTTCGGTCCTTAACTTTGTCCATTGAAGCGTGCGGCGGAAACCAATCCAAGAATGCGCCTGCATTATGCATGCTTTGCATGGGGCGAGCACATGGCTTTTTGGCACCATCACCGTTTTTACGTACGCTTGCGGTATATATGTACATGTACATGTATGTGTGCCGCGCAGGCCATGCGCGCCATGCCAATGTATGCGCTAGCTATAGCAAGCCGGCCATAAACATCGCGAATCTGTATACAGGAATGACACGATCCTATCTCTGCAATGCACGTGCGCGTGCACTGTTGTGTAAAGGTACTGCTGTACATACAAGTACATGTACTGGTAAACAGTTGATCTGGGAACTCACATGTAATGTATTTAATATTTTAACTCGCCGGCCGGACGACCGAGGGAAGTGTTTTGAGTCGTCCGTGGCCGTTTTGGGTCGCATTTGGCGAGCGGGCGACCGCTAAGGGGAAACCCTGCCTTACGGCCACTTGGCCGTCGTGCCCCTTTTCATTGATTCTATTATATTATGTAGTCGAAAGTGTTATTAAAAATATTGTTAACGTTGTGACTCATTACGAAGATCAAATTGTTTCGACGTACGTAGCGAATGCTCTCCCGCACACTAGTTTTCATAAATGCTGCTTGCGCCGGCATCGCGCAAGTACGTACTTGCAGAGGAGAACATGGCATGGCAACCATATCAAACCTAGTTGAGTTGTTCACTACTAAAAACACGGTACCATACTACTCATGTATAGACTGGCCAAAAATAATTCGCGATTAATGCAAAACAATATGGCGGACCAAATCTGCACAGGCGCGGCGTGCAAAGCTCGTCGCACCGAACAACATAGGGCACTAGCAGAGCGCCCTCTGTTGTTCGGTGCGACAAGCTGTGCACGCCTGCGCAGACTTGATCCGCCATGCTGTTTTGCGTTGATCGCGAATATTTTTAATTTTTTTTAACGCAGATTTAGAGACAAATTACACCAGACGGAACCACGGAAAAGTCCTAATTATGGCGAAATATCGATGCGCTATAATAAATGAACCTGCATGCCGAGTTTGAGACCGAATGATTCCATGAAATCCCTTTTTTTTGCACCGATGGACGCGGGGCCGGCTGGCCATAGACTGGGCTAGGCATAAACATGCACGTTTACATAGGCGAATGATTTGGCGTTTAGAGGGACTCGTTTTAAATTGTTATATTCATATTAACGTTTACATATAGGCCAATTATTTGGTGGTTTGTTTTTTTGGTGTTTTTTTTTTTTTGGGGGGGGGTCATTTTAAATTGTTATAATCATATTTATTTCGAAGAATATATTTTTTTAAGAATTTTATAATCAACTTCAAGGTTGAATTTTCTGAAACAGCGGATTTTGTTGAGCCTTGAGGGTTTTTTTTGGGGGGGGAGTTGGGGCGGTGGTGATCCGGAGATGAACAAATAACAGTTTGACAATGGCCTTGGTGCCCTTTAAGTTGGCCTTGGAGCAGCACGGTTTTGGATCTAATCCAAGCTTTGAAACATCGTAGGCTGTCTCAAATGCCTATATTCCGTGTATGGAATTCTTTTCAAGCAAATCAACAAGCCACTCTACTCACATGGGGCCAATTTCATAGAGCTGCTAAGCACAAAAATTTGCTTAGCATGACAATTTGTCCTTGGCAAAAACAAGGTTACAGACCAAATTTTCACCTGATCTTTATTGTTCTGGATTGATAATCAGCTGTTTTTTCGCTTAGCATGAAAAACACATATAATTTTGGCTGGTAACCTGTTTTTAATGAGAAAGACTTTTTTGTGCTAAGCAAATTTTGTTGCTTAGCAGCTCTATAAAATTGGCCCCAGGTCTGAGCCGGGAATCAAACCCGGGCCACATTGGTGAGAGACGAGTGCTTTACACAAGTTTGCCACCCATTGCAACTTTGCACGATGCTCGTACAAAGTTGGCTGTGCACGGCGTCATCGTCTATCTGTGCGTGCATCGACTTCATTATAAACTCACCAGTGCAAGCCGTGGGCTGCGTCCGCGTTGTACCCGGCGGGCAGACACAACGGAAAGACCCTGGCTGATTGATACACTGGCCACCAACGCAACCGTCTTCATCCTCACACTCGTTGATATCTGAAATGCATCAACGTTAACAAAGTCCTAACAAACCTGCCAAAAACCTAGCAAAACCTGCAGTTGGAGTTTGATGGGCTTGGGGTAGTTAGAATTAAAGTAGGATTACTTTTTTTTTACACCCTGTAGTAGCCATTTTGGATTGCTACTGTGTTCTCATACTTATTAAGTCACTTATAAATGTTATTAAAGCAAGGATGTGTTAGTAGAATCACAAAAATAAACTTTTAAAATAAAAAAAATTAAAAATAAAAATATACCCAAATTCGGGAATAACTGTATTACGCGGCAGGTATTAAGGATTTATGCAAATTATGGCGGCCCCAGAGGGTGCCAGTTTTGACGTGCTTCAAAAATCGAACAAAGTTTGGTACCATCTTGTCTAAAATTGGTGCCCTTTGAAAGAATCGGAACCAATTGACCCCTATAAAGCCCTAATAACGACACTGACTATAAACGACCACAGTCTAAGACTATTGAGATAGTCCCCAATGAACATTGCCAGAGATGGATTCTGCTGCTTTGGGTGACCACAGACTCTGAGGCAGTTTGACCTTTAGATTGTTGACCTGATGGATCTTGCTGCACTGGGCATGGTTGCCAAAGCTTTGGTGCTGCGTCTGGTGGGTTTCTAGACAAAACTCCCTGAAGGGTTAGGGTTAGTGCAGACATCCTAACCACCCAATTACCACCAAACTTACCACAGTCGGTTGGTAATTAAGTTTCGAATCAGATCTAGCAATGAGCATGTCATGAGTGTTTGTCAGGACTGTGAATATACCTCTGCAATGGCGGGCTCTGGAGTCATAAAGGTAGCCTTTGATGCAGGAAGACCGCATGCAGAAGTAACTGCCATAGGTGTTCAGGCATTCATTGATCCCACAGGGGTTCTGTAGACATTCGTTGATGTCTACAATAGAAACAAATAAAGACCATATACTTAATAAACCACATGTCAAAATTACAGTGTGTTACTGCCAGCTATGGTAATAACTAGATTGAAGTGCAACTCACAGTACTGTAAGAACAGTTTAGGCCGTGTCTGAAACAAGTGTCTAGAGCTACGATCTATGTCTACAGCTACATCTACAGCTACAGCGACAGCTACATCTACGTAGGAACTATTGAAACGATTAGTTATTGCGCCCTCAAGCGATGCTTGAATTTATGTTTCAAAAATTACAATGTAAACATTACAATTTTTGTCTGCTCGATGTTACGCAATTGTTTACAGTTGGTCAAAATACCTGATGATATTGACGTCTTTATCGGTTTGTTTAATAGTTGCAATTCAATGCACCATCATTAACAAATTATTGAAAATTTGCTCCAAACTTAACATTAGTGCTGATGCCATTTTGTTTTGCCTGAACTACACAACTTCTCTTACGGCTAGATTTTTGTGACGTTTTAGCCGAAGCTGTAGCTGTAGTCAGCATTTCGGACAGCGCTACAAAATGGCCGCCACAGACAATAGCCGTAGCTGTAGCTCTAGACACCCGTTTCAGACACGGCCTCTTTCTCTTTTCTAATACCAACAAACAACCATTTTGACCTCCGCCCAGTTCAGTCTCATTTTGCCTGAACACCTCACATAGCATACAAATAATGAATGTTTGTCAGTGCAATGATAAGAATAATTTCATGAGTTGACAGGTGGAATGTTCTAGAGTGGAATGGAACATTATGTCAGTCATCAAATGAAATTATACTTTCCATCGCAAAAACGCAAAACATTTATTATTTGGTTTATACAACGCCTGAATAAATCTATCTGATTGGTCAGAGCGCGACTGTGCAATGAAAATTCTGATCACCATTGAATAGAACCATTTAATAGAATGTTGTTGGGGGCTTCGGCCGTGCCGTGCAATAGAATAAATATTTCAAGGCAGGTGATCAGATCCCCCAATCATATAACGTGATATATTCAGGTGTTGTATAAAACTGTTTTTTTGTTTAGTGAGGATAGTTGATAATTATGAGTAAATGAATACCTGAATAAATCCCCGCCATCTGATTGGTGGATCGTCGATCACGTGCATTGAATTATTCGACCTATCACACGACGTGAACCCGCACCGCCCAAAACTTTCTATCACATGGTTCTTACATTGATGTAAGCAACAGTTTACAAGTTACCAATAAGCTGACGAAAATGTATTCATGGCATTGTATAAAACAGATAATGATTGTTTCACATTCGTGCGATGGTAAAAATTATTTAATTCGGTGACAGATGGCATGTTCTATTCCACTTGGCTTCACCTCCTGGAATAGAACTGTCACCTCATGAAATTAATCTTACCATTGCACTCATAAACATTCATTATTTGTATAATGTCGACTATCCACCCTCAAACCATGTTATATTTGTATAATATCCAGGATGATAGGCAAGTTCTACGGTATGTTTGGTTAAGTTTGGGGTGTAAATTGACCTCTACAAGTATTGCCGCTCTGCTGCAGTCCTGGACTGTTGGTACATCGGCAGAAGTAGCTACCCATGGAGTTGATGCATCGCCCTCCTTGGCAGACGTCTTGGTCCTCATGACACTCATCAATGTCTGCAAGGAAATAGTAAGACAGGATTTTACCACAATGATAAAAAGAATTCATGAGCGTGCAATTTGACCACAACTCTACAGGGTGGTACAGTACTTTTCATTCCAGAGACAGTCAGTGGTCAGTTGAAGAGGCGTTTTCATTGCTTTTGCGCTTCTGTTGATCACCTGTCCAACTGACCCCCGACTTGGTTCTAGAAAAAGGCCGCTACAATAAAAACTACTGGGCCGAATTAGGTGATCTTGATCTCAGTATATATTCGAACTAGTTTTTCTGGTCACAGAGTTTCAGTAAAAAAAAAGCCATTCCCTTCTTTTTTTAAAGGCCAATAGGAATCATTTACATTTGTGACCTGCTCCACAAAAATAGGTATTATGTCACCAAAAAGTAAAATTGAATCATATACAGTGTACATGATTGGAAAGCTCACATATTGATTACTTCCTTGGAGTTTAAAATACACAACTGAGAAAACAGGCTTTGAAATAATTGGCTCTGTTGATAGAACAACAGAACGATTCACACAAATTGTTTTGTCGTGTTTTCCACTATATTTATCAAAATCAACATTTCTGTAAATGAAACTTGAAACTGTAGATATTAAAGAGGCCATTCATGAGAAAAATGAAATGAAATTGGACAAAATGTTAACCCTCTCAACGTTGAGCGGATTATATGATAATGCACAACGCGGCATACATCATTGCTTCTCTCTGCCTGATAGTGAATGGGTACCTGTGAGGGCGAAGATAGTTGTTATTAGCTGCTATGCGCCGAAATGGCAGCATTGAGCTTACTCGTCCGAGTTGCCCGTTCGTACGTACAGCGCAGCGATAATCGGAGCTCAAACAACGATCTCACGCAGCCACTATTATATACAAATTAGCTGAAGATATGAAGATATATGAAAAAGTAGCTTCAGTTGATTTGCATAAATAGTGGCCGTATGAGGTCGCTGTTCGCGCTGTATCTTTGCACGAGGAGCGCAAGCTAGCAGCATATGCGGGGCGCGCATGTGGCGTGGAATTTCTGGACGGATAACGACAGACGGATAACGACGAACGCGCCTTGACCAAGGCTACATTGAGCTGTATACTTCCCAGGGAGCTGGGATGGTATTTATAATGTTTTGTGGGCTCAAAGAACAGGGATATTAATGACACATCGCTTTGTGGACCAGTTCTGGTAGATACGTGCGCTATATACAAATCCAGTATTATCATACCGGTAACTTACCGCGGCTGAGCGGTAACTTTCCGCGACCATTTTCGGGCTAGTTAGTTTTACATCACTGCCGTGGTACTTTGACAGGGACGTTAGTCTACCCTGCGTTCCCATTGGATTTAATTTGGTCATTCTACAGAAAAGTCGCAGTATGTTAACCCCTAAAAAGTCCAATGGGAACACGACTATAGGTAGATAGGGGTCTTGTATTACACACAATCCCCAACACACTAACCTTCACAACTGTCTCCATCGTTAGTGGCTCTGAATCCGCGTTTGCAGTTGCATTTGTATCCGTCCGGCGTGTTCACGCATTGACCGTGTGCACAAAGAAGGCTGTTTTCAGCACAAGCATTTGTGTCAATAGCTGCGATCAGAGCAAACAACAAACACAAAATGCAAAAAAAAAAACACATTCAGTTTATAACATTACAAACATCAAATATTTATAGAGCAATAATATATTTGAGAGATGATTTGTGTTTTCAAAAACTAACCATTGTTGATAACAAAAATAAACCAAAAGCTGATAAGTTTTGATAAGCTGATAAAAATGATAAGTTTTGCTTATTGGTTTTGTGAACCAATACATGTATTAATTCACTAGTATACGCATTAAATGTGAAATAAAATAAAAGCAGTCTACACTTGCGAAATTGTTATCTGTATTTTTCACACAGTTGCAAAAAATGAAAATGGGAAATTCATGAGTGAAAGTTATGAAGCCATTTAAATGTGTGTTGTGCTTTTAGAATGTTCTTAAAAGCAAAGCCACATGATTTAGAGAAAATGTTTTACAACAGCTATATGATTTTGTTTTGACAGAAATCTCCCTATGCTATTAATGGTAGACATGCAGATTTGTCTAGAGAAAATTATGTTAACTCGTGATAGTGAAGTCAAAGTTTTTAATCCCCAGATTAAACATTTGGACAATTATGTCTTTATTTTGTTCGGCGCAAAGTGAATCAGACTTTATGACACTGATATGCTTCAATCTTTAAGTTGAATGCTCTAAATTCAAAGAATAGTTCAGATAAAATTGCCTAAAATGTAGGAAACACCTTTGGTAATTAATTGCTTGAATTATTATTTGGGGGTTGTATTTTTTTGTAAATATCGTTTTAAGGTAGTATACACCATTGGTAATTTGTTGAATTATCGGGAATGGGTGGATTTGGGGGGGTTGTATTTTATAGTAAATATCGTTTAACTGACCTGTCCGAATTTTTACATTCATGGATGCCGAGAAAAGCATGAAAAACAGCGTTCGTTTTCCACCGGCGTCGAGCAGTTATTCTTATGTTATCTTTGTTTTTTCGCGCTCGCCAGACGGCGAGAATGAATTTTGGTTTATACAATTCAATTTTTTGTAACAATTACAGGATATCTAGGGCCCTTATTTTGCTGGATGCCTACAATCATTATTTACTTTAAAGTAAGATATTTCTTAATAATTGGGTAGTAAATTTTTTCGATATCTGCAAATGGTGTATACTACCTTTAAGTCACTAGTATACACATTAAACGTGAATTGTATAAAAGCAGTTTTTGTTTGCGAAATTATTATCTGTATTTTTCACACAGTTGCAAAAAGTGAAAATGGGAAATTAAACAAATCATGAGTGAAAGTTATGAAGCCATTTAAATGTGTGTTGTGCTTTTAGAATGTTCTTAAAAGCAAAGCCACATGATTTAGAGAAAATGTTTTACAACAGCTATATGATTTTGTTTTGACAGAAATCTCCCTATGCTATTAATGGTAGACATGCAGATTTGTCTAGAGAAAAAATATGTTAACTTGTGATAGTGAAGTCAAAGTATTTACCCAGATTAAACATTTGGGCAATTATAGCTGTATGTCTTTATTTTGTTCAGTGGAAAGTGAATCAGACTTTATGACACATATGCTTCAATCTTTAAGTTGAATGCTCTAAATTCAAAGAATAGTTCAGATAAAATTGAGTAAAGGTGGGATACACCTTTGGTAATTGCTTGAATTATCATTGGGGGGTTGTATTTTATAGTAAATATCATTTAACTGCCTGTCTGAAGTTTCAAATTCATGGATGCCGAGAAAAATCAAGAAAAACAGCATTAGGTTGAAACCGGCTTGGGGCCATTGTTCTTGTAGTTTTTTGGTTTTTTTCGTAATCGCCGGATGTATTTTGTGGTTTTTTTATTAAATGTTTTCGGACAATTACAAGATATTTAGCGCAATCATTTTGCTGGATGCCTAGAATTATTATTTATTTTCCAATTATTAAGATATTTATTAATAATTCGGTAGTAACAAGAAAAACTAGTTTGGATAGACAGGGAATCTAAAACAAAAATACCAAGATCGACCAATTCGGTCAAGTAGTTTTTATTTTAGGAACTTTTTTTCTGGAACAAATCATTCAGTGGCCATTTGTACAAGCTATAGTTAGTAGACCCAATAATTGGGTTGTTTTCACTCAAATTTTGGATTTTGTCTGTCGTTCTTAAACGACAGACAAAATCCATAATTTGAAAAAAGGAGTGAAAACGCTAAGCCTAGCCCTAAGGTCTATTGTCGATCGGTTGATTTCAACAGGTGGCGCCCTGCGCTACGCAAGAAAGGGAGCATCGCGCGCACGGCGAACCACTCGAAAATATGTCGTCACAAAATTCCTAAATCTAAAAAGAAGACCAACTCTCGTCGTATTTGAGGGCCAGAGGTGTTGTAGTAAATAATGAAAATAACAAAGAGCTTGCTGAGAAGGCATAGCGGGCCGAAAAGCTTGGTTTAGTGCAAAACTGCTCCCTTTTCTACCCATCATGCTTTGCGGGATCGCGATCAACAATAGGCTGTACTACTACGTACGTAGTACAGTCAAACCTGCCATTGCGGCCACCTTGATACAGCGGCCACCTGGCTTAACTGGCCACCTTTGCTTGGTCCCAGTTTGATTCTTGCATAAACCTACCATAACCATTTCTGCTAATGCGGCCACTGCGTAACGCGGCCAGTGGCCAGCCCATAATAGCCCACAGCAAATAAAATGTGTACAATTACATTGCCGTGAAACCTGTGTACTCCGGCCGCAGAAATGAAGTGCACCCTCTGTTGACTTTGAAATCTCCCCTGTTGTTTGGTTCCTGGACTTCATACATGTACATGTATGGGTGTGTGTACATGAGTACGTCTTGCTATAGTGGCCACTTGCGTATAGTGGCCACGAAAACCGGCACCGTCGCTGGCCGCTATATCAAGGTTTGACTGTATCTCATTGTTGTCACACTTCTGAATTCAATCACAGGCAGTCCCGGCACCTATATAACTTAACCTGACCCAAAACTGACCCCAAAAATCCCTGCTTACTGAATACTGTAGCAAGAAATTCTAGCTCTGGAGCCTGTTTCGGACACGGCCACAGTGTTCAAACTGCTTTCTCCATAGTTTTAAGGAGGCCGCCATTTTTTTAATGATTGACGATAAAGAATCCCTTGGTGGCGCTATTCGCCACCCGGCCGCGATATTTTTGTTCGTACCACATGGTCGTATGCGAGTTGCAAGTCAGGTTCTCGGACTTTATTTCCCTTTGAAAAAATCCCCCAAACCACAAATTAGTAAAAAGAAAATGTTGCAAATTACTAACAAACCTTTAAAAAAATTTACAAATAAAACAAATAAAAAATAAACAACAAATATTTAAAAGGGGTTTTACATAGGATTCGATCTCGCGCCTCCGGATTGATGATCCTGTGCATTATCCACTACAGTACAGCAATTGTGTGGGTTTAATAATTATATCATTTCGTATAAAGTGCCCTCCCGCACAATTCTATATGTGATAGCTCAATAGTGGTACGTTAAAAAAAAGTCGCCACCCGGCCCCTGCATGGTGCCCACCATACCAGAGCTAATGCCCACATTGACCAGGGGCCTGTTTTCGCGACCGTAATCAGAAAAAAATGTCTTGATGGAACACTGTACTGACGTCACTACACCAACGAAAACGCTCAACCAATGCGCCGTATTTTTGGCCGCATGAGGGCGCTGTAAGAAGCCATTTTCTGGGTACCCAACACAGGCAATATCGCGTTTATTGAAGTCGTCTGAGTAACTTTACTTTTATCTAAAAATTGATTAGAAGAAAAAAAATATTTTGGAGCTGTAAGAATATTTAAACTGACGTGAATTATCTCTTAATCACTTTTAATTATACCCCCAAATACCGTGAGCACAGCGCCCTCTACGTTCAATAATACGGCCTATTACTAAAGCCGAAACATGTTTGTGGTCACAGTCGCGAAAACAAGCCCCAGGTACCAGTACAATGCCCACCAGGAAACGCTGATGTGCTTTGAGCTCTGATTTGATAAATCTTGTGTGACTTGTGAACGGAGCTCACCAGTTTTGCTGCTATTAATGTGAAAGGTCACGACTTCCTTCTCATAATAGGAGACGCTTGGAAAGCTCGATTAACGTTTCCCAGCGCCTAGTTTTGCTGCTATTAATGTGAAAGGTCACGACTTCCTTCTCATAATGGGAGACGCTTGGAAAGCTCGATTAACGTTTCCAAGCGCCTAGTTTGGGCGTGGAAACAGCGAAGTACTGTTGTCGTATGAGGCCCTACGTATAGTACGCATCAGGATGGACGTACGGTTCGAGCATTGAGCTATATTGTTCGAGTGACAAAGATGCAGACGCAGTACGCGTCATCAATGTTGGGCTTAACGTTTCTATCTACCCGTGCTCTTTAACATATTCCCCCCCCCCCCCCCCCCTTCCATGGCTTTTCATTTTGAATGTTTTGTTCACATAGAAATCTACTTCTTTCTATTTTAGATCTTTCTCAGCTTTTCCAACTTTTGGGCCCGTACGCCCGACGCCGGTTGAAAACGAACGTCGTTGTTCTTGCTTTTTTTCTTGGCATCCATGATTGTAAACTACTTCGGACAGGTCAGCTATTAAAATGATACAATACAACCCTCCAAATCCACCCATTCCTGATAATTCAAGCAGTTACCAATGGTGTATCTTACCCTTAAAATGGACGCTTATTTGCCGAAATTGACGGAAAATTTTTTTTTCTCGAGTCATTGATTGTCGAAAATTAACGTTGGCGTTATTTTGTGGATAATTTGGAAATGTTAAAAAACTTAGATTTCAAAGAATGTTTAGCCAACCAAAAAGTTATAAAGTGCATGGTCTTACAAAATGTTATAATGGCCTCCCGAAGATAATTAAAAAAGTAAAACGTTGCTACTTGTAAGGTTTGTTTTGATTAATACCCTCCTTATTTAAACAAAATTATAGCCAGGTTTTATATGATACATGTATACTTAAAAACAATTATTAATTTGTGTATTCTTGTCACATATATATTTTGTTATGGCTAGTAGCATTGGAAACGTCGGGCCACAGTTATTAGGTTAACTTGTACTTTTCCTGGCATGTGCTGCTGACTTTTTTGTATGTACTTCTGTTTTTTTGTTCCTATGTCTTTAAATTATTGTCCATTATTGTTCTGTGGTTTTGTCTGTGAAGAATGCCAAATAAATAATAATACCCCTTGATTTATGTTTAGGTGTTTACCACTCTACAAAAACGCACCGAGGATTGTTAAAATCAAAACACTCTGCAATCTTGGCATGCAAATCCAATCTACGACTACCAAAATCATAAGTCTAGGCCTACGGTGGCATGCGTATATCAAACCAAACCAACTGCGTGGTTATCGGTGTACTAGGAGATATCTGCACGCTATACACCAAACTGATCGCAGATGTAATACAAGATGCGTGCTATTATGGTATAGGTATCGGGATGGGTGGGTATATACGACAGTGCAGGTGTGCAGAACTCAAATTCTCAAAATTAGTGTGTATTGATTGTTTGTGTCTTCTTATTTCTCCATTAGAATACTGTGCATTTAAGTCAGGTTTCTCCCTAATACTAAATAGGAACCATTGCAAAACTTTGTGGGAGTTTTTTAGACGACGGGATAGTCGCAAAAAAATGTCACTATTTCCTGAATTCTGTGATCCCCACTAATGCCCCTATGTGATTTGTACAAAAAGTTCTAAGGGTGTAGATTATAAAAAAAAGAAGATTGTTGCTGAACTTTAAAACTGCAATTTGTAATATTATACTCATTTTTAATAACGGTCAGTGTTTACTTTTAAAGGTATAAGTGCTTTGAAATAAGGTGCAGAGAAACACGTGCGATATAAGTGAGTATAGTGCTACAGTGTGCAGGACTACTGCAGTGCATAGAGGGGGAAGAATAAAACCATATAGGGGCCTACGTCACCATAGTAGCGCATTATAGTCACGCTTGTTCAGAAGTGAACGTGATACAGGTGTGAGGGTGCGTGCGTGTAGGGCCTGGACACGGCTCATGCGTGCTGTGCTATAGTGATGTGCACACGGCAAAAGGTGGTGTGTAGAGTAGCAGTCAGAAGACAGTGTGGGTCGGAGAGGGGAGTATGGAAATGTATTACCGTTACTAGTCTCCGCAGGAGTGTAATGGTATCCCGTACCTTGTGGGCACATTGCACGATACTCGGCTGTAAAACATCAAGAAAAAAGAAAAAAACAATTAGGAATATTGGTATCTGTTTATTGAAGATGATACAATCATGAGCAGGGGTGATGTCGAGTCCGTTATGTTGTAAGTCCCTGCAAGTACATCACAAGTCCTCCAGTCCCAATTCAAATCAACAAGTTATTTACATGAACTTTGACAAAGGCATCTATTTGTCATTGTTCATCTAGTTATTTAGAAAGGACTTGTGAAAGGACTTGACAACAACTCTAATCATGAGTCCTGTACAAACTCAAAAATATGCCGATGTTGTAACGAAACTATAGGGGTTTTCGAAACCTTGGCTTCGTCTTTGTCTTCGTCCTCGCCTCCAAGGACCGAATCACTGAGAAGCAAATTGAAATAAGCAAATCAAAATACTCAAACTGTTGGTTTCATATCAACGGATTGAATGTCTCTGGAGCACAAAAGGCACCAGAATGTGGCTGGAGTTCTCGCAGTTGAGGCTAAAATTGCCTTAACCAAAGACGAAGACGAAGCCAGAGATTTGAAAAGGCCTATAGTTCACTGAAACTTAGTGATGACATATATGCTCATAGGATTTGTCTATGGCGAGCTAATTTACGCGACGATATAAATCTTTACTATTTAGAGTCTAAATAAATTAGAGATATCGTCACCGTTTTCACGAAGAGGCAAATTGAGCCTTTCACGGTCTGAACAAACTTTCGAGATAATCGCTTGTAAAGTTTGTCCTTTTTTCGTTTGGCAGTTTGAAACATAAATATTCATAGAATATACAAGATTAAGGTATCATGGGAAAGAAGAGATTTCAATCTTCTTAAATATAGCAAACGTTAAGAAAAATAGGTGATTAGTTTTGCAGAATTAATCAATTAATAGAATTGCCTCTTCGTGAAAACGAAAAAAACGATACATTAGCAAATTCGCCCGTGGCTGTGAGAGTCAGAATGTATACATTTCCCCATTGCGCCCCCAATTTGTCTCTTCGTGAAAACGATAAAAGCCACTTCGCGACCAATTCGCCCAATTCGCCTCTTCGTGAAAACGCTAAAGTGACTAAGCGCACCAAAGTGCCCTTCATAAACACGTTGAAGTCAACGCTATTTCGAATTTGCCTCTTCGTGAAAACGCTAAAAGCCACTTCGCGACCAATTCGCCCAATTCGCCTCTTCGTGAAAACGCTAAAGTGACTACGCGCACCAAAGTGCCCTTCATAAACACGTTGAAGTCAACGCTATTTCGAATTTGCCTCTTCGTGAAAACGCAAAAGGGCACTTGAGGACCAATTCGCCCATTAGTTAATTAGGTTAATTGTGATTTTAATGATTTTGTGGATGTATAACTTCACCAGGTTGTAGAAATTGCAATATTTAATCGTTTTCATCAACAAAAATAATTTCGATAAATAGACGATTTTTCATGAAATTCGCCTCTTCGTGAAAACGGTGACGATATCTCTAAATAATTAAAGATATCTCTAAATAATTGAGGAAATCTGAAAGAAAAATCAAACACATCGTTAAATAATTAAAGTTAACTCTGATTCATTTAAAGATAACTCTAAAATATCGTTGAGTAAGTAACAAATGCTAAATCGTCTCGCCATAGACAAATATAGCGAGCCTACGTCATTATCAAGCTCCGGTACATTACTATATAGTTTCGTTGCAACATCGACGACTATTAAAGCTATAGCCATTTGTGTCTGAACCACTTTAATCAAACTACTTTAATCAAAATATTTTCCGCTTAGTATAAGATACCAAACTGTAGCATGCAATCTAAGCCGAACTCAGCTATTTTGTTTCTACAGTCCTAAATATTTCAACGACAAACAAGTAAACGATGAACGTGTTGATTTTCCCATGCCAGTTTCCATGGTAGCACTACCCTAAACTCCTCACCTGTGTCTCTGGCTGGGCATAGTTCGCATGCCGTCGTGCCCCATGCCACACCGATGCCACAGCAGCACTCCATTCTGGTGGTCAGGCGTCCCGAGGCGCTGGATCCCAGACATCGGCCGTCGTATACCCTCCGAAAGCACGTCCTCCTTGCGTCCACTGAGTTCCGTAAAAAGAGTTCACAAAACGAGATGGTTAGGCCGCGTCCGAATTTCTTGTCTAGGGCTATTGTCTAGGTGTTCGTCCATTACAACTACGTGTGAGCAGGCTGACAATAGACGTAGCCGTAGCTATTCCATATATTATGGAAGCCCGTTTGAGACACGACCTTACATTCTGAGTTGCAGTTAACTCTTCATAGTAAAACTCAAGTTCATCGTGGATCAAAAGTTTAAATTCGTGTGACAAATTCTTTGTTTTATTAAGGAAATTTGAACTGTGTTTGCCGATTTTAAAAGAGGGGCCCTAAGTTTAACCGGCTCGTGGCCTGGCTCGTGGGAATTTACTAATTCGTGGGTTTTTTTTCGTTTTTCACGAAAGACACTTAGCATTATTTTAATTGATTATTTCTGCAAAACTAATCACCTATTCATGTTTGCTATATTTAAGAAGATTCGAATCTCTTATTTTTTTCCTGATCCCTTTTAATAGTCTTCCATATGCATCTTTATGTGCTAAACGAAAAAAACAAAGATTTACATGCGATTTTCTCGAATGTTTGTTCAGACCGTGAAAGGCTAAATTTGCTTCTTCGTGAAAACGGTGACGACATACTTTTGTTTAACCATTTTACCTCGTGTTTTAAGAAACAGCCTTTCAGCTACTTTAATGGTATGTGCGCGCACGTGTCCTTATATGGAGATAGACGCGCGAGTTCCACCTCCTGCTCAGTGTATGACGTGATATCGACGATATGGCGTAATATCGACGATATGGCGTGATATCGACGATATGGCGTGATTTCGACGATATGGCGTGATTTCGACGATATGGCGTGATTTCGACGATATGGCGTGATTTCGACGATATGGCGTGATATCGACGATATGGCGTGATATCGGCGATATGGCGTGATATTGGCGATATGGCGTGATATCGGCGATATGGCGTGATATTGGCGATATGGCGTGATATTGGCGATATGGCGTGATATGACAGCATTGGTTGTATTGCGCATGCTGTGTGTGGTTTCAGCCAATGAAATGGTCATGCACCAAACTCCATCATAGGATTCTAAATTTTATGCGACACCGAAAAGAGCGTTCAAAACTGACTGGGCCCATGTTTTATCAGCAGTGTCGGGCTCCCGACCAATAGGAATGGCTAAAACTATCTCGAGTATGTATTAATATCCTTCGTAACATGATTTTGTTATTGACTTGTGCCCATAGATGCTCTTTTTGTTCTCTTTTGTTTTATTAGGAAATAAAAACTCGCCCATCAGATACTCATGTTTTGTGCATAATTTCCGCGACCGGCCGGTCGAAAAAATGTCGGTGTTTTGTGATAATTTCTGGGCGTGTGTCTATGCAAATCTACTACTTGTACTAGTGTTAAAATGTCCATATACTTAAAAATATAAAAAATAAGAATCATATTAGTTTCCAAGGGATGTAATAACTCCCCTTAGTAGTGTATCCTTAAGGGGGCACTTATTCATAATTTGTACCTTGGGTATAGACAAGGTGAACTAAGGAGAAATGTTTAATGTCTTCCTACAGCTTCTATATACATTTAAAGGCAAATTATGTTTTAACGCCGCAAACATGGCTAGATCGATTGCTCGTGGACCAAAACATAACAATACTAAAATTTGTTGGGGTATAGGATAAGTCAAATTGGGGTTAGGTTTAGTACAGTTGAATTTCTGTTGTGCACAGGTCTATTGAAACGTATCCAAAGGTACCATGATTCTCGGTAAAATAACGCAGATCTCGAGTTTATGCGAACCCGTTGTATTACCCTATTTTCATAAATACCTGGGACAGTTTTAGGCATTCATATTGGTAGAGAGCTCGTCACGTGGCCGGTGTTAAACGGACGATAAAGACATAGCTGGAAGTGTTTAAAACCAGCTGGCAACAACGCGATGTCGCATTATACCCGTCCCCAGGGCTCACTTTATTTCCAACCGTACCTCGTCTCCAATAGTAAGAGCGGGTAGTGTTGGGCGCGTACAGCTCGACACCCTGGGAACGAGGTTTCCAATGGCAGTAATAGTCTGGTTCATAGTAAATACGCTTTATTGCATGTATTGTGAAGAGAGACAGAGGCGGAAACATGTCATTTGACACACACAGAATGGCGAAACACCGAAATTTACTTGCGACAATTTTCCGGGATTTTCGGGGCTTTTTTGGCAGAATTTTACAAAAAAGGTATGAATGGGAATAAATGTGTGTTCGGTCGGTATTAATCGGACGATAAAGACATAGCTGGAAGTGTTTAAAACCAGCTGGCAACAACGCGATGATTAAAACCTCTCGAACACACATTTATTCTATATAGCGGTCGATACTAACTTGTGCACATAGTTCCTGTCGGATCCAGTGAATAGCCGGTTTTACAGTAGCAGCGATAGCTTCCCCGTGTGTTTAAGCAGTGACCATTCATGCAGATATTATGGAAAGCCGTACACTCGTTGACATCTGTGGGCAAGAAAACAAAATAACACAGAAATAACGCAGAAAACAAAATCAACGAGTTTGTATAACCGAAAATCGAAGCTGGTCAGTTGGTTCATAAACGAAAATATCCTATTTTATTATAAGGCACGGCAGGAAAAGTGAGTACAGGCAACTGACATCGAGCAACTGATGGCGTTAAGACCTACGAATACTGCTTGTATAGGGTGCTTTATTATAACAAAATTTCACCACTTTCTTTTAAAACTCAAAGCAAGATGGTGGCTCTTCATCACAGCTAAAATATGATAAATAACTTTTATTGAATACTAGGATACACCACTTGCAGATATTTAAAATATTTACTACCAAATTATTAAGAAATATCTTACTCATTTAAAAGTAAATAATGATTCTAGGCATCCAGCAAAGTGATTGCGCTAAATATCCTGTAATTATTCCGAAAAATCAAAAAGCGAAAAAACTAAAATAACATAAGAATAACTGCTCGACGACGGTTAAAAACGAACGCTGTTTTTCGTGCTTTTCTTGGCATCCATGATTGTAAAACTTCGGACAGGTCAGTAAAATGATATTTACTATAAAATACAACCCTATAAATCTACCCATTCATGATAATTCAAGCAATTACCAATAGTGTATCCCACCTTTAAAGTGTTTTATGTATCCGTTTATTAAAAAATGTATGTAGGCCTATATAATTTATATATATATAAATTGACAATCTTACCCGTGCACCTTGTCTCCGACCCGGGAACTTTTTTTAAACCTTTCTGGCAGTGTGTTTCGCGTCCTGAAATGTAAGAATTGTAAGAATGGTATATCACTACAAATAACATGTTTTCCCCAAAACATACCGATATGCGGTTCAACTCAGATACAGGAGCAATCGTAAATCGAGTGCAACAACTTTCCTTTTTTTTGCAGGCTTTAATGGTGGCTGCGCGCGGCAGCAATGCACAGCAATACGGGAGATAGAAGCACTCCGCAGCAATACGGGAAATAAAAGCAATTCGCAGCAATGCTGAAGATAAAGGCAATCCGCAGCAATGCGGAATATATCGAAGCAATCCGCAGCAATCCCCTTGCGATGATTGATCCGCAGCTAGCAATGCGGATGAAGCAGCCGGCCCCGAATTCAATCCAACGACAGATCACCCTCGGGCTGCACGCTATAATAATGTACAATGGAATGCGTCCATTAAGACCACTCAATCATGCTGAAGATCATCGAATGAGGTGGACGATTATCAGATGAGAGGGAAGATTAGTGGGCGAGGTGGGAGTAACGGCACCGTTAAACGAGTTGGAATACCGTCTCTAGATAGCTAGCTAGCTCTTCAAGCGGCAACTCAACCGGATAAGGTGATGTAGGTGAAATAGAAAGGCAAAAACATAATTCAAGACTTAGATCTGCGTTCATAACCATGTTCATATCGTGGTCAAGTCTAGAAAAAAAGTAATTTTAACAGTTGGGTATCAAGATTAGGGTTCAGGGTCCAGGGAGTTTGGGGGAAACATTATATTATTCTCTGAAATAGTAGCCTCAATTTGTTTCTGCTCGTTTTTTGCTGTTATTCTAGTTTTCTTTAAAATAATTAAACAATCTGGTTGGCGACGACGCGATCGAAAGTGACCAATAGGAACTTGCGTCAACTGATAATGTAATTTGAACCACATCTTCCTCCATAGTAAATCACACGTATTGTCGAGTATTGGCGATTCATTAGAAAGAACGTACGATGGCAACTTAGCTACATTAAAGAGCTGTAAAGAGCGGCTGTCCTCAACCAACTCGCAAACAGCCTAGTTGGTAGGAGTCTCGTTTTCATATCAAACACACGACATACTCCACCTCCTCCCATAGATAACTAGAAGTTGACCAATCCCTGCCCATCATGGACCAACGGACACTCTCACCACTAAATTCAACATCCCCAGCGACTTCTCGCGATGTCCCCAATGGCACATCGAGCTTTCCTGTAAACCGTGACATCACTTATCGGTATTCTCCAGTCAGGTCTGTTTTTAATTACACGCTGATGGTCCGACTCTAGGCGTACGGTTTTTTAATCGTCGTATAGGGTCTAGACATAAATTGCTTCCTACATTCCCCGACAGCTTTATTTAGGGACTCGCCTCCTATTGCACTTTGGCATGACCAGCTGACTTCCAGTCTAGAAATTCCTAAACTAAAAGCAATCGTCTCCTGCCCATTCTGGACTTAAACAAAAAATATCTATAATTTCCAGAAATCGTTCGAATTTTTGAGTTCCGTTTAATATTGGTATATGTTTGTTGCGCTGTTACTTCAGGGACACACTAAACAACGATGGCAGGCTTATAAATGTTTTAAATTTACGACAGCAATAATATCGAAATTTGACAGATAAAATGTCTGTCCAGCTTGGCGGATCATACACTACTGGGAATTCGAGTCGCTACCTAAGAAGATGTTGAGCCAATGCGAAGGAGTACGTGCGCGTGTATGAGTATGTAAACACCGGTATAAATCGTGCATGGACTATAGGGACAGTTGGGTCCACGATTGACCGGCCATCTACGATTGAAAAACCGTGTACAAAACCTGTGGGAGGCTTTCCGAAAAACAAAAGAGGGACAAACAAAAGAGGGACAATAGGGAGTCCAGGGTTGCCGGTGTTTCTATGGTCTATGTGAACGTTTAAACACCGGCAATTGTGGACGTCGGACACAATAATTTGGGGGCAAACAATGGGTCCACGATTGACAGAAGGTCCACGATACCAAATCGATGTACAAATCCTATGGAGGTCTTCCGAAAAAGTTAGTACAAACAAAAGAGGGATAACGGGAGGGGTCACGATGGAAGGTGTTTACACACGTGCGTTTGTTATGATGTAAATGGAGGACACACACCTGGCGACACGAAGGTGAATTGGGGTTAGGGTTAGAATCGAGGACGACCTCGATTGAGATTCGTGTACAAATGAAAACCAATGAGAGCCGTCGGAAAAAGTTAGAGTTTATACGAGCAAACTGAGGACATTTTCGGGAGGAACAAAGGAAACTCCTCGATTTACACCATAAACAAACGTAATTGTGTGCGTGTGCGTATGGAGCCTTAACCGATAGTGGAATTATAGAAAAGGGAACGGTCACTCACACCTCACATTAATCTAAAAAAGTAGTAATTTATGTTAACTTGTAAACATCCATTTAATGTGTAACAAAACAGTCGCCGCGCTGCACAATGCACAAATTGATGTTTTCGATTCCTGTAGAAAAATTATTGTACATGATACAAATTATGTAAAAAATATATGTAGTGCTAGCATAATTATCCTATGGCATAGTAACAATCACGGAAACATTTGGGGCTGATTATAGGGCACCCTAACAAATCATTCCTTTCCTTTGTTAGAATATCGTTTCAGAATCCTCAGTTTTCCAAAAGTTCTAACCCACAGCAGCAATAAATGAACAATAACAGTTTCAGGGTTTATACGTTTGTCAGCCTAATAATACCCCCTTCACATACACGGATTTTTCTTACGAGTCCTTACGGATCGCCAACTCGTAGTCAATCGCAAGCATTCGTAAATAACTCACTGGTATCCGTAAATAACTCGTCACAACTCACAACAACTCGCAGACACTCTTAAGGGTCCGTGAAAGGAGAGGACAATTTTGTGACATGTCAAAAATTTCCCTACGATTGTCCACGGATTGATTTTTTCGTAAATAACTCGTAAATAGCTCGTAACAAACCGTAGGTATCGTAAACCGCTCGCAACAACACGTAACCATCCGTAAACTTCTCGCAAGAATCCGTAAATTACTCGTAACATTTTTTTTAACGATTTGTTATGGTTAGTTTACGATTTGTTTAAGGATTATTTACGGATTATTACGAGTGCTTACGTGTTGTTTACGATTTCATTCGGGTCGTGTTATGATGGCTTTACGGATTGTTACGAGTTATAACGGGCACTTTACGTGTAGTTACGAGTATTTTACGAATAGATACGTATACTTTACGTATTCTTACGTATTGTTTACAATTTGGGGAAGGTATAAAAGCTGCAAAATTGAACAAAACAAATCGATGTAAATACATCGCAATAACTCGTAATAAAACGTAAATAGCTCGTAAACTCGTAACAACTCTTAAATCGGTCGTAAAAGTGGCCAAATCGTTAGGATCCATGAAAGATCTGTGAATTTGTGCGATCCGTAAGAACTCGTAAGAAAAATCCGTGTATGTGAAGGGGGTATAAATGGCATGATATCCTAGTTTCATGGCGGCCCTTTATTATGTCCACAAGCAAGATGTTTTAGTAACTGCTTCTTTCTACCCGATACCTAGGAGCAAATGCCATTTTGACCTTTTGAGATCTTGGAAAATCTTTTTCAGTCACGTCTTTCACTTGTTGGCAGCTTTGACAAGCTAAGAAACTGTCTTCAACGGAAAGAGGAACCGCACTTATATAGACAATCACCCTCAGACCGGCGGCTGACGTTTCCCGGGTTATATTTCTAGCCTGCATGTCGGCAATTTGTAGGTATCTTCCGTTTGGGCGTGACGTGTTCGTCATCTCTCGAACGAGACACAATCCACCACAAACTGCCACGTATACGAGAACATTACATGTCATGATGTTGGGTAGTTCCCACATGTTATGCAGTAAAGACTAGTAAAGTGCAATGCATTTAACATAAGGTTTGTGGCGCGCCGAATACCAAGCGCCCTGCCTCGGTATTTGTATTCTTTTGAGCGGCACATGTTGGAAAAAGCTAATTCACGGGACAGTATACTAAGCTTGATTTCAGCAAAAAAGGTATCTAGACGCAAAAATGCCCTTACAGCTGTCATTGTCATATGCTCCGAAATCGTCTCTGAGTTTTCGCGGCTGGAATTTAGAAGACTTCACTTTCTACCTGTTAGTTACATGAACATGGAAATGTCAACTCTTGTGTCTAGATACGGTCTCCTTCCTGTTTGGCGGACTACCAAAAGAGATTGACATTATGATTTGACGTAACTATTGATTTGGTATAGGGGTACCTGGGGGTGCACCACTTTTTCGAGGGGGTCACTGAATTTTTAATTTTGCATGTCGTTTTGCATTTTGTCAAGGGTATTTTGGTACTTTTGGTGCTAAATTGCGATTCTATGTTACAGCTAATTCAGCACAAGTTGCTATAGATTCTGGAAAGGTTTGCTGCCGTATATGTACGTCGTTCAGTTGGGGAGGTGGAGGGGCAATTCATTGCTGTGTGTGGATGTCGACTTTACTTACATTCCTAAACCCTAACTGTCCTGAATCCTCCAATTTCAATATGATTTTGCACACCCCCAGGAAGTTTGGATTGAACTTCTTACCAGGGCCTTTTACCAAAACCCTGCAGCTTCGTCTCCGTCTATGGCTTCGTTCATGCAGTTTGGCAATGGTATTGGAGATGGAGCTCTGAAAACGGTCCAAGACTAGACTGATTGGTCGCGGTGTGCTAACGGTCAACAAGCAAAACTCACCTAACTGTTGAGGGCACATGTAGCAGCTGTTTCCCCAAGCCTCACCCAGCGTAGCACAGCAGTCGTCGTGGTACGTGGTGTCATCGCTAAGAGGCGCCAGGCATTGGTTGTTGCTTACCCGCCTGAAGCATGGTCCCTGCACGGTGTAACGCGCTAGCTGTGAACTCCCTGATTAAAACGGATAATCCGAGCGTTTAGGTTTAAAAAAAAAGGGAATTATCTTGAAACTATCAAGAATCAGGGTTGTATTCGAGTTCCTGCAAGTCCTTTCACAAGTCCAGTCACAAGCCCAGTCACAAGTCCTTTCATAAAGCCAGTCGCAGGTATAACTGCAGGTTGAACAATGGCAAAGGTATGTAAACAGTTCATCTGAATAGCTAGCGACTTGACTTGAGACTGAAGGACTTGTGATGGACTTGCAGGGACTCGCAGGGACTCGAATACCTCTGTCAAAAATACAATATAAATTTATGAAAAGTAACATTTGAAATGTTGAATGTTGGTGAGCATGTTTCCCGAGAGTGTAACGAGTGAAAACTCTCTTTCGCTTTAAATACACTTTACAGCTGGGTTATTTAACTTGAACCCGAATCTATATACACGTATTTGCTCGACTCATTTCCGAGTAAAAACATGGCATTTTTCTAGGTCATTTTCTCCCAAAACAAATGTGTAAAGATAGATGAGCAAATTAGATCTTGGATTGTGGCAAACGAATTACTCCCGTGAAAACTCCAGTAACAACTCAATCTAATAATATGTTCAATAAGTTTCGCTTGGAATGGTTTTGTCTCGTCTGGTTGTAAAGGAGGGGGTGAAATGTTTCCTCCTTTGAATAAGATTCACAAACAGATTCACTGAAAGTGCACTATGCCATTTGATGTAATTTTCAGAAAAGGATGGATGTAAGTGTTAGCGTATCAATTATATTGACCTGTTTAGGAAGCTGGAATTTGTTTAAACACTTTCTGTTTTTATAGCTCGACTCCCTGGCAATATACAGGTACTTCAGTCGAAACGGAAGGGTTTATAAGTCCGGATATTGTCAGTTCAGGGAACCAGACTATATTTTGCACACATTCCTGGATGTGTAACGGATTACAAACAAACTATGGACTAACTAAATTTGTTAATTTGGGGGCGGTGTTTAACACAAAAAGTAGGTTTTTTTAAAGTCGGCCGACCAGTTGAAAAACGTTGATACAAAATTCCACTTTTCTTGGAAATGACAGCACATTGTCAGGTGCCATTATTGTCACATTTGCAAGTAAAGTAAATGTTCGAGTTTTGAAAATGTTGAATATTACCTTTAATTTGTTTAAATTAATTCACCACAGTGATAGAGACGTTTAAGGCTAACCACAAACCACAAACTTAGCAAGCAAGTCAGTATTCGTTGCACTCATTATATTCAATTAGCAAAGTCAATTTTATTTTCTGAAAATTAAATTCACTATATAGGTTTCCAAATACATCCCACTTGACACGCATGCTAAGAATTCGATTAAAACACACACTGAAAACGTACAATAACATAAATTGTGTTGCTTCCCAGTCGGCAAAACTATGTTTCAAACACAGGTTGATAAGTATGAAAAAACGCGTGTCTTGGCGAGGTAAAATGAAATATCCAAACACGCGTGTCAAAATGTGTTCTAGAAATATTACATTGTAATAAACATGTCTGAAACTACTGTTAAACACGTGTCCATTTGAAACTCGTGTTTGTATATTTCATTTTACCTCGCCCAGACACGCACGGTTTTTGGAAACATAGTTTTTCCGACTATGGGTTGTCATTCCTTCTCCTTATTTGAAGAAACCCAAGACATTCCTGAGAAGTAGTTTAGTAACCCCACAGGTGCCATACCAAGACCCCAGTGATAAGCTTCCTTCCTTCTCACATTGCCTCCTCAAGAATGAAACTGCACGCCAAGGAATTATTTGAGAAAAAAAAGATAGGAATCTTTTGAGTCTGTGTCTCGTTCCGCTCGGGGAGTTGAAGAAAAACAAATTCAAGACCGCGAGATTTTGCTCAATTCCGGCGGGGACTGATCGGAGCGATATGCGTGAGTGACGCGTGCGTGATGCCATGCCGATTTCATCATGAAAACAAATACTTGTTTTTGGCAGTAAAACTAGGGTGACGTGAAAGGGTCACCGATCGACTAGAATCCCGTCCGATATTTCCGGTGCATGGGATAGCGACTTCGCGCGCCAGCCAAACAGAGTAATGCGCGTCATTTTGATCAGATTATGGACTAGTATGCAGTTGATTGGTCAATTTTTGGCTGCTTTGTTTTAGTATTACAACAGCGGGGCTCATGTAAGAGGCCGACAAAAAGCTTTTTTTATACTTTCGGGTTTTTAGGGTTTGTGACTTATAATCAGAGCGACATATGTTGTGCCCTTAGGCAAGCCACTTCACCCCACTTACCTCTCTCAACCCAGGAGTATGGGTACCGGTATTCGCTGGGGAGTAACCTGCGATTGACTTGCCTCCCATCCAGGGATTTCGTATACTAGAGAAACTCCGTGGAGTTACAACACCGGCCTGATGTAACTAGTTGACTTTGGGTAATGAAAATGTAGTGGCCTCATTGTTAAAACTACTGAATAATCATGAAGCGATTGTCTGGGTCCGCCCATTTATGATAATTACCCCTAAGCCTCCTACTCTACAATAATAACAATTGCTGTTATTAAAGTACATGTAATATGTACTTGTTTTTCTTTATCTGTACCCTAACCCAACTTTTCCGTTATTCTATACCACAAGCTTAAACCAACTAATTCAAGTAATAAAGAACCATATACACTTGTTTGGTCGCTCTTTAGGAACAACCTTCGTTTTGCCAGCATTACTGCGCATGTACAGTTTCTTAAATTGTGATATACACACAATTGATCAATTGTGATATACACACATTATGCCCCTATTCCACACAGACCACGAATCCCACGAACCGCCAAGAATTGATACATTTTAGGATTCGTAATTGAATCGTAATCAGTTCGTGAAGTTCTTAACTGATTCGTATTTATCCGTAGTCAGTTCTTTCAATTCTTAAGTGATCTGGAATTCGTGGCAAAAGTTTTGAGCCGTTCAAAATGTTGGCCACGAACTCCCGATTCAAAACAATCGTAGTTAATTCGTAACAAATTCGTAGTGCATACTTATGCATCGTACCTGAATCGTAATATATTCGTAGGCATTCGTAGGTATTCTTAACTCATTCGGGGATTCGTGAATTCGTGGCTTGACCACGAATCAGCTACGAATCTGTCACGAGTCCCACGAATACACATCGAAGCAGGTACGTTGAACATCCATTTTGGAACTGATGCCCAAGCAGGGATGAGGGCCTTTGTATACCTATCTTGAGGAAAAATCCCACGAATTGTCAAGAATAGTCACGAATTCAATTTTAATCGTACCTGATTCGTAGATGCATTCGGCATATTCTTAACTGATTCGTAACTGATTTCTTACGTTCGTGCAGTATTCGTAATCTATTCTTGTAAATCGTAGTGACTCCTTGACAATATTTGAGCGATTCGAGCCGAATCCCACGAATATTCGTAACTCTATCGTACCTGTATCGTAACAGAATCTTAGAGCGTCACGATTTGGACAACAAATGTTCAATATTCGAGGAATCCTTACGAATCCTACAATTTATCAATTCGTGGCAGTTCGTGGGATTCGTGGTCTGTGTGGAATAGGGGCATTAAGAAGGATACTGGGTTGAGAAGGCAGCTGACAATGAATGGCCAGAATCTCGAGGTCAAGACACTGTCTTGTTGTATCACAGCACAATCAAGTTCAATGACCCAAGGTCATCAAATCCAGAAGGACCACAATTCGCTCTTGCTGAACAACCTCGAAGTCGAAGCCTGCAAAGCGTGCTGGCAGACTACGGCTATGACTCACTAGATAGAGAGGGCGACTTTCAACAACAATTTGACATTTTGACACGTGGAGAAAATGATGTTGCTATACGCTATATATACATGGCATTGCAAGAAGTTCGAGTTTGATGGTGTTACGTCACAGTAACTTGCGTTAACTTTTGGCGAATTGGGCAATTTTTAAATGTTGTTCCTCAAAGTTTACCATGCACGTCGAACTGGATGTCGTTATAAACGGTTATACTTTAATGCATTAGGCTTACAATGAATAAACTAAGATTCTAAGTCCTCAAATCATACGGCGGTAGGAATTATTGGAATATTTGTAGCTCAGTCTGTGTTCCTCGAATGTATTAGGAAACTTCAGTGTAAGCTGTACACAACATATTTCATCAGGAAAAAAAATAGTGCATGCTAATATATCCACCCCCTTCCTATTCTGGATTGCCTTAGGTACATACTTATAGATGGTTATCAACAAATATAAAATGCTGACGGCAGAAATTGCAACCTAGTCAAAGAAAGGAAAGGTAGTCGTCATTCAATACGCAGCCGCCTCCAAGAAAGCAATTTGTCAAACTAGCTGCCGCTGATGATGGCCCGGACGAAAAGCCGTTGTTTTAGTCTGTCACACGGTGCTGACGACGTGTCTCGTTCCATGCGTGCGAACACCTGAACGCTAGGCGGTCCCTCTGCGTCGATGCTCGGTGTAGCCTTGGGGCACTGTACACGGCGAACTGTTGTGACTGCCAAGGAGGGAATTCCTGAGATGCAGACAATTTGTTTGCATCTGGCTGATGTCCAGCTCCTCCATGCAGGAATCCTAAAATCTACAGGCGCGAGGCTCCGAAGTAAGACTCGTTATGTATAGTGCAACCCAAATTAAGCAAACCGTTAGCTGGGTTTTGTTTGTACCGAAAATATCTACCTTTAATCAAGTAGTGATAAATGAAGAAACCACCGCGAGCGCATTGTAATGTATTTGTAACTTATCTAAAATTTTAACACTACTAACGGGGGGAAGAAAATCTCACACAAAGATATCAACAACAAACTCGCAGGCAAAAAAAGAAAGATTGTAATATGCCTACATGGTAACGGACTATAGGATACTTCGGGCTTAGCTCAGCGGATGACATAAAGTGAATTACTAGTCACAGCCTGGAGATATTTTTGAACTGACATTGATACATTTATATTGCAGTTTTACGTGTGTTGAAATCCACAATTCCTGCACGTCCTATCCGACAAATATGTAGGCCGTATATTTTGTTTTTATACACCATTAGCAAACCTTTAAAAAACTACTGAATTATTATGAAATACCTTACTTGACTGTGAGTGAATAACGGTTTTAAGCATCCTGTGAAAGTACAACATCTGGTGTGCTGTGGTTTTCCTAAAAGGTGAAATTTTGTTTCAATTTACAAAGAAAACTGACTATTTTCAAACACTGTTCCAATTCGGGCGATTCACAATGCAGTGCGCCACCAAGCGTTTGACTCAAAAGAGCCACTTTTAAACTTTACGGTCGACTTCTTCCCTATATCATATTGTAGTGAAATATCTATTCTTCATTGTTCACGCGAGGTACATCATAAACATAAATATATCCCGAAGCGTCGTTGGTTAAAACATTGTTATTTGCAGAAAAAAATTGGAATTGTAACCGTGCTCGTCCAAAAAGACGTAAAAACTGATGAGTTTATGCAAAATCAATACCGTTTTTCAAACTGATGCCGACTTTTTCCCATGATGCACTGCGGGTATAGCAGGATTTGCGCCTCCAACGGCAGCTTCT
Source organism: Crossaster papposus (assembly GCA_037893245.1). NCBI lineage: Eukaryota > Metazoa > Echinodermata > Asteroidea > Velatida > Solasteridae > Crossaster > Crossaster papposus. The sequence goes on along the minus strand of JBAIAA010000007.1, from coordinate 425,926 downwards.
AGGTATTGTGAATCGCTCGAATTGATTAAATATAGGTAGTCCATATTTTATTTGCAATACTGCTAAAATTACGTGAATGGGTGCCAACTAACTAGTTTGGTTTTCTACTTTAATAATTCCCCTGACGTCTATAAATTGCCCTGGTTTCGTCTGAAGAAAGTCTGAAGAAATAAGTATTGCGATATTTCGATTACAAATAAGTATTGCGTTACTTCGCAATAAGTATTGCGTTAATTTGCAAAACTATTGCAGTAGTCGCAAAACTATTTATTTCGCAATAACAATATTTTAAACCTGTTAAAACCTGGCATGGTCGGGAGAGGGAAGTCTATTTCAGTTGGTTTTTTTAAAGGAGCCCTTTGTAAGAAACAATATCAGATAATTATGTTGAAGTCATAATCGTCATAATCAGCTGATATTCACACTAAGTTCTATACGCTTTATGCCCATGATAGGCCACGCTCCTGACTATTTTGTCCACGGTTCCGTGCAAAATTGTGAACTTAGCTGAAGGGCAAAGCAGGTCAATGACCCCGTGTCCAAATTCATATACATGTATATAAATTTGGACAAGGGGTCATTAACCTGCTTTACCCTTCAGCTAAGTTACCGGAACACGGTAAATGTTTGAAGAGACAAAGCACAGGCGTTGTATTATGTTATGCAAAGCTGATTACTATGTATAAAGTATATATCGCATGACCACGTGATAAGGTCCGTTAGATACATTTGTTGGTTATTTCACTCCACTCTTTTTAATCCCTCCTTTGCGTTTTTCCTCCCAACTCTGCATGTCTGCATGCCCAACCCCTTGACGACGGTGTCATAGGAAAATCAGACTCCTATGAAAATCGGACTTTGTTTTCCTATTATTTGTTGAACCCTCTCATTTGAAAAGTCATGCTCTTAATTATCTCCCATTAGGCATGCGCAATACTACAGTAACTGATAATATGCTGCGTTCCAATGGACCGATCCGGCCTGTCAATCACTACGCGCGCATTGACCAATAAGATTACGAGTTTTGTTCAGGTAACTTAGCAACGGTTGCTACAGGCGTGGTCCGCCATTAGCTCGGTCAAACTATCACATGTGGTTAGAAACGTGTACACAAACAAATGGCTTCGGTACGAAAAAGCACCGTATTTGACAATCAAAATACGGCTTTATGGAGTTTTAAAAATTGTCAAAAATATGCATGAATGGTCTTGAAATATGTAAATAACACGCTGGTACTCGGATTACGACATCATTTTTTTCCGTTAAATACCAAAACAAATCTCGAAAATGAGAATTACCGTTGAACTCGAGTGACATGAACGGCGGGAATGTCAAGAAGCAAGGTCAAGGACAGTGCAGTCTAAGGTAGGATAGGGGCCTATGTAGAGTTAAGAGTAATGCTCTACATGTATAGCAGTCTATTAATTAGGCTATGGTTTAATCCTGTTGTGACAAAATACGCGATTTATTCCAGTACCGGTAGTGACTTACCAAGCAACACTGGCATGTACACCGTCCATACAAATTGACATGCATGCATGCTTCATTTCCCCCAACTGCAACTTAACCATCCTCCATGTACTGTTCATACCGTTCCTTAAAATAATGGTCATCCTTTTAGTTCGCCCGCTAGCTTACTGATAGTAATTTTGTCCCCGCCTAAAGTTTAAATCAACATTTTCGTTGTACGTGTTCTACGCCTAGCCTAGACGTACAAGTACATGTACTTGTGTGCAACTTGACCGAGGTAATGGCGTCGCCATGCCGTTGCTAAGGTGGGCGGGGCTTATGGTCAAATCCGGATCGGTCCATTGCGTCGTGTTTATCGTGTTCATGAGTTCACGAGTCGTATGGCGTTCTAATCGCCTGGTAACTCGTTTTCACCAGTGGTGAACTTGAGGTCGATTTTTTTTTCCATGTTCACGACTTCATAAACGAATGAAATACTCGCGCATGTGTGTTGGTTCACGTACGAGTTATTGCGCGATAAAGTCCTTACCGAACGACTAACTCGACTGTGCGCGTGCGTCTTAGTGAGTAGCGTTTGGAATGCAACCTATACCCGTGAACATTGAGAAATTCACGGTGAACACGATAAACACGACGCGATTGGAACGCAGCATTAGTCCACAGTCCACACACAGTATTCAGTTATAGCGCCTCCAGCGATTAGACGTTTTCCACCGGCCAAAACGCACACCGAGCGTTGATTCTGAGAAGTTTTTTTCCGAAAAAAAACTTAACATCTCCTGTTATGTTCAAGAAGGTATGAATAATTGTCAATTATGATGATTGCCTTGATGTATAATAGAAATATCAAGTAGTTTCTTATGATTTATAACGTTAACTTGGCCTTTATAAGAAACAAAACAAATATGTGCACCTAGTCGTGAACCACATAACTACGAGGATCCCCTATTGTGCGGGAGTTTCGGATTTTTTTTCTTCAATTAAATAAACTTGCTTAGCAGCAAAAAGGCGGAAGTTTGCAACCCCCCCCCCCCCCCCCTTTTCTATCATTCACTTGTGTAGGTCATTTATTGGTTTACCTGTCAGGGTGTAACTAGGGTGTAACCAGGTATAGGGAGGACCTTGAGGGTGCACCAAGTTTTCACGGAGGCACTGAATGACAACAGGTGTGTTTTGTGGTGTGCAATTCGAAATTTCAAATGAGGGATGAATCAATTATTAGTTATTCGAATTCACATTTACGGGAAAATTACTTTTTTTTTCTTTCGGTATTACACTTTGGGTTTTGTAGATTTCGCTAGCGTCGTTACGGCGCCCTATTTCGACTAGGAATACGGCCCATTGAGACATTGTTGTTTTTTAAATCCTTTCTTTGGCTTTGTCTCATGAGTTCTAAAACAAAGAAAAGCAAACCTAATTGAAATAATCAAACCTTTGGATTTATTTCAACTTAAACTCAAGTCACCGAAAGAATGGGGGGTTATATATCCTGAAGCCGAAACGAAGACACGAAACCAGAGCTTGTTATAGACTCGATCCAAGTCTTCTGCGTGCACCCACCTGACGTTGGCCGGCCAAAGTTGATGGCAGAGGACGCTCTCACGATCGAGCTGACGACCTGTCCGCTGTTGACGCTGCCGGCGAAGCGGTCACTGTTTCCCGTGGAGGTCGGGGGACGGTAGCGACCAGTGGTGGTCGTGGTGGATGCGCTGACCACACGCAACTGGCAGTAATAACCACGGAAGTTGGGCTTACACTGGCACACGTTTGGTCGGATGCACAAACCACCGTTCATACAATTACACGTGGCTAAGGAAGATAAAACAGACAAAATAAACCTTACAAAATCACACTGGTCAAAAGATTTGCTCGTATTTAGCCGCCATCGACATTATTCACGAGGAAGCCATTTTCGTCGTGTTTCCTAAATGTATTTTATAAATTGTGAACTGATGAATGGGATGGTGTATCATCTGTTATGCAGATGATACACAATTGTATTTGTCATTTAAACCTGGTAATGTTGTTAATCAAGATGAAGCAATTTTAGCCATGGTAAACTACATTAAAGATATTAGGACTTGGATGTTTCATGACAGACTTTTGTTAAATAATAACAAAACTGAGTGCATTGTTCTTGGTACAAAGCAGCAGCTGTCTAAAATTAATATCCCTGACATTTTAATAGGTGATACCAATATTGTCCCAGTTAGTCATGTGAGAAATCTAGGTTCATGGTTCGACTCAAATATGTCTATGAGTACTCACATCAACAAAGTCTGCTCCGCTGGATTCTATCATCTTCATAACATAAAACGTATTAGCAAGTTTTTATCAACTAGATCACTAACTATTTTAATCCATGCCTTTATTACCAGTCGTTTGGATTATTGTAATGGCTTACTCTATGGATTGCCGGATCGTCAATTGTCTAAGTTACAGAGGATTCAAAATGCCGCAGCAAGGCTGGTTACGAATTCGCATCGAAGGTGTCACATTACTCCCATTCTTAGCTCATTGCATTGGCTTCCTGTCAAGTTTCGTATTGATTTTAAGATTTTACTGCTAGTTTTTAAGTGTTTACACGGTTTAGCACCAAATTATTTACAGGAACAAATTACCATCCGTAATCGACAGCGTTACAGTCTTAGGTCTGCAAGTGAATTTGTATTAGATTATCCCAAGGGTAAAATGATGTCTACCTTAGGAGATCGTGCTTTTGTCTCAGCAGCTCCTAGTTTATGGAATGCATTGCCCTTAAACATCAGGATTGAACATTCATTGTGTTCTTTTAAAACTAAACTTAAAACTTTCCTTTTTAAGCAAGCATTAATTTCTGCCTGTGCATCTGACTTCGGTGGGGGGGGGGGGGGGGGGGGGGGGCTGACACTGTTTGGGGTACAGTGTATTGGCGTGTGGTATGTGGTTTAGATGTTTGTGCTGTTTGGTTTTTACTTTCATGTCTATGTACATGGCTTTTACTTACATTGCTAATTGTTGTAATTGATTTAATTATCTGTTTACTTTTTACCTATTTTTAAAATATGTAACACTGTTTGGGGTATTGGTTTTTGGTTTGATTTATGTGGTATGTGCTTTAGATGTTTGTGCTGTGTGGCTTTTACTTATATTTCTAATTTGTGTAATTGATTTAATCATCTGTTTACTTTCACTTATTCTTAAATATGTAATGCGCTCTCGAACAGGCTGGTCCTGGAGAGAGCGCAATAAAAATGCAATAATTATTTATTATTATTATTATGGTGCCAGACTATTTTTGCATTCTAGTCTCACTTTAAATATTTGTTAAAATGTGGCTGAAAACATTAAGGTTTGTTTAATCACAAATTTTAAATTGTTCTTCAGAGAAGACTGGTGTTAATTTGTAATTAACTGTTCGTCATTGCTTTCATTTCAATCCGCAAGTTCCAAAAATGAAGTTTTTACCTCACTTTTAATTTAGTATGGCCGCCTTGTGAAGAAAGCTCATATCATATCAACGGGCGTTGGTGACAACAGTTCCTTTACGGAAAGCAACGCGAGTACATTATAACGCGTTATTACTTAAAATGTTCACCAACGCTTGTGAGAGGCTCAGAAATTCATGATCCAACCACTATTTGAATAAGGGAATAAATGTGTGTTCGAGAGGTTTCAATCACTCTGTTTAATTTTATACCGCTTGGAGTCTGGGTGCTGATAATTACCCGAGCCGAAAGCGAGGGTAATTATCAGCACCCAGACTCCAAGCGGTATTAAACAGAGTGATTAATACCGGCCGAACACACATTTATTCCAATTCATAAATACTTTTTTGTAAAATTCAGCTTAAAAAGCCCCGAAAATTCCGGAAAATTGTCGCAAGTAAATTTCGGTGTTTCGCCATTCTGTCTGTGTCAAATGACATGTTTCCGCTCTACACAATACACGCAATAAAGCGTATTTACTGTGAACCAGACTATTACTGCCATTGGCAACATCGTTCCCAAGGTGTCGAGCTGTACGCGCCCAACACTACCCGCTCTTACTATTAAAGACGAGGTACAGTTCAGGGTTGGAAATAAAGTGAGCCCTCGGGACGGAATGTTGTTGCCAGTTGGTTTTAAACACTTCCAGCTATGTCTTTATCGTCCGTTTAATACCGGCCACGTGACGGGCTCTCGACCAATAGGAATGCCTAAACTGTCCCAGGTATTTATGAATGGAAGTTTATTATTACACAATGCGCGGCAAAAATGTTAAATCGGATGGAAACACATTCACAGCATAATTGATCACCATCCGTTAGAACTATAACAGGTTTGTACAAATGCAACAACTATGAGAAGTAATATTCTTAGGCTTAGAATTGAGTATATTGTACCATTTTATTAACTTATTAGAGACGAAAATAATCGAACTTACGACGAGTGCAATGGCCGGTACTGGACTCGACTCTCCAACCTGTACAGCAACCCCGACCGCACACGTTTGGCCTGAAAAAGAAAAGAAAAAAAAGAGATGAAAACGCATGCACGTCAGTCAACGCGCCTGAGTTTGTACGTACGTACGTGCGTAATAACTCCAACGCTCTGTGCCAGTTTATAATATAAAGGCAATATCCCCAGGATATGAGACGGCGGTGCAAATCCAGGGGTTGTGGTAACCACAGAGAGGGGCTGGGGACCCTTTTAATCCGCCTCTTTCAGCCTAAATAAGACGGCACGTGATTCTTGGAGACAGGGGGTTGGCATACTAATTAAACATGAACATAATGTGGCATATCTACCACCGAAGTAACTTGTCACAGGGGCGGATCCAGACAGTTTTTTGGGAGGGGGGGTTCAGGCCCGTCAGATTTGTTTATGTCCGATTGTATGGTGTTCTAAAGACGTCAGATGTCGTCTCATCTCAAGACGTGCGACGGCGACGCAATATGTTGCCTTAAAGAACACCATATGATTGTTACGAACATCAGGCGGACATAATAGGCAGATGGCACATTGCTTTTGTTTTAGTTTCCCGTTCACTATAATTATACAATAATTATACAGACAATAACCTAAGCAAAAGTAAAAGGAAAACTTAATGGTGTTGGGGGTGGGGGGGGGGGGGGGGGGGGGATCCCCTGACCGCGTATTTTTTCCCCCAGCATGGTAAAAGGTAAATAGGCGTTTCTTCACCCCTAGCTTCATGATTTTCAGTGGTTTCAACAATAACGCTAAAATATATTGTTATTCCTCATTCAACTAGTTACACGTAGGCCCAGAGGTACATTAAAGCACTTTGAAAACAAACTTCTACCGACCTCTCACAGTAGTTAAGTAGATATTTAGGTTAGGTTATAAATCGTAAGATTGCGGTTCGAGTTCGGATGATGCTCATTTTTTATTGACTTTTATTTTGACTCTTTTATTTTTAACTTTATTGTGAGGATTAGTTTATTTTAAGGGAAAGCGAGGTCTGAGAACCTAAGTATCTTCCATTCAGTGTGGTCTAGATACGCCAAGTTATAATAATTGACCTTTACCATGCTGGGGGGAAATCACGCCGCCCGGATCCGCGGCTGTTGGTATGAACTCGTTATACAAAATGAACTCGTTATTAAATAAACTCGTTATTCAAACAAATTGTTTTTAAATATCATTAATTCGTAAAATAATAATAATAGCCATTTTTGTATATACATATTTTATAGAGCTGTACACGGTGCATTATTGTAATTACATGTACATGTACATAGGCTACAAGTAGGTAACGCCTTTGGCTTTATAGAAAATAATCAAACATTTTCTTTCTTTTTATTTACGGTACCGTCGGACTTACAAAACAAAACCAAGCTGGTATATTAATGGCGTACAAGTGAAAATGAAGTTGCATCAACAATAAGTGTGTGGTAAACTCTGCTAAAGTGAAGATTTTTTGTTGGACATCAAAATGGAGACAATTTGTCAGATTTAAATTTATGCGCTGTGATTGGTACATTTTTCGAGGGGTGTGGCCTAGGCCTAACATGGAACGGTTTATTTTTTTAAAGTCTGGGTCAGCTTTCAAAGCTATCCATAGTGGCGGTTCGGCGCGATATCGCCACAGTTCACGCAATCTATCATCTGCATTACCCACATTTAATCCGATGAAGAGACGGCGAGTATACCACAGGGAAATGACAGAGTCGACAACGGGAAACCAGCTGAGCTGCCGTGATGACAGATGATCGGGGGATACCAGTGTCTACAGTATATCACCCGTAGCCTCCCAGTTTCCATTCCGATTAAGACACATGTTTATAGCGGCTGTAATATGAGCGTGTATAAACCGGCAGGCCATGTTCATGGTTGGTTTGAATAACTGCCCGCAACAAACCAACAATCACCCATGGAAGTTTGGTATAGAATGGCTAAATACCCCTGGCGATCATTAGTCCTTACATCCCGTTTTCCGTTTTATATAATCAAATATAGCTATTGCGACCTTTGCTTTTGGGAGCATATGACCTTTAAAGGTGATGCAAATAACCAAGCAAAGACATTGTTTTGCTGGAAAGATCACATTGTATACAATTCGTATGACCGTATTTGACAAAGTCGAGTCATGATGGTGCAAATATCAACCACAAATCATTAATCATTGCACTCAGCCATTAATGGGTGCAAATATATAAATATCAACCATCAATATCATATCGTTTGTAATTAAGTTTGTATCTTAAGTTCTCCAAGCGGTGATAATGCGACTACAACGTATAGGTGTTTTATTTTGTGTTGCAAAAAAACAAAAACTAGCAATAAATTGATGGCAACATACTATACAGGATTGTTTGATTGTTCGATTGTTTCGAAGTTCGATTACATTATCAATAGTTAACTATATCCTCTAAAGTACAATCAGACTTGAACAAGTGATTAAAGGGGGACATTGCCCTAAAATCCCCCAAAATTGTATGTTTTAAATTGTTCTGTTTACAAACATCTGGTTGGAAGGTTGACGCGGAACCCAGTTTCGTCTCTGAATTTGTCTCGTTCATGCAGTTTGGCAATGGTGATGGTGCCACGACGGCGCCCGCAGCTAAGGTTTGGAAAACGGCAAAGATTATAGAGGAAACCCACAGACATAATACCTTTATACCGCTAGATTCTATTCAAAATTACATGATGATTTCGTGATCTGCGCGGCGCCTGACTAAAATACCAACAGAACTATGGGCAAATTTACCCCTCCGAAAAGGTAATCTGTACACACCCGAAGAGTTCCAGACAAATACTTTTATGAAAGCATTTATGGATATAATAGGAAATTATATAATGTTATATCATAGGCCATGTAGATCAAGCATATCCAGTGTCAATCTTGATACTTTCAAATGAAGACTTTCAGGCCAATTTTTGTGTCAAGCGCGTTGCCAAGTATGCGCACAGAACGTAACTGCCCGCGAAGCTTTGCCTGTCGAATGAAATATATACTGTACAAAATGATATGAACGCGCGTGCAAAGGCGTTCCGCAATAAAACTCGTGCTGTACCGCGCGGTTATGCGCAACCATTCACCGACGCGTCGTTTTGCCCTTATTTTTTCCAATCATGGTGTTGTGCCACCGACATTATATAGGTAATAACAGTGCGAGAACCCGGTTGTTACTGCGTGGTAAATGACCGGGTTGGGGGATGACCGCTGGTAATGGATCGAGCCGAAGGCGAGGTCCATTACCAGCGGTCATCCCCCAACCCGGTCATTACCACGCAGTAATAACCGGGTTCTCGCACTGTTATTACCTTTAATAAATACCTTTTTAACGAGAAAAATGGTGAAAATACTCCGAATTTCGCGACTTCGCGGCTTCTTCTAGGCCGTTTTACAAACGCAGCTTCGTTTTCGTATTTTGGCTTCGTTCATGTAGTTTAGCAGTGGTACAGTTGTTTTCCTAGTTCCGGATTTTTTCTAGTTCCAGATCGCTTCAAATAAAAACCTACCTTGTTATGGCTTGGTCTCCAATACTATTTGTTTAGATGAAGTGCATTTTGAAAAGAAACATACAAGCTTCTTGATACATAAGTAAAAATAAGTCGAAGTAAAAGTCTCAAATCTGCCAAAGACTGAACGTTCATTTTTTCCTAGTTCCGGATCGCCCGTAAAATACATGCATCAACAGCACGCGCGCAAGCGATTTCATATGACGTGTTCTAATGGACCATGGAGTTTATTCCTCCACGTCGGTGGGACAAAGTTTATCGGCTCGTTGCCGCGCGCAACACACGTACACGGACAAAACGTTTCAAAGCATTTCCTTGCAAGTCCTCTTTTAAAACTTTATTGGAAGTTAAAGTATTTGACATTTATTTTAAACTGTATTTATATAAATTAATGAATACTTTATCAGAAATATAGGCTTGATTCGGGTTGGTTCTAGCATGGAGGAATAAGAAGGAATTCCTCCATGGTTCTAGCGTGATAATTTTTCATGTACGAAGCAGTTTTTTACTCGATCCGGAATTGGTTAAGGCTGGGCTGATCCACAACTAGAAAAAGGGATGTCGGTATATTTGACGTCGTACAGTATGTATTTTCAAATAAAGAAGAGCATAAATATCGAAACAAAAACTGTAGTTTCTCCATCACTCAAGGTAAACTACTAAATCTATTTCGTTTAAATTTCGAGGATTAGACTTGCCGAAAACAGCCTGAATATTTTTTGCGATCCGGAACTAGGAAAACGTCTGTAATGTGGCCACAGTGCAGCCCAAAGCCGGGGTTTAGAAAACGGCCCTTGGAAAACCCATGATGTTACTACATATAATGACCGGCACGTGATCGAGTCTCGGCCAATCAGAAGCCTTCAACTCTCCTAGGTATTTATTAAAAACCTATAGACCGCCAGTCGTGTGCACAAAACCGTGATTTGCAAAGTATGGGCAAAACGACGCGCAGGCTGCACGGCATGCGCGTGTAGCTATAAAAAGCCAAGCGCGTATAATTACGCGCCTATCATGCAGCGCACTTTGCACGCGCGTTCATATAATTGTGTACACTATCTTTCGTTCGACGGGCAACGCACCGCGCGCTTTTTACGTTCTGTGCGCATATATACCGGGCAACGCGCTTGACACAAAAATGGGCCTAAACGTCTTTATTTTAGGGGATCAAGATTGACACTGGTTATGCTTAATCTACATGGTATATGGTATAGCCCTATGTAATTTTTTTTTAAATCGATAAATGCTTTCATATAATTATTTCACTGGAACAGTTCGGGTGTGTACAAATTCCCTATATACCAAGGGCTAAATTTGCCCATAGTTGGTATTTAAGTCGGGCGCCGCGAAATCACGAAATCATCCTGTAGTTTTGAATAGGACCTGGCGGTCTATGTGTTTATATGTCTGTGTGTTGTGCACACGACTGGCGGTCTATGCGTTTGTATGTCTGTGAGAGGACGGAAACCAGACGTTCTGATCTGTCTGCTGCCCCAACGAGTATATAGAGCCATGCACTCGACCAATCAAGCCGCTGTGGCACACAAAATGCATGCTTCGCATACGATCGCGAGGTATTGTCCCGAGACGGGCCAGCTATCATAAATCGTGCTGGGTATATAAAACTTATTTTAAACAATTTTTAAAAAGCGCGGAGGTATTTGTTTAAGCCGGTTTGGGTACTCAAATGTCAGGATAATGTGGTGCAAAATGGTTGACCCGCGGCCGAGTACCCCAAATATAATTTGTCCTGCTATTTCAAAACATTTCTAATTCAAACTCACCAACTCTCAAAAATGATATGTAAACATGAACCGTTCGGTAGTTTCAGGACATAGTACCCATTTTACGCAGGTCACGGACACCACGCCGTAATTGGCTTCGCGCTACGCGCTTGCTGGAGTCAAGTTTGGTGAATAGTACCCCCCCCCCCCCCCCCCGCCTTCTACCCACCCCCCAAAAAATGAAAAGCTAGATCCGCCCTGATGCCTCATATGACCTTTTTGCCGGGCATCCAACGAATTCCACTCAAATGCACGACGTCTTTCGTAGAATCGCAATCCCTCTTAAGCTTATAGGAGTCACATTTGGTTCAGACAGGCGCTGCTCTTATTCCCGTTTGAATTAAACAAGATGTCTGGCTTTGTCTCCTGCTGGTGACTCATTATCTCTTTTGTCAAAATGTATCTCGACACAGACGAACCTGTTACAAATAGATTTCTTTTTTTCAAACGAATACTGAGTCATAGTTTTCCCGTGCCAACATACACTATTAAGGCTGTCTGAAAGCCAGAGAAATGAGAAACCAACAAAAGACGAAGCGACCCGACCATGCTACCGGGCAACGGATGGGGAACGCCCAGGCGCGGCGCGGGCGTTCGGCTTTAAGGGGTATTACTCCCTATCCTATATTTCAAACATTCTGGTTGAAAGGAAACCAACCTCAAGTCCCACTGTTCCCCCAAAAAATACACCCAAAAACGGTTGTTTACATCGGAAACGACGGAGTACGCATACGTTTTCCCCGTCGTTTTCATTCAATGTACGACACACAGCACCAATGCATTATGGTTTCTTACACGTCCGCAAAAAAGGCAAACACTTTACGGCTGGAATCACGACTGTACCCAAATAGCTTGACTTTTTGTGATCACAAAAGTGGACCCCGAAATATTCGAATTAATAGTAAGGGAAATAGTGACTTATTTTGACGATGTTGGTCCATCTGAAAACAAATAATTAATGCTGAGTTGAGGGAAAGTTACCTGGGTCGAAAGCTTCGGGGAAGTCCGATCAATGACTACGGCCATAGTTCGACTATAAACTCTGATCGAACGCATGCTATAGTCGACGATTGTTGGACTATAGTAGTCGACTATTCCGTACCGCGTTTGGCATTAATTCTAGACTATGAAATCCGGACTTATTGGCACGTAAGGGGGTTTGACCAATAATAGACAAATATGGGAGTATGATTTCCATATGCCAACGGCCTACCGCGGCTGGTCGCGCGACGAGTTATAGCTGGTTGTCAATAGCGATAGGGCCTAGTGCAGCGGGAACCAACTATACAAAAATATATAGCAACAAAAACAACAACTTTGCTTTCTAATGCTATATTAATTGCGTAGGTTTGTCCACGTTAGTTTACAATTCTGTCACTTTTGTCATCATATACGGTAAGCACGGTGGTTATGTTTGGTATCATAATTACGCAATAAATATTATTATGTAAATAAACAAAAATAGTTGAAATTTTGTTTAGCCAGTGTGCTTGCGATGTTTGGCGCCATTTTCTCATGACGATAGTTCAGTTGTTCACACTGCACCATCAGTACACATCCACCAGGTACGACACAAACCCACCACAACATTAACCCACGACAAGTCGAACTTGCCCAGTTACTTTTGCCATCATCTCTTTAATTCTAACCCAAAGGCTTTGTCTCGATCACAATTGCCAAACTACATGAACGAAGTCAAAGACAGAGAGGAGATTGGGGTTTGGAAAACGGCCCTAGTTTGTGGTTTGACTTCTTAATGGCTTGAATGCTATAACGTTGGGATGCGATAGGGTACCAGTTCAGACTACCAGTGCACAACTCGATCTCCAAGGGATTTGTCACGTCATTGACTTCCTGAGTGGTAAGTAATTGTGCGTCTCCGAGCCTCTCCTGATTCGCCCCACCGTCTGGTTTCAGTCTCTTCTCAGACACACTTTCTCCCAGTCGGTACGTGACTTGGGAACGTTAATACCCACAACTACGCAGGGTCAACTCGGTGCCACAAAATAAAATGGGGCAAAATAAAATCGACATGATGCAGCAAAGTTGGAATGTTAATGATTGGTTCTTCGCAGTAAAGCAGCTCAAATTTCAGTTCTTGTAGGGTGGGCGTGGTTTATGTGCTGGAATTACGTCATCTTTGTTGAATATCTTAGGGGAGCTGAGTCTGCTTGTTTTCTTTAATCAAGGCTCTTAACGGTAACGTGATGCCGACTTCTGATTGGTCCGAGTATTGACATTCACGTGTGCACGTGTGATTATGCTAGCAGGCAAATAGCCATATGAATTGATGACGTCACCCCAGAGTTGGAAAATGACTCGAGTCAATGACTCGTCTCGAGTCCGACTCCGAAATCACAATTTTGGCGACTCGTCACCCAATGTTTACCGCATGACATTACAGTTTTCAGTGGTGGTCACCGCCCGACGCTCGCTATACCTTTACGTGCAAAATGCCGACATACGATCGGTTTTCGACAAATTTATTAAGCCGTTCGACATCATTTGTAAAACAAACCGAGTTCATCTAGACCACTAAAAAGCATACAGGCAGTGTATGGCAAACGGGACCAACAATAGTGTTTTCGGTGCCAAAGTTGTCCAATCCAATTCTATCGTGCATGATTTAACCCTTAGTAACGTTTCAATGTTTATCGCTATGTCGTTCACCCCGAGGCGAATTACCAAGAACATTCCCAGTTCCGATCCGATACCCGGAATGCGGCGGTGTCCTAGCTGCACCGGTAGCCACAAATTTACCGCTTGCCGGGCGGCAATAACGCCACACATTTACCGGTTAAATTCAATTATCGGCGCAGCGCGCTGGCTCAGTGCCGTGTGCGGAGTTCGGCAGGTTGGCCCTTGAAATGCCTGGCGAATATACGGATATAAACCTTACAATAAGACGCTATTAGTATCACTAAACACAGGAAGAAATTGGACCTTCTTCACACTAGGAATAGGGCATGATGTGATTTGCCATCCTCGGTCCGAATTCACATCCTGGGTTAAGTCGTTATAGTGCAAATTCACACCCACTGGATTCACATCCAACTAAGCTAGGATGTGAATTTGGACCGAAGATGTGAATTTGGAGCATTTGGATGTGATTTTGGAAATCTTTTGTTGAAATCACATCCTACTAAGGACCGTTTTCGCTTTGAATGCAAAATCACATAATGCCATTTGTTGCTAGCATCACAAACATTGGACGCATGCAATGGCCACATACTACAAATACAATTTCAATGAGCTTAATTCAACGTTCAGACGGAGGCGTAAGTCTCCTTTATCAGTTTTTTGACAAATCAATTCTAGGCGTCTGGACAATTTCCGACTGGACGATGTGCCTTCTGTTTACATCTATATTTAAATGTGCTCGGCGGTATGCGCACGCATCGTGTTTTGCATAAATTTGGTTAAGAGATGACATTAGGGGTCACTCCTTACCCTAACTATATGCAAAGCACGATGCTTGCGCATACCTCGAGGACATTTAAATATATATGTATTTAAACAGAGGGCGGCACACAGTCTATTACGGGGAAACTTAAAGTTAGGCTCACGCTCAAGCATGTCATCACTAACTACACCGTGCCGATCTGCACGTGCACCGTATCACACATTGCAATGTACGTGCGCACCCCACGTGTTTGGCAGCACTATGCAGTCTGTGTAGTCTACAGGCTCACAAACGCACAGGCCTTGCGGGAAACAGTCACATTATTGAGCGCTACAAAAATAAACACGGCATTGATTCTGTGTTTATGTTTACGCCTTGATGATCCCAGGGGTTAAACCGCACTTATACTCGGAAACCTCAAAAGAGTAAATTTTATACACAGATTTCAAGGACGCGTATTCTTTAAAAGAACTTTTCTCAGAACAATTAGTTTATATTGACCACAACGTCAGCGTTCATTTGGTATAGAGCTTCATAGTCCCCACCCGTTCTAAAAATATGACATGTTTGCATATTTATTACTTCCTTAGTTCGAGTTTAAATTACACAACTGAGAAAAACAGGCTTTAAATAGCCGGCTCTGTTGTAGAACAACAGAACGATGTACATGGGTCGTTTATTTTCCCACTGTATTTATCAAAATCAACATTTCCTTGAATGAAACCTGAACATGTTGGTATTAAAGATGTCACTGACCAAAACAAAATAAAACATATACATTTAAATGTGTAATAAAATGTTTACCTTCTCAACGTTGAATGAGTCATAACATGATGCACAGCGCGACTTAATAGTACCTTTTGTTGTAGAGCCAGTCACATTTTTGTCTTGTCGAAAACAAGAGTATTGAGCTTAAGGCTATACCACCTGCCATCTGAACTTAATTTAGTCCTAGAAATTATATCGCTTGTGAAAAATTATGACTCTGTGATTCTGAGTACCATTAGCTCAGGTTGGACGACATCTTTATTACACTTTATACGACTAAACGCAAAGGGAGCTCTACCGGGCAGCGCCTTTTTTTAACGTACCACTATCGAGCTATTACATATAGAATTGTGCAGGATGGCACTTTATACGAAATGATATAATTATTAAAACGACGCAACTGAGCGAGACATTGCTCTACTGTAGTGGATAATGAACAGGATTATTAATCAGGAGGCGCGAGTTCAAATTCCATAAAACCCATTCAATTTTTGATTTTGAATAAGATAAGTTAATTTTTATTTTTTTTATTTATTACATTTGTTATAGGTTTGTTAGTAATTTGCAACATTTTCCTTTTACTAATTTGTGGTTTGGAGGATTTTTTTTAAAGGGAAATAAAGTCCGAGAACCTGACTTGCAACTCGCATAGGCCTATGCTTTAGTATACGACCATAGCTCGTTAGTGGTACGGAAAAAAATATCGCTACCGGGCAAGGGATACCATAAAGCATGTTCACTAATAACGCATGGGTCATGAGGAAAGAAGCGGTATGGCGGCCATTACAAATGCACAAGCGGACGAACATTCAGGTCAGATGACACTGAAAGAAAGCACGATTAGGCATTTAGGAAGATTCATTACCGGGTAGTAGACTATTTCCAATATTATTGTTGTCGTTATCTATAAATCAAGAAAATGTACAGCACTTCAAATTTCAAATTCAACCGTGAATCGTGCGGTTTAAAGGTGGAATATACCTTTAGCAGCTATCCCAAAAGTAACCAACCAAATTACTGTTAACAAGTTTAATTGAATTGATTTCTTCTGGCATGCTGTCATTTTGAAGCAAATAACAACAGAATGTTATTTTCAAAGATGCGTTTCGAAGACACACTTTTGAACATTTTCGCAAATAGTGTGCGCAAACTTTCGAAAGACGCACGTCGCTCGCGTGCGCGCTACTGTTCGTCTGTTCAGTCGGTGCGTGACACGCGAATACAAGTTATAGCTGTAATCCGCTGGATGAGAACGCGTCCTGAACGCAGATTGTGGTCGTAATGCAAATAATATCAGCAATTCATAAACACCTGGGACAGTTTAGGCATTCCTATTGGTCGAGAGCCCGTCACGTGGCCAGTATTAAACGGACGATAAAGACATGGCTGGAAGTGTTTAAAACCAGCTGGCAACAAAGCGATGTTGCATTATACCCGTCCCCAGGGCTCACTTTATTTCCAACAGTACCTCGTCTCCAATAGTAAGAGCGGGTAGTGTTGAGCGCGTACAGCTCGACACCCTGGGGAACGAGGTTGCCAATGGCAGTAATAGTCTGGTTCATAGTAAATACGCTTTATTGCATGTATTGTGTTGAGCGACAGAGGCGGTAACATGTCATTTGACACACACAGAATGGCTAAACACCGAAATTTACTTGCGACAATTTTCCGGGATTTTCGGGGCTTTTTTGGCTGAATTTTACAAAAAAAGTATTTATGAATGGGAATAAATGTGTGTTAGGTCGGTATTAATCACTCTGTTTAATACCGCTTATAGTCTGGGTGCTGATAATAACACTCGCCTTCGGCTCGGGTAATTATCAGCACCCAGACTCCAAGCGGTATTAAACAGAGTGATTAAAACCTCTCGAACACACATTTATTCCCTTAATAAAACTCGAAATATTGAAATACTGTTTTCTCGGAATATGTTGCATTCACATTTCACAGAGCTAAACTTTTAAAGTTGTTTGTCAAGCACCTTTCTGTATATTTTGAGCACTTTCGCTGCTCTAAATGGTAACAATGCACAACTGAATGGTAGGCCTATATTTACTCTATTGTCAGTTATCCCGCGAACGCCAGTGAAACACGGAATAACGTGGTGCGTCTCATGGTGAATGTGTCCCATATCCCATACACCACGAGACCGATCGGGATCGAGGATAATAACAGTAAGCACTTTTAGCCGTACTAGTTCCCGCACGTTAATATGCGTCAGTCGTTTTTGTTTAATACGTCCCTGGGAAAAAAATTGTAACCAGCTGTCACAACGATGTAGAGCCGACGAAGCGACCGTGTCAGACCCGGCAATTCGACCGTGTCAGACCCGGCTAACCGACCGTGTCAGACGCGGCAAATCCTTGCTCTGAGAGCCCGAGGGATTCCTGCACCGTTCCTGTACAATATCATAATCTGATAACCTAAACGAAGGAACAAAACTTATTTGGACAACAGGGCCAAATTTCACCGAGCTGCTAAGCACACACAAATTGCTTATGCTAGGTTCCCACTACATGTATCACGATTCGCACCACGATTGAAATCGTGGTCTTAATTGTGGAGTAATCGTGGTGATCATATCAGATCTTATCAGATCTTGAGGTCAGTCGTAGCAATCGTGTTGATCGTAGACAATTTGTTGACGGTTCAAACATTTTCTACGATCATCACGATTAATTTTCAATCGTGATTATCGCATCAGATCGTAATGGATCGTAACAAAGCGCGACAGATCGCATCTAATCGTGCTTCCAAATCGTGGTGATCGGGATCAACCTTGAACAAGACAAACACCACCTCTGTTAAGATGCGCTGCGATCTGATGGTGGGTTGTAGTCTTCACTCTGTAGAAGTTCAAGAAACAATGAAGTCCATGGTCAGTCGGGCTGTATACCCGTCGGGGTTTAATCGTGGCTCAAATCGTGATCACTCTCGATACCGATCGGTAAAGACATCGAGACCACAATCATATCTGATCGCAACAGAGCGCGTCGGCTCGTGGTGATCGTATCGGAACGTATCGGAACGTATCTGCACGTACCAGATCGTCCCAAATCTGGGACCCCGATTGTGCTGATCGTGTCAGATCGGGACCCAATCGGGGACTCAATCGGGACAATCCTATCGGAACGTATCTGATCGTTTCTGAACGGGAGACCAGATCGGGACAGATCGTGTCACCTGAAATTTACCAATCGTGACTATATCGCATCCAAGCGCACCAAATAAAACCAGAACGTATCGACTCGAATCAACTCGTATCCAAACGTGAAATATCAGAAAAGGAAACGAAAATTCCACGATCACCTACGAATGGCCAATCGGGGCGTTCGTAATGGCCCAGTCACAATGTCGGCGATCTGTCGGGGATTAGTTTGGCCGGGGGTCGTCGTAGAAAATAAAGAATCCTTGAACAATCCTAGCAATAATCCTAATAAAAGTGGAGCAGTCACATTGTCTGAGATTTTTTCAAGAATTTTGACCCGGTTTTGTCGAAAAATCGTGGGATTAGCCTCCGATCGCCTCCGATTGCATCGGAGACGATATCTGCAGCAAGAGCGTCTCAAACTTTTAGCGATCCGATCGGAGGCGCCCTTATATACACGGCGATTTACTACGATTCCACCGTACGATTCGTCGGAGACGATCACAGAAAGCGTACGAATCGTCGCAGGGCGCCTCCGATTCAGTCGGAGGGCGCCGGAGACCACTCGCAGACATTGAATCTCAACCTGAATTTCCATCCCACACATAATCTTGCGACTAGTCTCAGATTATTCGGAGGACGCCTCCGATTAATCGGAGGGCATCGTAGGTCATCGGAGATTGTGTCTGGGATGCCCAAAATGGGTGAAAAATCTTGCGAGCAATCTTAAAATTTTAAGTTCAAAGTTGGGGACCGCGACGGGTGTGGCGATGCCTAAAAAATCTGCGACAAGCCGCAGGCGTCCGGAGAGCGCCTCCGACGGGTGCAAAATCGTGAGATCTGTCTCAAGATTTTGTTCAAATTTCCCGGTTTGACCCATCGCCGACGCATCGCAACTGATTTGTGACTGGCCCATAACGGATCGCACGACAGTGGGAACCTATCATTAGCATGAACATTCTTCCTTGACAAAACAACGTTATTTTTAGTGACTGATGGTGTTCAGCTTGTTTTTGCATACTATAAAAAGCCCATGGAGTTTTGGCTGGTAACCTGTTTTTACTGAGCAAGACTTATTTGTGCTCAGTTATTGTCGTATACAGCAGCTCCATGAAATTGCCCCCAGGGTCCACGTGTGGCCCGATTCGTTACGACTGCTTCGGCGTAATTGTAACAGACACGCCTGCTTGTACCGGAGAGCTATTTTAATCGTCTGGAGCGTGTCTATCAGCTTTGTTATAAAACAGACTCACGTTTTTAGACTTCGCTTTGACCGGGCACAGCGGCATATTTTTTTCCAGAGGGTCAAGGAAGGTGGAGGACCTTTTCCCCGTTGTCCCATCTGGTCGTTATTTGTTGGGATTTGTCTGTGATGCTTTGATACAGAGAGCTATTTTGCTAGAAAATCCATCTGATCGTCTTTCAGCTTAAATTGATTAAAATACCTTTATGATAGGTCCGGGTTCAAGATACCGTGGTTCCTAAAAGTGCAAATGTACAACTTGAAATACTGCAGTACGGGGCAGCAGATGAAGATTTGAGGAAAACCCAGGAATCCCACTGAATCCCACTGGGACCTTAAACTACATGGGAACCTAAACCAACTGGAAACCGTATGGTTATGTACCTGTACGCTCGAGTATATAGGATTCGAACTCAGTCACAATGGTTAAAAGTAGAATACACCATTGGTATAATTGCTTGAATTATAATGAATTGGTAGATGTGGGGGGTTGTATTTCATACTAGTAAATATCGTTTAACTGACATGTCTGAAGTTTTACAATCATGGATGTCGCGAAAAGCACAAAAAACAGCGTTTGTTTTCAACCAGCGTCGAGCAGTTATTCTCTTTTTTTGCGATCGCTGTCCGGCGATCGCGAATTTGTCTTTATAAAATTCTATTTTTCAGAATAATTACAGGATATCCATCGCAATCATTTTGCTGGATGCCTAGAATCATTATTTACTTTCAAATGAGTAAGATATTTCTTAATAATTCGGTAGTAAATTTTTCGATATTTGCAAATGACGTATCCTTCCTTTAAATCGTCTTCAGTTGCGGTCGGGCCTTACAATGTTTGTGGTTAGCAGATGCGCAACCCTTGATCGCCCCAACTGTAACCACATTCGACCGAGCTCTGTCAGCGCAGAAAGATTATCTAAATAAGCTTGTAAATTTAGTACCGATCGTACATCAACACTTACACACTTAGGTTGATGGGTAATATGATATGCTTAAGCCTTTTTGATCGTATATCCTTGTTCACACGAGTAAGAATATAGCTTACTCCTGGATAGATCCGTTGATTTAGCATTCACAACTTGATCAGGAAGACTGTTCCACTCATTGATAATCCTGATTGAGAAGAGATTCGTTCTTTCGGGGGACCCCCCCCCCCCCCCCCCCCTCTTCTCCCAATAATTTCCCCCAGTCGGCAATTTGAGCCTCAGTCGGAAACTTGACCACAAAAACTCAGTCGACAAAATGGGCCAGCAAATTAATAATTTGGTGGCCCTTGCCGACCGAAGCTCCAAATGACGACTGAGGGAAATAACACAGAAAGCCTTCTTAGTAATTCTCCAGCATCTATACTATAAAAGATGTTAAATTCGCCATCTTGTCCCTGGGCGCCGCCATCTTGGAAACACAGGGCCGCGCCATCTTGGAAACACAGGGCCGCGCCATCTTGGCTTTTGGTCGGGCGACTTGTCGCCGCGCGCGTGTGCCGCCGGCGTCGGTGCGGCGGGGTGCCGGACCGTTCGCGACGGGGAATCCCCCGGGGAATCCCCCGGGGAATAAGATTTATTCGTCCGTGGTGAGATTTAAAAGAAACGGACGTTACCGATAAACGCGTAATCGCTTTTCGATTGCCTGTCGATGTCTGCGGGCCTTTTTGCGCGAACTATTGCGTTATTTTTGCCTTGTCCTTGACCGGAGTTCGGGCCGAAGCCTTCCCGAAATCGTACTGCCGTAACTCGGTTGCCGAATTGTTGGCCGTTTGCGATTAAGCGGCGGCTACATGCGTTACGCGAAGCCTTCGCAAATTAATTGTATCCGCCTTGCTTGCGCGGTGGCCGAGTTGGTGCCGAGTTTGTTGTTCGCGATTGGGCGGCCCGTCCCGTGTTATTTGACCTTTATACTCCATTGGTTATTGCGGAGTTTGAGCGCCAGCTTCGTTTTCGGCTTTGAATTTCTTGCGCGTCGACCACATTGCAGTCACAGGCTTGGAACGTTAAAAAATGATTTATTCCTTTCGTGTTGCCTTTTGGGCAAATTTCGTTGCTTCACATTGTCGATACTTAAATATTACAACATTATCTGTCTCAAAACACTCCGAAACATATCGCTATTGCCTCAATTTCAACTTTGATCGTGCAAAAATGTCGCGAAATTGTATGGCGATGGTGGATATGAATATGCAATTTAGAAACGTGACTACGTTTCGGCTTCGGCTTTGCCTCCGAATTCCTGCGCGTCGACCATTTTGTAGTCACAGTTTTGGAACGTAAAAACAATGATTTATTCCTTTCGTGTTGCCTTCTGGCAAAATTTCTTCCTTTCACATTGTCAATACTTAAATATTACAACATTATCTGTCTCAAAACACTCCGAAACATATCGCTATTGCCTCAATTTCAACTTTGATCGTGCAAAAATGTCGCGAAATTGTATGGCGATGGTGGATATGAATATGCAATTTAGAAACGTGACTACGTTTCGGCTTCGGCTTTGCCTCCGAATTCCTGCGCGTCGACCATTTTGTAGTCACAGTTTTGGAACGTAAAAACAATGATTTATTCCTTTCGTGTTGCCTTCTGGCAAAATTTCTTCCTTTCACATTGTCAATACTTAAATATTACAACATTATCTCTCTAAAAACACTCCGAAACGTATCGCTATTGCCTCAATTTTAACTTTTATCGTTGAAAAATGTCGCGAAATTGTAAGGCCTATCGTGGATATGAATATTCAATTTAGAAACGGGACTGCCTTACGTCAGTTGAGGGCGCACTGTCAGACGGCCGGTCTGTTGGTTTTTTTCAATCGTAACGACGTAAATCAGAAACCCCGAAGTGGTTCGTATTGTTTCCCGTACGATTCATGTTAAAAAATCACGAGACGCAGGCAGCATGCAAGCAAAGATGAACTGCCTATTGAGTATTATTAGTTCGGAAGTCGGGAAGTATTTTTACAAAGATTGTTTGTTATTCAGAGTCGATGGTATTCTACGGAGCCCCTAAAGGGACATATGACGAATACAAATCACCGTTACGAAATAATTTGAGTATTTTATTTCGTGCACTCAAAATAACTTATTTCGTGAGCTCGAAATGTTGTCGTGGCCACGAAATGACTTCGTGCGCTCCAAGAATATCTGTTCGTGAGCTCGAAATAATTTCGTGCGCTCGAAATACTTTCTAGCTGGTACTCTACTCGCTAAGTTTCGCGATTTGTTTGTCATACAATCCATTGTGTTTTTAAGACGTCAACAAGGTGTATCTATAAGTTACGATTTCACCCAGCTAGCAGGTGCCGCGCGAAGCGCGGCATCCTGCTAGTCTATACTATAAAAGATGTTAAATTCGCCATCTTGTCCCTGGGCGCCGCCATCTTGGAACGCAGGGCCGCGCCATCTTGGAAACACAGGGCCGCGCCATCTTGGCGCGTGGTTGGCGCCATGTTGGCTTTTGGTCGGGCGACTTGTCGCCGCGCACGTGTGCCGCCGGCGTCGGTGCGGCGGGGTGCCGGACCGTTCGCGACGGGGAATCCCCCGGGGAATCCCCCGGGGAATAAGATTTAAAAAAAATTGTATTCGTCCGTGGTGAGATTTAAAAGAAACGGACGTTACCGATAAACGCGTAATCGCTTTTCGATTGCCTGTCGATGTCTGCGGGCCTTTTTGCGCGAACTATTGCGTTATTTTTGCATTGTCCTTGACCGGAGTTCGGGCCGAAGCCTTCCCGAAATCGTACTGCCGTAACTCGGTTGCCGAATTGTTGGCCGTTTGCGATTAAGCGGCGGCTACATGCGTTACGCGAAGCCTTCGCAAATTAATTGTATCCGCCTTGCTTGCGCGGTGGCCGAGTTGGTGCCGAGTTTGTTGTTCGCGATTGGGCGGCCCGTCCCGTGTTATTTGACCTTTATACTCCATTGGTTATTGCGGAGTTTGAGCGCCAGCTTCGTTTTCGGCTTTGAATTTCGTGCGCGTCGACCACATTGCAGTCACAGGCTTGGAACGTTAAAAAATGATTTATTCCTTTCGTGTTGCCTTTTGGGCAAATTTCGTTGCTTCACATTGTCGATACTTAAATATTACAACATTATCTGTCTCAAAACACTCCGAAACATATCGCTATTGCCTCAATTTCAACTTTGATCGTGCAAAAATGTCGCGAAATTGTATGGCGATGGTGGATATGAATATGCAATTTAGAAACGTGACTACGTTTCGGCTTCGGCTTTGCCTCCGAATTCCTGCGCGTCGACCATTTTGTAGTCACAGTTTTGGAACGTAAAAACAATGATTTATTCCTTTCGTGTTGCCTTCTGGCAAAATTTCTTCCTTTCACATTGTCAATACTTAAATATTACAACATTATCTCTCTAAAAACACTCCGAAACGTATCGCTATTGCCTCAATTTTAACTTTTATCGTTGAAAAATGTCGCGAAATTGTAAGGCCTATCGTGGATATGAATATTCAATTTAGAAACGGGACTGCCTTACGTCAGTTGAGGGCGCACTGTCAGACGGCCGGTCTGTTGGGTTTTTTCAATCGTAACGACGTAAATCAGAAACCCCGAAGTGGTTCGTATTGTTTCCCGTACGATTCATGTTAAAAAATCACGAGACGCAGGCAGCATGCAAGCGAAGATGGACTGCCTATTGAGTATTATTAGTTCGGAAGTCGGGAAGTATTTTTACAAAGATTGTTTGTTATTCAGGGTCGATGGTATTCTACGGAGCCCCTAAAGGGACATATGACGAATACAAATCACCGTTACGAAATAATTTGAGTATTTTATTTCGTGCACTCAAAATAACTTATTTCGTGAGCTCGAAATGTTGTCGTGGCCACGAAATGACTTCGTGCGCTCCAAGAATATCTGTTCGTGAGCTCGAAATAATTTCGTGCGCTCGAAATACTTTAGCTGGTACTCTACTCGCTAAGTTTCGCGATTTGTTTGTCATACAATCCATTATGTTTTTAAGACGTCAACAAGGTGTATCTATAAGTTACGATTTCACCCAGCTAGCAGGTGCCGCGCGAAGCGCGGCATCCTGCTAGTCTATACTATTAATCCTGAAGATGGGGCATGGTTGGCGCCATCTTGTGGACGGTTCCCCGTGTGCCGTGTACCTGTTTGCGCGCGGAGGGTGGGAAGGAGCCCGTCTATCTGGCCGCGCCATTTTGGGTCTGGTGTCCTGTTTGCCCGCCGCGGTATAGTGTGGGGTAGCGGATGTGGGGGCCCGTCTTTTGCATGGGCCTCCCGTCGGAATTGCGCGGTGGCTGCGCCGGTCCCGCGCCAGTTTGCGGTGGCGACGCAGAGTATGGAAAGGAGCCTGTCTACTGTCGTGCTGGATGATATCGCGTTCGCGTACGTGTATACCGGTTATACCATTACCACACTCACTGACGGCCGCAGTGAGCACAGAACAGTACAACCAATATTGCTCTCCCTCTGCCATCCTTTTCCAGGTATGTACTACCATGGAGGTAGGATGTATGATTGTATGGAAGTATGATTTTGAATAACTATATGTGTATATTAAATCTAGAAGTAGGCCAATGACCTTTTGAGTTGACATTATTGTACATATCTAGGCTGTCGTTTAAAAAAGTTCTAGACATAATCAACTGTCAATGTCATACTCTGGGTGTACTATTACCACAGCACAAGCTGAATTGTTTAGTTTGAAACACGAAACGTTTTATACATTATAGATTGATATTTACATGTAATAGTCAAAGGATTTATTATATCCCATGATAATTTAGATCTTTAACTTGGTCAGTGGTAAGCGAAGTAATTACATTTTAACTTGGAATCAGAACTTGGATTGCATTTAGATTCAGGCAATAGGGAATGTAAGTATATTTTCTGCTTTTGTCTTACCAATATTATATTGTAGGAGATAGTTTTGTAAAGTTTACAAACCCCCAATATAATAATTAATATACACTGTGCATGTGTGCTATGATGGGACTAGCTAGAGCATAAAGACACTGCATAGAGAAAGGAATAGAAGTTAGAACTGTTCCTTTCTCTATGGGCACAGCCAGAGCCCAGTCCTGACATTCCGGTAACAGGTGTCAATCCATTAGCAGGACCCTGGGGTCTAGCCAGTGGCCCTTTTATGACCTAGCCTGGGTTAATGTCTTTGAATCGACTTCTGCTGCAGAAATACTGCTTCAGACCTCGGAGGCTATTCCTCCATGTTTAGACTGACAAAAGTAAATACATTTCCTATAAACATTTTGCTATATTTGTTTTTAAAGAAAGAAACATCTGAATCTATAGTAACCATTTCGAGTAACAATTTCGCTACAGTTTCCCTCTAAAAAACAATATTTGTAGGCCTTTCAGTTCCTATAAACATTTTGCTGTTGTTAGATTGTATTTTGCTGCCTTTCAGAAATGTTGCTGCCTTTCAGAAAGTGCAGTGACAGTATTCTCTTTAATTCCCCTTCAGCGCAATGTGTTTTTGTATAGTTTTTTTTAAAGAAAAAAACATCTGAGTCTAACTTTCCTCCCTAAAAAAAAATTGTAGGCCTTTCAGAAAACGAAGAGCATTTCCTATAAACATTTTGCTGTTGTTCCAATAAACATCCTATTTCTTCTCCCTTCAGACATCTCGCACAACAACTATGCTGTTCTGGCTGCAGCAGGCTGGTCCGACCGACATCAAAGGTATCTCTGCATCTCTCTACTTTTAAATGTTTTACTTTACACAGATTCTAGATCTTGCCCATCAAATAATAGAATTGATGATTCATTATGTACAATCATAAATTTACCCCTAAACCTTTTCCAGTTTTTTACACTACCACACACATTCCACGTATACACCAAAACCCCAGCTTCTTCAGATTTCCCTCTTTCACCTATTTTGTTTCCAATCACAAGTCCACCTTTTTCAGTGCATCTCAACCTACCTATACCATTCCCCTATAGAATCTTTACCTACCTATCCATATTTTTCTTGACTCTTTGGACAGCACTACCAGACGCCACTTTTACCAAGGAAGACAACGCGCAACCCCCCCCCCCCCCCCTACTACCAAACCTGCAAGAGGATGACATCTCTGCTGCTTCACAACTAGCCATCGTCGAGTAATTTCCCAACCTCACACTAGGCATTTCAGTGACATCACGAAACCTGTTGATTTTGCACACACACGGCTCAACACGCAATGTTCAACACGCAATGTTCAGAACAAACATATTTTTGTATTAATGATAACTCCTTACATCTGACGATCCTGTACATTGATAAGTTCACTTTAATTGTGCAAAACATTGAATGAGGTAATAATATACTTTCGTAGTAATTTGTTCTCATTATTTATGCAAATGGCTGTGTATGAGTTGATCTTTAGAATCACTGTTCGGTGTATTTGAGAATTACATGTACCTTTTAGAGACTAACAAAAAAAGTAGAAGTTGCAAAATGTGCAAAATCCTTACATTTTCTATTATTTTGGTAATTAATTATGCAAATTAGTAATCAAACATTCAGTTTTTGTTTGAAATTGTAGTAAATGGTAAATAAGGGCATACATAATGTATGTACACAATTTAAATGATAACAAATAAATAATTAATCATTTATGACAGAAAAATGCTCCGATGTTTGCATTTTCTTGGTGCCATTGCCTGTATAAAGAAAAACATAGGAATAGGGCAAATGTCAACATCAATTTTTTCTCCTAATTTGCTTAAATTGAATTGACATATCTTAAGAACCGCTTTGCCAATTTTGAAAATAAATACATTTTTAGAATGCTGAAGACATGCTCTTTCGCCTCATATATGTATTGAAGCTCTGTGTAATATATTTCAAGATCACCTGAAATACTTACCAGCCTTTTACATCCTCTTTCTGGATTGATTCAGCCTTCCAAATCAAATCTACACACATTACCCTTCTCCAGTACTATTAACCACTACCAAAAGGTTTTATTTTAAGTACATTTACTCTTAATTTCACACTATTTTATTAATTTATACTATTAATTTCGGTTCTTTTCATTACCTACCATTTTGGTTCACCTTTCCTATCCAGAACAGCCACTACCCCAGATCCTCTCAAAACAAAAATTACTTAGCACATTAAACCGCGCGGCCGACCCACCTACACAACTTCATTTTACCGGACCCTTCACTTGCAACACCTCCCCCCCCCCTTTCTTTGACAAACACAGTTCCAATCAAAACTCCTACCAGTACAGTCCACGTAGCCACATCTCCACTTTCTATTTATACTTTTCACCGTATTTGCATACTACTTTATACGGTCCACTCACTAGCGGGTGCCGCGCAGTTACTTCAAATCGAAAACTTTCTGATTTATGAACAACTTTTCAAAACATGAAACAAACATTTTCGTCATTTTTGAAAAATCTAGCTGGTACTCTACTCGCTATGTTTCGCGGTTTGTTTGTCATACAATCCATTATGTTTTTAGGACGTCAACAAGGTTTATCTGTAAGTTACAATTTCACCCAGCTAGCGGGTGCCGCGCGAAGCGCGGCATCCCGCTAGTACTTTATTCATCGTCTATCGTCAGATGTACATTGACCCCATTTGATCCTAAGTTATGAGACTTGAGACTAAGTGACCATTAGGCAGGTCACTGAAAGTCCAAAGTTACCACAGAACAGTAAATCAATTCAATTTTCCACAGAACTATAAATCTGAAATCTTAACCTTAATTGGTGAAATAGGCCTTTACAATGTGTACACTACAGTGAATTAATAAAAGTAGGCGATTTTGCAGTGAACTGTTTAATAATAATAGGCGATGATGTCTTGATGTTAATCACATTTTGATCATGCATGATGCCAGTCATCCCCCGCTCCCTTTATGAGTTTCGCTCAGAAAAAGAAAAATGCCAAGATTTGCAAATTTGATTCAAAGAGTCAGAGGGAAATAGCCAGGAAATGCCTCAGATTGCACCACAGAGCATCTAGAATCCAATTTACGACCCCACGCCGTAAATGGCTTCGCGCTAGCTCGGATCTGAGTCGGCAAATTCACTTACACACGTCCCCGATGAAAATGTCCTTGCTACGCCCCTGGTCTCCATATACATCATCTAATTTGTATCACCGTACCATGCCATCGTACCGTGTCGACGCACCCTGACTCAGCACAGAATAAACTGTAGTTGGTAGCAGGGAGAGAGAACATTATCATTTCCCTATGGTTGTCACAAAAGCTGGCTACAGCCAAAATGTCAAGATGAATATACGCCATGTAGTTTCCAGTTGACTTTTGCTCGGGACCTAGTGTTCTGTTTAGAAAGGCCTTCTGAATAGCCAATCTAACAAATTTGGACTAGGTTCACATCCAAGTATTGGTTCTTGGAAGCATGTCTAAAATACATTCACCTATAACGCATGGCTATCACATCTCCAAGTACGTACCCATATACCATTAACTAGTGTAGGTTCTTTTTAGTTTTCTTTTCCTTACACATTAATATTTTGACGTTAATGTGTTAATGTGTGGATTTTTTTCAAGATCTCTTTCAGTTGGCCTGCTATAAAGCAGGTGACCTTAGTTTGAACCCCAAACTGCCCAAACAAACATACAACAATAGGGACCTACGTGTCTTTCCGCCCTTCCCTCTTCAGCGCGATGAGCCTGGTTCGTCTCACGCTTTTAAGATCTGACACTTCGAATCCAAAACACATCTTTCAGTGGATTCAATTTTTGTAGGCCCGCATTGACACCCTTGAACTTTTGAACTCCCATAAGTCCCTTTAGTGCGCGGGTGACGTCCGTACAATTAGAAAGATGTAGATAAAGTGATACATGTTATAAAAACTGATATAACACGCGTAGAATAATATGCTGGCGAGCTGGTGCGTATGAGCCTTAATTTAAAGCCAAGTGATGCGATCTGTGAAAACCCGTCGGATGTCGCAAAGTTGCAAGTCCCATAAAAGCAACAACAAAAAGCAAAAAACAAAAAATGAAAAACAAAAATGTTTTTAATTGATTTTTTATTGCTATTCTTGTACCCTATCGTTAAACGCTGTTTTCTTAGAAATTCGCATCGCCAATAATCGACGTAACTTTTAATGTAGAGGTCCTAAAGACCTGATTTAAAAAGCATAAGGAAGAGGGTGATCTTAGCTTTAAGATGATGTAAAGAACTCAGGTTACCAGCCAAAACTCCATGTGTTTTTCATGCTAAGCAAAAACCAGGTGAGTTTCTAAACTGACTATAATGACGGAAAACCGGTAGGGTTGGTTTCAGTTTTGGATTTGGTTTGCACAACCATTAAGTTCTATTATACATTAAGGGTAGGATACACCATTTGCAGATATCGAAACATTTTACTACCGAATTAATAAGAAATATCTTCCTTATTTGAAAGTAAATAATGATTGTAGGCATCCAGCAAAATGATTGCGCTAGACATCCTGTAATTGTTCCGAAAATTACGGCGATCGCGAAAAAAAACCCCAAGAACAATATATTAAAGAACAACAACCCGACGCCGGTTGTTAACGAACGCCGTTTGTCTTGCTTTCCTCAACATCCATGATTGTAAGACTTCGAACAGGTCAGTTAAAGGATATTTACAAACAAATACAACCCCGAAATCCACCCCTTCGGGATAATTCAAGCATTTACCACCAATGGTGTATCATACTTTTAACGTACAGACACCTTCCACACAATGACGCAATTATTAAACGCCTACGACACCTTTGGTGTCATTTCACTCTACAACAATACATACATTTAGTCATCAAAAATGCATGTACATCAGTACATGTATTCGGAAAACGTGGAATAACACTTGTTGACATATAGGCCTATTCGCTTTTTTCTTCACAATGGAGCTTCAACTTGATAGATTCCATGCCCCTAGAAGTGTACATTAAGTCGGCAATCCCTATACTAACGTTATAAACAAAACCATTCGCTAATGTAGAACTTCGTCCCTGAAATCCCACCGTGAATTATAGTAACAGACCATGCCAGACCAGCATGGATCATCCTGAATCTTTTATATTGCAACAGACCGATGATATTTAGGGAGAGATAAACGGCTATAAAGGTAATCATAACATAGAGCTAACTTCCTAGCTGTATGATCATAACAATTGAGGACCACCCATGTAACAAACATGAGGAAATACAATAAACCTTGAAGGATGAATAGACATGTATAAAAAGTGAAGACCACACAACAATCGTCTGTAGAGTTCCACGTGGGTTCAGTTTTCAGTTTTCAGTGGGTTCGGTTTGAGCATGGTTCGACCATGGAGGTACAGGTAGGTAGGCCCTTTAGTACAATAAAACGGACGCACTTCTTTATTACAAGATATAACCAATCATGTTGTCCTGTCTACTACTGCATACAAGTACGACAAAAATGTACGTCCATTAAAATTCTCAAAGATTCTACTCCTATAACGGTGGCCTATTTGTGAATCTTTCTTGCAAAATAAGCTCATGAATGTCTGTAAACTGATAGATAATGTCCTGCTTCGAGACACACATCAAAGTAATTAGCCAGATATGTTTATATGCTTCTTTAAAATTGATCTGATAATGATTCACTTAGATGTTACACCTAAAGTATAAGGATGATGATTGATTGGTGCGAATGACCAATCGGCCAGACAGCCGTGTGTTTTTTTCCCTTCAAAAAGGCCGGAGACATGACGTCACGCCTTGGTTGGGCTTTCTTATCTTCAAGGTGGACCACCTTCAAATTACAATGAACAAATGTAAACAAAGCGTGGTGATGAGGACGTCATTATGTTTACGGTATATTGGAAGCACTGGGAGGAGCTAGGGGCCGGGGTAGCGTGGACCCCGCTAGACTCGAGGGGGAGTTATTCCTTCTTTCTTGCTTGTTATAGGTGCAGAGTCCAGACCAGTAACTTTGTCAAAAACCATTGGCTAGAGCATTTTGTTGGCCATGGACTTTTGATGGTTTGTAAAGACGACTGACTGTCAGCTTGTATTACGGTGAAATTTTGATGAAATTAGGTCTTAAAAGTGTACTTTAGGCTGACCATCTTTTGATTGGAATTTCTCCTAAAAGTCATTGGTTACACCCTGCAAAAATTGAACAGAAACTGGAATAAATAATTGCGAGTAAGTATTGTTCATGAATTTTGGAAGTGGGCGTATATTTTTCATAATGGAAGTTGATTTACCGGCCTGGTAACTTATCAGTTTTTACGAGCTATGAGCGGACTACAAGATCGTTTTTATAGCAGTCACGTTCAATCTTTATCCCGTATATAAAAGTTTGTTTGCAGGGGTGAAGTGGGCGGGTTGCCAATGCCAACTGAAGTAGAGTCAGGATACCACATTTCAGACTTCAGGAAAAGTCTCTATGAATAGCATAATGAACACATAACTTTGAAATGACCAGTGTATCAATTTTCTATAAAATTATAACCTCCCTAAATCCAACCCATTTATGAAAATCACCGCCAAAACGTGCACATGTTGTATATTAATATTATACCTGCGTTAATATTTGAAACCGCCTTTGTTTTACATATTTATATTTTTGTTAAAGGGAATATACAACATTAAAAAAAACATTAAAAAAACAACGAGCAGTTATTCTTATGTTATCTTAAATTTTTCGCAATCGCCGTCCGGCGATCGCAAACTTTTCTTAAAAAAAAATTATTTTTCGGAATAATTACAGGATATCTAGAGCAATCATGTTGCTGGATGCCTGGAATCAATATTTACTTTCAAATGAGTAAGATGTTTCTTAATAATTCGGAGATGATTTTTGATATCTGCAAATGGTGTATCCTACCTTTAAGACGACCGACATTCTCGATATCATCATCACTAACACCAACTAAAGGAAGAAAGAATCTAGACTAGGAATATGCTGCTTACCATCTGGTTTCTAAGCTCAATCATCCTTGTAAGAAGGAAATGGAGCCGAACCGTTTCACACAAACTAATGTGTTTACAACTCCTTCGCTAGTCCAGGATCAGACCACCGTATAATGACAGCAAAAGTACGCCTAAAGTCTGAGAGCGAGCGGGGAAAAACGTATATAGATACGATTGGAGTATAGACTAGTACAAAATGAAGAGTTACAGGAACGCAGAACAGTTCAGGTACGAAACAGATTCAGTGTCCTTAGCCAGAATTGCGAAGACAGTGCCCCCACAAAATATGATTGTTCAATGCAAGCCAATCATAGAAACTGATCTCAAAAGCCCGCAATCGTCCAAAGAAGGCAATCTGGAATGACCCTCTTTAGGATTGTGGAAGCTGGGAAGGATCTACAAAAAGCTCAGCTTCAAGATAACCAGGAAGGCTCAAGCATAATCAAGATCAGAACTACAGACAAAGAGGGCTCATTTAAGAACTACTTACGACAAGGTTAATGACTGAGGAGATTATTGGGAGAAAAATCAACCAGGTAGAAAGACCCGGAGCCTGGATAACACATTAGTGAGAACGAATTTTTACACCAGAAAGGCGCAGGTATGGAAAGCCTGTAAGGGACAAATCTGGGGGAGTAGTTACCAAAAGACCTAAAAATCAAGTTGTTTACTAGCACCATTAACCAATTCTAACGTATGGTGCAGTAACTTGGACACTAACATCAACGCTGAAAAGGGCCCTATATGGTTGCTACACTCGCCTACTACGAAAATCACTCAATGCTCCATGGCAGGCACATACCACCAATACATCCTTGTATGGGAAACTTGGGCCAATTTCTGAGAGGCTGAGAGCAAGAAGGCTGAGGTTCGCCTGACACTGTGCTCTAAGGTTTTACTATGGCAACCCAAACATGGAAAAGGGTCAAGAGGAAACTCCTAAGAGGACAATACATCAAGAACTACAAGATGGATAGAGTGGTTTGGAAAGCTATCATTGGAGTCCGACCTTCAGAGCCGCCACAAGTAAGTAAGTAATTCATATCTTATGGAAATTGTTATCACTAAAAAGGCTGCCGCGGTACGGTGCTGGCGGAAATGCTCAAGGGTGCGAAGACCGTACCGTATTCTAGGGCAAAAAGCTTCCCACAAAGATCATAATTTTGTATACATGATTTGTACATGAGTCATACCAGAAAGGAACAGACTCTATGGTCATACTGAGCACACTTCAGGGACGACATTCATTGACAATATTATACTCCCCAAGACCTGCATACAACGAAATAGTCATAAAAATGAACATAAAAAGCATGGTCATATCCTGACCCTTTTTAGATTGTCCATGGTTTACCCGTACCCATGGTTTACCATTCCTTCGTGGGTTAATATTTACAAACATCAAAAAAGTAAATAACCTAATTATCACAAAATACTTTAGATGGCTCCTGATTGGCCGACCAGTGTTGGAAAAAATGAGTTTTTTCTTGTCTTCGAATACTGCTCCTAATTGTTTATAAACTTATTCCACATTAACCCTCCAAATCCATCCATTTAAAACAATTACAGCAAAAGCAAACGATACACTCCCTTTAACCCAACACACTGCAGCCTATATCAAAAACCTATACCCCAAATTTCGTATACACCAAGGTAGGGCAAACATAATGCGAAAACAAAGGCCCGTCACTCAGTCATTAGCATTGTTACCTGTCGCTTTTAATAATCTCGACGATTTTTCAAGGCAACATCTCCTGGTACGAAACTATACGGTACAGACCGGGGATCACAGCGTGGGATGGACTCGCGTCTGCCCAAAAACGTTCCTGCCAGATGTTCGTGCCTCCAATTTAAAACTTTAATTGGATATTATTAAAATACAAACTCGGCAATAAAGTCAGGCGTCACAGCTTGCAGAAAACGGGCCAACAAGCTTACCTCAAAATTGTGAATGTCAAGTTGTCAACCTCACAGCAACACTGTTATCATTGCGCCCGATTTTTCCCACGAAGTGTCAGGCGACATTTTTGGAAAAAGTAATAATAATGTTCACTTTTGTCCGGAGATCGAGATTGTTTCAGATTGTTTGCCGATTGTTCAAATTGTCAGAAAAAAACCAATGTCGGTTGGGAAAACACTCTTTCGTTTGGTCTTTTTTCTATGGTTATATTATGCGAGGCGGCAGCCATTTTTAGCCTTGCGGTGATAAAAGCTGTCAACCAGAGTAACACAATAACAATTCAGAGGTAAAAGAGTGAGTACATACAAGTAACAACAACGAGTCGGGACATGTATATGACAACAGGCTTAAACTATATGTTCGATTTGATTTTATTTGATTAATTTCCTGTCCAAATTTGTACAGTAATTAATAATAAATTACATAGCATAAATAAATGAATACAAACATATACAACGAAATAGTGTAATGATGATGACTGGAGGAGGCTGACAGAAAGCCGAAGCTTGTACGAGGCCAAGCCCCTGTGAGTAAAACATTCAATATACATTAGAATTATACCAAATTGTTTTATCAGCCAATCAAAAAATGTTTAAGTTTAAGGTTTGAGAAAACAAATGTGTGTTTTTTTCCTCAAAACCATATCGAGAGAGGGCGAATCTGTAGACCTATAGAAGGAACAAACAGTTAATAGGTACACCCAATTAAAATGTGTTATGGAACCAATGACATCCACGTCATCCACCCACACATATCCGAACAGACTCAGGCTGTATACTTGCACCATTGGTACCTCGTAATTAGTTTGCGCGTGCAGGAACATGTATGCGATTCTTTCATGTGTAACCGGATACGTGTCGTCGATGCTCAGCATTCAGAATTTGACGTCACAGCTCGCTATCATTTTCCTCTCTGTTCAAGGAGAATACGCGATGTCATACTCCACATGTTTTATGCTTCATGCATGCTTCATACATCGCTGGCAACGCCATGCATCAACATGCGTCAGAATGCGTTTGCTGTGAGCCTGATTGCACGCAGTCAATCACTCTTTGACAAATTTGTTGGCAAGCAAATCCTTCGTTAACAGAAACAGCCGCGCTCGTAATTCTCGGCGCGGTATCAAAGGAACCGCTAGTCCCCAGGCCTTCTGTTATACTGGGCCTACTCCCACGAGAAGGTTATGTAGGTTCCGCTCCCTTGGTGGCACGAGGTGAAAGTAAATCCTTGTCACTCATGGGCAGCTCACAGGAGCGTATGTGCCCCGTGAACTCTTTGGCAACTAACTTGATCCTCGCTCGGTGCCTCGGTGGTATATTCAGACACATCGGAGATACAGGGAGCAATATCACGATAGAGGCAAGACACTTCAACATTCCGTACTCGAGCAGTGTCCGTGTTAGACTCATCATCGATGTAGGCCTATACACATGGAACGGTCTGTACGAAAATAATGCAACATTAATGTGCGACTAAACTATGTACACATTTGGGTCTTTAAAACAAACTTTATCTCAAATTTATCTCAAAATTTATTTACAACTGTAATCGTCCCATTAACGCACATCCAACCAGTCGCTCGCCGATGAAGCATTAAATACATACATCGTAAGTACACATTTGCAATTACGTTTCGTCATGGTATAACCAACAACAGAATATTCAAATTTCTCACAGTGAGATTAAGCCGAACAGGGGATACTTCCCTAAAGTACATAGGGTTTTCTCCCTACTTCAACAATAATTGCAAAATGCCCAACGGCAGTTCAAGCATGATTTCCCTAGCTATCTCCATGAATGTTTTGACAGCAACATTTTTAACAGACACGTTGGTTTCACATGTGATTGCTGACGAACGAGTCGACGGTTACATATTGCACTCATAAATAACCAAGAACGATGATACGATAGCTGTGGAGTCATTACCAACATTCACGAGCATGACGTGCTTGACCTTGACTTTACGACCGGATTCCCGACATTTTCGCGAATTTTGTATCGGCGATAAACGATTGCGCCAGACGCGACCGGAAATCAACAAACGGTCTCTCTATCGATTCAAATCATGAAACACAATTAGTACCGTGTGTAGCCGGCCCCTTGATATTACATTACATATCTGATCATCCAAACTGTATTGAGTCATAAAGAGAAGACAGCATATTTCAAACTTACATGAGGCTGATGAGAGGTTTTCATAGATTCCTGATCTGACGTAACAATCAATAAGTTAAGCGTTTTCAAAACCCCGGCTTTGTTCTGGATCTGGCTACAGTAGGTGTTTGTTTGTGCCACAGACATTATAGGACCTTTGTCTCACGATATAATGTACATGTACGTCCATTTTCTGCATAAAAGTAGTATATACACCATCTGCTTGTTGCTGTTATTTATTATGTTAAAAATGATGGGAATAGGGGATTTATATTTTATAGTAATTAATGATTGTGACGCTGACCTGTTTTTAAGTTTTGTGTTCATAGATGCTGGAGAAACCAAGAAAAAATAGGATGTTCTTATAGTCTGGTTCCTTGAATTCCTTCACATGAAACGGAACAAATATTGATATATTTCAGAGAATTATCAGATAAGGAAACCAGACTAGTTGGCTTGCACCAATTCACTTGTGTAGTTCACTTGTGTAGCCGTTTTGCAAAATAAAGGCCGATGTTGCCCGCCGGCAATCGTTAGAAATAAATACAACATTCTACTTTTCTTGAAAAGCGTTTGTCGTTATATCCGTTATATGCAAAAATACAGCGCGAACAGCGACCTCATGTGGCCATTATTTATGCAAATCAACTGAAGACGACCGAACGCCTTGTTTCAACCACCCACGAAATCTTATGTTTTTCCTTATTTTGCGCTAGATTTGCTAGCGCAGGACCTTGTATGCGAATACAGATAAGTATAGGCATGGCTACAATTTGGAGTGTCTAATCACACCTTTGTTAATTCCGACGTCATCTAATTATACGTAGCTAGCTATAGCTACGTCGCATGCATCCGCGACACAATGGCGGAGATTCAGCGTCGTTTGTCGTCCGAAGATCTGTCGTGTTGTTTGGATTCTCTGCAGCGGATACATTTTCTTTGAAGATTTTTAACCTAAGCATCAGAAGGCATTATAATCATTTCTTCGTGATCACGATGTTTATCGTAAATTTGCTGACAGGTTGTGGATAATCCATCATTTTTCAGATAGCCGCCAGCCTCATTCTGCTCGAAAGCTAGCTGGCACATACAGAGTCGGCTAGGCACATACACCCATAAGTACAACTACATGTACCAGGTATCGGTAGTTTTGACCATAACATTGTCAACATTCAGGCAAATACCCAGCAAAACGAGCAAAAACTTAACTGATATGACCCTCACCGATCAAGCCAGACAGTCCGGGAAAAGTTCCAACCTAAATAATGTACAATCCCTTCAAAGTCTTCGAAAGTGACCCCTAAAACCTCAAATGGTTGGTTGGAACCAGGCGTTCAGTCGTCTTGATTTGCATATATAGTGGCCGCGTGAGATTGCTGTTCGCGCTGTATTTTTGCTCTGATAACTGCACGCAGCGCGGGCGTAGATTTCAGACGGATAACGACGAATGCCTTGCACAAGGCTAGTGATTTTGTGGTTTTCAAGCCCAAAGTGGAATTTTGTATCAATTTCAAATGATAGCTGACCGGCAATCGTTGTTATTCACTTATAGTAATTAGTCAAGTATGCTGTTTTGTAATAATTCAGTAGTTTGGGGGTTTGTTATGGTTGCAAAATGGTGTATACTCCTTGGTTTAAGGGCGCCGCAGTTACATTATTTTACGTTTGGTTTGAAATTGACGGCTTCTAGATGACTCGAAGGCGCCACGGAGACGAAATACTGCGTTTTCAAATACTGCCCCATATTTAGTATGTCCACATTCTGTTTGCAATCAGTGCAAGCTAAATAGTCTGGTTCCCTGACCCGACAATTCCACTGCATCCGGGAAGCAGAATACAAGAACATAATTTGTCTTGCTTATTCCACCATCTTTAAAACTTTGTGTAACAATATTTGCCATAAAATACCAACCCCTATATCCATACATCTACAAAATTACAACAAGTGCTGTTTTTTTTCTGAATTATCGGTTCACAGAATTAACAGTCGAAATAAATGCACATTGATGTTTAAAGGGAAATTTCAGGCTCAATAATATTTTACCTAGTCTAAAAGAATATATGGTAACATACTGACTCCGCAGAAAATTTGTTTTGATTTGTTATCGAGAACGACACACGCGCTTATTATATTCACGATTTCTTGCCATTCAGGAGTACAAGGGCGCGGCCATATTGTTTAAATTTCCCGCCTCGCCCGGGAAATTATGACGTAGTGTCTGCACCTCAATGCACATCTCTTTATTGCCTGTTGTTCGCACTGGTATCCCACCTTGACGCGGCCAACTACATTATGCAGACGTATGTTGTACGGCGCCCGACTATTGCGAGTGCATGTATTGCATTTCTGTGCAGAATATCGACTTGACGCGCCACAAACTATCGTTTATTTTTGTATTTTCTGAGAAGAATAGAAAATCTGTGAGGTAGTAATCATGGCATCAGGTCCTTCTTCGTATGATTTTGAGCCCACTTTCACATGTACAGTACACATTGTGTATACACTATCCGTACACAAAAGGGTTCACTTGCATTCCTTGCGCGTGCAGGGCCGCTATCGATCGGGCTTCGCGTACTGTTTGCATTTTATCTTAAAGCACCTTGAACCTGGAAGACCAAATTCATCAAAATATGCTCGTATTTTATTAATTGACTACTCATCTGCTTTTAATACTATAGTCCCGTCTAAGCTTTATCAAAAGCTGATTGATCTTAAATTACCAGGATCTCTATGCAAGTGGGTTTTAGATTTTTTATTGAAACGTAGACAAATTGTGAGAA
Organism: Crossaster papposus; assembly: GCA_037893245.1. Classification (NCBI taxonomy): domain Eukaryota; kingdom Metazoa; phylum Echinodermata; class Asteroidea; order Velatida; family Solasteridae; genus Crossaster; species Crossaster papposus. Next base: position 386,386 of record JBAIAA010000007.1, on the reverse strand, counting down.
TCGGTTCAAATTTCTCGAAACCAATTGTTCTGAGCACTGGAACACCGCAGGGTTGTGGTCTTTCTCCTCTTTTGTACAGTCTATTTACACATGATTGTAAAGTGGATGATCCATCTAGCGTGATTGTAAAATTTGCTGATGATACCACCCTTAGTGGTTTAATTTGTAATGGCGACGAATCCAGTTATAGAAGTCAAGTATCATCTCTTGTAAAATGGTCTGAATCGAACAATATTGTCTTGAACGTTGACAAAACTAAGGAAATGATAATTGACTTTCGTAAAAATAAAGGTCAAATTGAACCAATTGTCATTAACGGAAGAGATGTGGACATTGTAGATTGTTTTAAGTTTCTCGGTACATTCATAATGAACACCCTGTCTTGGTCAAATCAAGTATCTGAAAATTTGAAAAAGGCCCAACAACGTTTGTATTTTCTACGTAGACTGAAATCCTTTGGTGTTAGCAAACATATTTTGATTAATTTTTATAGATGTGTAATTGAATCTTGCCTGACCAGCTCTATTATTGTCTGGTTCAATGTCACTCCTGAGTGTGCAATTTATAAACTGAATCGGGTAGCCAAAAACGCATCGCGCATAATTGGATTTAAGTTGGATGACATGAAGACAATCTATGACAAGAGAATGAGAAAGCGTGTCGAAAACATTGTTAAGGATGTGCATCATCCAACAAATGAGTTCTTCCACATGATGCCTTCAGGATGAAGGATGAGATCAATAGGTGCAAAAACCAACCGTTTCAGAGATAGTTTTATACCATCGGCCGTGCGGGTTTTTAACAATTGGGGACTTTTAATGAAAAAAAATATGTATGTACATGTATTAACCAACAGTTTCAAAAATAGTTTTTATATCATCGACCGTGTGGGTCTTTTAACAATGGGGTTTTTAATGTTTAAAATATGTTGTATAAATCAACCATTTCAGGAATAGATTTTATATCATCGGCTGTGTAGGTCTTTAACAGAGGGAGTTTTTTCATTTAAATTTAAAGAATTGTTTGTATACTTTTGTAATTATATGTTTATTATTGTTGTTGTGCGAGTCTAACATTACAAATTCCTGTGATTGTTTTTAATCATTGGCTGAATAAAGCAATCTAATCTAATCTACTGATGGTGCAGACACTACGTCACAATATCTCGGATGTACCGATAAATCAGAACAAAATGGCGGCTCGCATGACGGTAAGCGCAGTGCGAGAAAATCTCTGTTTTATATGATTACTGAAACCGATAAAAATGAAATAAAAATCAATTCACAATGGCAATTGACACTCTTTAAAGGTTCTACGCAGACCTTTCGAGGAGAATTGCTGTTTAATAATTTAAAATGTGCCTTGGTGTGTAAGTAACAAGACCAGGGGTGATAAAATGGTATAAAATGACATTAATTGAGGTTAATCACCGTAAATGTAATTGGCCCCCTCATTAACATGTTTAAACACTGACAAATGGTGGCGCTGTTCGTGACGAACATTCGGCAACCCCCAAACAGAGATGCCATGCACGCGGGTATACGCACGCAGCAGATTTTGTTCAGACATGGCGATCGAAGGCGACAGTTCGGGGAGCGCATATTCAACAGAATCGGACGAAATATCCGCAGTATCATCAGGTCCTACATCTGAAGAAGATATTCCACTTGACAATTCCTTTGACAATAACTTGAGTCGACCATCGACTGAATGATTTTGCATCGATACGCGTGGCACATGATGCATGCATGCACGGGCACGCTGGTCGCGACGTCGAAGTCTTCCCAAACATACGTCACAATTATGCAAATTTTACATGTTAATAAGCTACCATTCTAGGGGCGGGGCCGGTCCCCCAAAGCACTTTATTGGTTTTTTTCTCATATTAATTACCAAAAAATTAAACTTTTATAAACTGAAAATCACTCAATTAGTTATAATCTTTCATTTTAATTAAACTAATAAAAAAACACATTTCTAGGACCCTTTAACAATATGCAATTATAAATTATGGGTGGAGTTTCCCTTTAACTAAGTGAATTGTTTAGTTAGGCACTAGCATCTGAGGACGAGAAATTTAACTTGTCAGAAAGTGTTATTTTCTTAATAAGCGACCATATTGTTGCTTTATTTGCTTCGTGCTTACTATAATAATAATTATTGTGCTTATATAGCGATTTTCATAAATCGTATCAACGATCTCAAAGCGCTTTCCAATTATTACTCCGTTCATCAAGCCCTGGGCCACGCGGCAGACGATATAGGCGCTCAACTCGACCCTCACATGTACCCATTTATACTTCTGGGTGAAGTGAGACAATTATAGCTAAGTGTCTTGCCCAAGGGCACAAACAAGTGCAGGGTTCTAACCCACACACCGTCGTGCATAAGCCTCGAACACTGTAACCATTATGCACTGGGCGACGGCATTCTACGAACGCACGGCTCGTGTGTTCGTTCACATTCTGCCTAAAGGCAAGCATAACAAAAAAACCTACCACGCCCACAGTCCCGAAAAAAGTATCACATCTGTATTATTAATCAGATCAAATAAATTCACAAAAATACCTCCAAACAAGAAACCGAATATGCCGCGATATAAGGTCTTTGACGCCGACTCAAATTGGTGATTTGGAAGTCTTGATTTGATAATGAAATGCCATTATTAAGTTACATCTCGAATATCTGATCACACTGGTACAGAGAGGCGGATTGTCAACAACAAAGTTGGAAAACAAGTCATCAACGAACATTACCAGTTTGGGTAAATCGAAACTCCCAAAGGACCGAACCAATCGATAAAGTGCAGTGTGTCCTTAATTGTTTAGTTGTTGGGAATAGGAGACGGGTCTGCATTTTGTTTATGTACAGCCAGCACCAGTTATTCAAGAAGAGGCCGGATCCGGAGAGATAGTGTATCGGAAAGGTACATCAATACCGCTGTGTTGAGACGGCCTAAAAGGGCGTTAGACTGAGTGAAAATGTACCAGTAGGCTACCGAAACCTGGAAATGGAAAGGCTAAGAAACGATAAGTTTTAAAGGTAGTATACACCATTTGCAAACATCAAAAACAAAACTCTACTGAATTATTAGGATGAAATACCTTACTTGTCTGTAAGTGAATAACAGTTAAGCAGTCCTGTGAGATTACGGCAATCGTTGGTAAATCTGACTATTTTCAAACACTGCCCCAAATTTATTAAATTTAGTTCACATTTTATTTGCAATAACGACATGCTGAATGGGTGAAACCCAGCTATAGTCTGGTTTCCTAACATGATAAAACCCTGACATCTATACATTGCTCTGTTTTGTCTGAAGGAAGTCAAGGATCCCGACTACAAGAACATCATTTTTTCTTGGTTGTTCAAGCATCTATAAACATAAAACTTTAAACAGAACAGCGTCACAAACTAACGCTGTTTTTCGTGCTTTTCTCGGCATCCATGTTTGTAAAACTTCGGGCAGGTCAGTTAAACATTATTTACTATAAATTACAACCCCCTAAATCTACTCATTCATGATAATTTAAGCAATTAGTGGTGTATCCTACCTTTAAGGTTGCAACGACGACGGCAGTCACAGGAAATATCAAAGACAGGTTAGCAATTGTAGCCTAATTCTTTACTTCTTATAGTATATCTCTTGCGGTGAACAAAAATAAATCGTTTGGTTTTTGTGGAAACATTTATGAGGAAGGAATGGGGTGCGTCTCATTTAACAACAGGAAAAGCGAAAGGAAAGTGAAAGGGGAATCCAACGGATTAATTACACAAGTGGTTGACTTCGAATGTCCTGTATAACTTCCGAGAGCTCCCAGCCTTCTGGCTCGACTGCTGACAGTATACATTTTGTTGTCAGGACAAATAATATATTTGACTAGGCCTATAATGGAAGTGTTCATATTACTTATTAGCTGTTGTGCACGGTAGCGCGTGTGTAAAGGTAATACATAGTGATTATGGTACATAACATTGACCACATATTAAAAACTAAACGCAATTACAGTCGGCCTTAGATCAGTCCCAATGTTATCTTTTCCAAAGACCACAGGTAAAATGTTAGTCTACGCATGTGTTTCCTATATACACGGGTCGGTCTACGTAACGCTTAGCACTTCCCGTATCCTTGCTGTGTTATAGAATGTTTAGTCTAGTATATAGTGGGCCATGGGTGTGGTATATCCGATCACAAACAACCCACCGATGATTATTGGCGGGTACATCCCGTGTTGTCTGTTTAATAACGAAACCACGTCATATTGGAGCGCATAATAGGAAGTCAAATGTCTGCCATTGAGGCAATGGTTATGGTTACCGAATGGCAATTGATCGGAAACATCCGCAATTAGCAAATCTAATTTTTGCATTCAATTGCGCCGCAGACTGACCACCTATATATCTGGTTAAGCCCAGACTACCGAGTCTGATGACTCGGCTCGTAACCATTGGTGGACTGAATGATGTCTCGCACTGTATACCACAGTACATCGCCAGGGAAAGAGGGTCACCGCCTAGTCTTGAACGTGATTTGTTAACGTACTATACTACTAGTACCTTTTTCAGAAAATATCATGAGGCTGTACATACAGTTGGCCCTTTACATACATGTGCATCGTTTTTATCTTCCACAACCGACAGGTGTAACTGCATACTATACAGTTTGTATCCAAACAAATACAACAAATTAAAACGGAATACCACACGTAGAATGTATGATTAACATCGATAATATAGATATGGTTTCAAAGAGACTGGTTTCCACTTTAAAATGAGACATCAAACGTCCACATCTGACAATGTTTAACAGAGTTATGAATACTTTTCTAAGAAGGGTCAAATTGACCATGGGACCAAGTCCCCCACCCCCCCTGGAGTCACCAAACCTCGCCTCCGACTTAGGCTTATCACGTGCAGTTATTTCAATCATAGGTCAATAACCATGTTTCAGTCTTTTGTGTTTTCAGTCTTAATTGTGTAACCGCATACCGCGTAACAATGCGCAACCTTAAAACGAGGACATCACTTTCCCAAGTTAAATTACTATTATAAAGAGTTTATATCAACAGACATGCAGTAGTTTTAGGAGGTGCTTGTATACGAAACCCAAGGTTAGAATATTTCATTGGTAAAACTGCACAAACCTCGCAGTTCTGTATATAGGCCGTGAGAATAAAAGTCCCTCAAATAAAGAAATTTGTCACACTCTGGTCGCTAACTGCAACTTTGCAACATATGAAGCACGATATGTGGCAGAGAAAACCCCCCCTCTTTTGTGTTGACCATTGTGTTCCCGGAATCTCAGGAATTCCTTTTAGGTTTCAAGGGGGGGTGGGTTAGGTTACAATAGTGTTGAGTGCGTATAAAGTATAGGGATAAGAGTGGGGGGTACCCCTCTGCCACATATCGTGCTGGGTATACTTTGCAAGGTTACAATAATATTTGGTGCCCAACTACGGCACTTGTCGCACCTGTACTCTCGAGGGAAATCAACAAACGTAGGCCTACATCTATTGATGTTAAATAAACTGTGCACTGGCTTCACCGTTTTCACCAAGAAGGAACACTAAAAGTGAATCAAATTCCTGTCTTTTTTTCTTCAAAATACCTAAAATCTTGGTGACTAAAGAATGAGAAAGGTTCTAAAAAACAGACAGTATATACTTCCACTACACTGAGGACAAAACTACCAAAACCAATCACTTTAAGAAATAAAGGTTCACATTTTCTCCCTAATTGATACAATGGCAGCACCCCTCAAATAAAGTAAATATTTGAAACTCAAAAAGGTTCAAGGGTGCAAATTTGGCCCTCTAAGGGTACAATGTGTTAGAGCTGAACCCTGTAATAGGTTCCGTTTTGCACCCTTAGGGGTGCTGCTATAGTATCAACTATATGGTGCAAAATTGAACCTTTATTTCTTAGAGTGATGGACGCAGAATCTTTCTGGAAAAAATATGATACCAAGATATCTCGATTTGAGCTATTAGTTTTACTGGACCGAGTCTGGATTTCTTGGTATCATGTTTTGTTTTCTATGATTGTTCACCCTTTGGTATATGTAATTCTGGCCTCGTGGTAGTGGAAGTGTATGCTTGTCCGTTTTGTGGGCCACCCTGTATAGGTGCGTGTGTAGACGTGGACAAATTCACAAAACGTCCACACTCCTGCAATCTGTGGGCACCAATCAGTTGGAATTTGGTAAAAACGAATTTGACTTGGGACCTTTACATCCGGATTTTTGTTCCTATGTCTCCTTGTTCGATCACGTTTTTTTTCACATCGCGTACTGGCGTGAGAACGAAAATGAAAAGCGACGCGAAGATTTATCTATTTACATCCAATTAATTCTAGAGTTTATTTCGGCTCGTTTTGATCACTTTCAACAATTCTTATCAACGGTCATTTTAGATTTGGTCGTAAATGGGAATAAGTCCTTCAAGTTTATATTTTTTTAAATATGTGTCCCAAAAGACATTTTAGTTTCCTAATTAGGTAAACGTTTTTGACGCAATGACCGCCACCAAATTATTTCATACAGTTTCAACTTTGTACGAGTGCTTCGATTCCACGAGTCCACATGTATTTTTGATTTTCGAAAGTGAGAGTTCACGTTTTGGCACGATATTTCTTCTTATGTCAATTTTGTTTCCATATATTGAGATGCTAGAAACAATTTTACAAAGGCCTTTTTGTTGTTGTTGGGGGGGGGGGGGGGGGGGGGGTTTGTTAAGAAATCAATGTACCAAAAATAATTTCAAAAACTCCGAGTTTTACAAGCTATATTTCCTATTCGAGGGTCCGGAAGCGCGCCACCAAAGGTCCACTTTCAGACTATATTGTTACCTAACACGTCCTACTATATATCTGAAAAGAATCTCTGAGATTCCGAAAAATTATATCAAAAGCAAATGATGTATATTCCCTTTAAATCACATGATTGTTTGTTTCAAACGATACACAGCCGTTACACTAAAGTTTCAATACTATAGATTCAAGTGTATAGCATGAATTCCTCTATACTTAAACCATTGCTATGACGTCACTCCATTGTTAAAAGTGTGGATTCGTATCTACGAATCGACCGTTTTGGACAAAAAGTGTGGATTCGTATCTACGAATCTACGCTTTGGACAACAAGTAAAGTTAGGAATTCGCGGTTTTCATCTCAACACTAACCCAAAGCTTGATTACGTAAGATCCTCCAGAAACCCTGCATGCAAATTAGCATATGAAGCACGATATGTGGCAGAGAAAACCCCCCTCTTTTGTGTTGACCATTGTGTTCCCGGAATCTCAGGAATTCCTTTTAGGCATCCAATACATGGCCACCATACCAGAATGCATGCCTTTTCGTGTCAACTCAACTGGACGACAGTTGACGCAATGGTTTAAGTCAGAGAATACACTCGCAAGTGTGGATTCGTATTTAAGAATCCACTCGGCGCTTCGCGCCTCGTGAATTCGTAATTACGAATCCACACTTTCTCGTGTATTCTCCTATACGGACTCAGTGGTCGTATTGCGCAAGCTTAATGACAGTGACCAGTCACACGAGAGGGTTTAAAGGTGGATACACCATTGTTAATTGCTCGAATTATCATGAATAAGTAGATTTGGGGGGGTTGTATTTTATAGTAAATATCGTTTAACTGACCTGTCTGAAGTTTTACAATCATGGATGCCGAGAAAAACACGAAAAACAGCGTTTGTTTTCAACCGGCGTCGAGCAGTTATTCTTATGTTATCTTTGTTTTTTTCGCGATCGCCGTCCGGCGATCCAGAATTTTTCTTTATAAAATTCTACTTGTCGGAATAATTACAGGATATCTAGCGCAATCATTTTGCTGAATGCCTAGAATCACTATTTACTTTCAAATGAGTAATATATTTCTTAATAATTCGGTAGTAAATATTTTCGATATCTGCAAATGGTGTATACATGTACTACCTTTAACCAGTAATGGGGAAAAAAGGTCAGATTATCACAGGAGTCTAAATTTCATATCACACCGGTAGTTAAGTTATGCCATACATTTAGGTTTCCTTTACGTGATGCTATGTGTATTCCTCCGTGGTATGTATGCAGTCATACGATTGCGGAATACAACGCCAGTTTTTTGTCAATCGATACGACTTCCAAAGACTGCCGCAAATACTTCTAAATATTTTTTGCCCACCAAGGGATTTCAACCACACATTTTCGCTCTCGGCACAAATGTTCTAGTTAACCTTCTAACTTGTAAGTCTGTTATTATTTTTGACTCGCAGTCACGAGTAAAAATTCATCTTTACGTACAGAACCAAGTCAATCTAACAGATTTCTTCGCCAAATGTTGTACATCCTTCACATCCCAATTAATACGAGACTTATATCAGACAATGAATACATTAATAAAAAATGATCCTTTGTTATTACACAAAATGTAACTATAGCCAACGTCAAATTTACACCAATCAACTGGCCCTTTATAAGTGATGTTCCAATATATGCCGAATCCGATGATCTGAAAAACATCCAGTTTTGTGATGTTTTGTAGGTTTTTGTTTGTTTGGTTTTTTTTTTTTTTTTTTTTTTTTTTGGGGGGGGGGGGGGGGGTTTGTAGCAGGATTTAGCCTATAGACGGAGTTAAAGAATGAGTAATACGTGCACTGCTCGGAAAGTTACGTTACATTACCTTGGCGTTATTTCTTCCTTTAAATAACAGGGACGACATTTAAAAAACACAGTTTAGGTTACTATAGAACAAAGTTTCCGGCGGCAAGTACTTTAATAGTATACACCATTTGCCTTTAGCGTAACTTCCACTAAGATATTGTTATACTGGAAATGGATGTCAGGGACTATCAGGTCAGGGAACTAGACGAGCTGGCTTTTCCCCATTCACGAATGTGTAACCAATTTCAAACAACATTTTCAACAAAAGGCCGCCCATCGTTAGAATTAAACCAACAAATCCTTTAAAATGACAGGGATTGACAGCACACAACGTGCCTTGATTTTGCAGGATGCTGGAGACTATGTTATTTACTTCTAGGTAGGGTACTCCATTTGCAGATATCGAAAATGTTTACTATCCGTCTGGCGATCGCGAATTTTTAGACATCCAGCAAAATAATTGCGCTAGATATCCTGTAATTGTTCCGAATGGCGGCGATCGCGAAAAAAACCAAACAAGAACAACATATAATAAGAACAACTGTCTGACGTCTATTCAAAACGAACGCCATTTGTCAAGCTTTTCTCAGCATCCATGATTGTAAAACTTTTGACAGGTCAGTTAAACGATATTTACTATAAAATACAACACCCGAAATCCACCCATTCCTGATTATTCAAGCAAAATTACCAATGGTGTATCCTACCTTTAAAGTCAAGTAAGGTAATTCAGTAGCTTTTTGTTATAGGGATTCACACAGACTGCTATTGAATGTAATGTAATTGTGTGATGTAAATACCTATTTGGCCTTCAGGAGTAGTAACAACATGGAGAGGTGCAGGCTCATTCACAACAATGAATGGGGACCAATTCCAAAATAAACAGTAACAAATAAAGGAATGCACCTCTTTCTTTCCTCTGGTCGTCACCGGGACGGGACAAGGCTAAGGGGGTGGGTCTCTCGATATTATTAACAACAGTCAACAGCTGGGCTTGACACAGTGGTTGGAGGTTTGGTCATGTCAGTTGTATAGCTCCAAGGTACATATGAAGCACGATATGTGGCAGAGAAAACCCCCCTCTTTTGTGTTGACCATTGTGTTTCCGGAATCTCAGGAATTCCTTTTAGGTTTCAAGGGGGGGTGGGTTAGGTTACAATAGTGTTGAGTGCGTATAAAGTATAGGGATAAGAGGGGGGTACCCCTCTGCCACATATCGTGCTGGGTATACCACGTTACATCACGCGTGCACATTTCCCGTCAAATCCTGGACAAGCTTAAGCCAAGAAGTAATTTTTCTTGAAGTGAAAGTAAGCTGTGAGCACCACACACGCTGATTCATCCTTTTTTAACGACTGCAACAAATGTTGTCTCTCCGACCAAATTTAATGTTATCTCTGCGAACGCGGAAGCAGAGAGTTGTCAAGGGAGCGATAACAGTTTTCCCTGAAACTCTGACGAGCACTATAAGCAAAATATGGTGTCATGGGTAATTAAATCTTGCTTTATACTGATTGAAAATGACGCGAGCTAGACAAAGTAGACACGTGTGGACTGTAAGATACCCCGCCCCTGAAAAAAGAAAAATATAAACTTGCCTGTAGTCCTTCGACTACTTTCAAAGAACTAGGTCATGCATGACCTCGTTCTCCGAAAGTAGTTGAAGGCAGGCGAGTTTATAGGATTTCGTTTATGCATGGTAAAATAGCTGGAGCATCGTTTGTTTGTAATGCCCCTATCAATTGCACCACCCCCCCCCCCCCATCGTTTGTTTGTAATGCCCCTATCAATTGCACCACCCCCCCCCCCCCCCCCCCCCCATCGTTTGTTTGTAATGCCCCTATCAATATCAATTGCACCACCCCCCCCCCCCCCCCCCCCCCACCCCCCAAAAAAATATATAAAAAAAATTAAAAAAAAATAAAAAAAATTCACCGGCTGCCCCAGGTTTTATGTCGGGGCTTGGTAACGTGTTTCCTGCCCCAGGGTGAGGATTTTGTCGCTCACAAGTCATTGTTACCATGGCGTATACTAGAACATGAAAAGGCTAACACTATTGCGCCCCGGGTTGGAGATTGTCACTAACAGTGGCCCGAAGGGTGGGGATGTTGTCACACCCAAGGTGACAATCCCCACGTCTTGGGTGGGGCATGGCATCAGGGCGTGGAGACAACAATTGATAGGCGAATTTGGTATGTAAAACAAAATTGCACTGACCTCCGGTCCGCCATAGGCTTTCTATTGTATACAAAGAAATTGCCACCGTTTCCCAGAAAGGTTTTAACAGAAAGGTAGAGTGTAGCTAATGTCATCTCGGGGTCCGTTCGTATAAGTCTGACACATCATAGGTCCGACGCCTCATAAGTCCGACAAAACTCACCCCAACCAAATAAAGGCCTATATAATAAGTCCGACGCCTCATAATTCCAAATTGTTGGACTTGTGAGGCGTCGGACTCACGATACGGCCCCGTCATCTTAGTCTCCATTTTTTTAATAAATAAAAACTTACCCTGATGGAGTCCTTGACGACACCACATATCGGACCGAGCTCCATCCCTGCCTCCTCCCCGTCCCAGGTCCCTGAGCCCCCGCCGAATCCAACAGCGAACAGAGTAAAACAATAGCGGAGACCAGCACAAACAATGCGGTGGACGCTGAGCGAAACATCCTGGTTCTTCTATCCGACTGTCATCTGCGACTGCCAGCCACGAACTGAACGTTAAGAGCTAGTACTAGTCTGTATCTCTGTACGCTGTTTTCACTGGTCTGTCTTGTGTATCATGTATGTGTTTGAGTTCGTGTGGGACACGAGCAGGTTGTAAAGAAGACAAATTAGTCTGACATTAGTCACTTCTCCAAACTTCCTGAGGTTCCCTGACCGGAGACAACGCCTGTGATATGCGTGTGTTGAACGAGTTATCCTCACGTACATGTACGTGTATCCGTGTATTTACAGTGTGTGTAGGATGACTTACAATTTCCCGGTACATACGCACATTAGGCCCGTACTAGCACTCGGCGCTTCGGTTACGGGAAGTGATTTGCGTGGGTGACAGAGATCAAGTAAGTGAGATTACATCGCCATCAGCCGGCATACCAGTCTATTGAGTCGTTGGTTATGATCCTCTCCGGGGTCGAGGTAATCCCCCTTGGTCAGACATCTCAGACGGCCGACATTAAAGGTCGACTAAGGCAACATTTAAGGCAGCTCGATCAAGTTAAAAAGTTGCCCGCATTTACTGTCTTGCCACCCATGCGATAGCGGGTTTACTGATATCCGTATTTATTCCGTTTACGAGTAGCGCAGCCTTCATAGCTCAGTGGTTAGAGCACTAAGTCTTGTAAACCAGTGGTCGTGAGTTCGAGTCTCTCTAGAGATTTTCGGTCATTTGTATTTAAATTAAATCCTGTAGCAAGTGGGTGATTAAAAAAAGCAAGGCAAGTACAATTTATTTCAAACACTTTATTAATGACTGACTATGTTAATGTTATACCGAACCCAATACACCATCAGGGAATAATTTGTCTGCCACAATCCTTGATTGTTTACATTGTTTATATACTGATGTTGATCTGTATGTAGTTTCGTGGCCTCGTCACCCTTGCCCGCGTACCCTATACGTCCGGTCCACGAACCATCATTAAAAAAGTGCGTTCGAGTAGCTATGCCCGGAGCGACTCAGGTAAAAGGTATAGTTGGGTCACGAGTATACCGTGCTTAACGAACGCTCAAACGCCGCGGCCGTATAGCCGTTGATAAAACGTCATTTTTGAACTGAGGCTTATTCTGCGATTTACTGCTTTCTATGAGTCGCAAACAAGTAACAACCTCGGGCGGGAATCAATAACAGCTTCTAAAGTCACAATGAGCTCAATAATTATGTCTGGACCTCCAAGAAAGTATATTTTGGGGCACACTTGAACTTATCCACTGTCAGGCCGACATAATTCGTTTATAGTTGGAATGAACAACGCATGCGTGTGACGTATTAAACCAGTGAAGAGCATGGTCTGTGCTGTTCCTTTGTGGTAGCTGACTCGAGTGAGCCAGAGTATGACGTCAGAGTTTAATCGAACGACCCGGTGTTAACGCTAAACGAACGCAACCCGAAATACTGAAAACTAGTAAATGTACATGTACTTCTGCCTTCCAACACCACAGGCTGGTGTCGTTGAGATGAAAAGGAAGGTCAGTTCTACCTCAACGGCAGTAAACTGAGAACCGCATAAAATGTATCAGCTCATTCACAATGAAGGATTGTTTTTCTTTATAGTGCGGCCTCGGAGGTACACGGACCGGATGCTTGAGTTGTGTATAACTTTACGAGAACCCCTTAGTATATATTCTCAGTATCTGTAGAATACTGTGCAAACTCCTGATATGGTATAGTGGTTTACTTTGATCTTCAGAAAGTGTTCAAGTTTTTCGGATACTTTAAACTAGGCATATAAGTATTTAACAAACAGCCCTACCCCTACCCCGATCCCAAAACCCGCAAATGAAAAAACACAAAGCGCAAAGATGAAAAGGCTAGATATTTTGTCTTTCTTTTAATAGCAGAAGCGACTAGAAACCCCCTTTCGGGGGAGATAAATCTCAGAGAACAAGGTTTACATCCGTTTGACCGGCTAAATGGATTGCACGTGTGAAGTGATTTTGTCTGGGTGATGTACATGTATAATGATCCGTCCCACGACCAGAAGACTGCGCGTAAATCAAACCTTTAAGCGACACTAACGAGACTTGATTGATAGCGCCATGGATTGTTGGTAAACAGTTTATTGCAGTCGGATCGAATTTCACAATTTCAAAGCATGGTTTGTTTCTTGCCGGATTGTGTGTAGATATGTTCAGGTTGCGCACTGGTATTAAAGGTAGGATACACCATTGGTAATTGCTTGAATTATCATGAATGGGTGGATGTGTTTTAAAGTAAATATCGTTTAACTGACCTGTCCGAAGTTTTACAATCATGGATGCCGAGAAAAGCAAGAAAAACGGCGCTCGTTTTCAACCGGCGCCAGGCAGTGGTTTTATGTTCTTGGGTTTTTTTCGCGATCGCCAGACGGCGATCGCAAATTTCGTGTTATAAAATTAAACTTTTCGGAACAATTACAGGATATCTAGTGCAATCCGTTGGCTGGATGTCTACAATCATTATTTACTTTCAAATAAGTAGGAAATTTTCTAATAATTCGGTAGTAACATTTTTCGATATCTGCAACAGACATCAGTAATAAATGCCCCAACTTAAAAAAATCAGGAAAAATACTTGCAACTAACTCTCCGAGGTGTTTAAGAAATATATCAAAATAAAGCTTATCTTAATCATCTTTCATTTTTGTTAGATCTTTTTGGGGGTAACTGATGACTTTTAGGAGAGATGTTCACCCAAAGACGATCACCCCTGAAAATAGTCCTGTGGCCCGTCGCCATCTTGAAACACGATAGTGGCCATTTTAGCAGCCAACTAGGGTGCACTGGCCTAATTCAAGTCCCATTGAAAACAGTGTAAAATCAACAATGTTTAGGACCAAGTTTCATGCACACCGACATCACTGGGGTTTATCAAACAACAATCAGATTATTGTCTTGGTCTTTATCTTTCAGTTTCTTTTCAATTTTTAGTAGGTTAGCCGATTACATTTTTTAATATTCACACCTTCCGAAAAGTGATACTTCCCGAGCCTGAAAGCAGCCATTTTACAAATGGCATCCCTCCACATTCTAGGGCAATTAGGACCCATTTTTCAACCGTAATTTTGTCAAGTCTGCCCCCTCAGATTGAAGCTCAAAAACCAGGGAGTTGATTCTATGCTATATTTACACAATCCCACCATTTCTTTCACCAAACGGCATCCTTTTTCAAAAGAAATTGTGGGGGCACATTTCATGCAAATGACCTCGCGTAGAAAATCTCCTTTCAATTAGGGTGGTGCACCCACTAGGCTTAGCAGGCCTTTATGAATATCGGCATAGGTGTTCTCCCATATACAACTACGTGTGAGTAGGCCGACAATAGACTACACATTATTGGGGACCTTTCTATCTATAATCGACTAGTCTAGCGTGGAAGGTCAATGACAACCGATCTTGTATTCATGCATACATTTTGACATTAACATTAACAATGCTTTTTAAATTGTTTAAAGCTTGTCGTCGTCCGCTTTATAAAACGTACACATAAATGCACTATTTCTAGGAGAAACCCTTTGTTATATTGTGTAAAAAGAAAATGCGCTTCCCCGTGGCCGGACCCTTGGTTTTTCCGTGTCAGAATGAGACTTTTCCCAGGTCAAAATGGCCCAGAAAAAAATCATTCTGACCCGGAAGAAGTGTCTGGCCCCACGGGACCCGGATCCCGAGTCAGTCTGAGTGTTACTATACTACGAATCCTGTAATTCTACGAACCTTTTAACACGAACTATATCCGTACGGTACACTGTTCAACAAATTATGGTGTTTTTTCTAACCGGTGATGTTTTTATTGTGAAATTACATCATACTTCGTTTCTATTCGTTTAATGAACATTTGCGATTTGACATCATTTGGTTTGTTTAAATGGGGGCGGTGAAAATCGAAAGAAGCATGGATATTCCATCTTTAACTCGTCCTAAAGGGAATGTACAATTGCTTTTGCTGTAATTTGTTAGAAATTAGTGGGGATTTGAGGTTTGACTTGTTTCACTGTTTTTGGTTCGTAGATGCAGGAAAAATCAAGAAAACCAATCATGTTTTTGTATCCAGGTTCCCTGAACACACTTGGGATGAAACAGAGCAATTTGTAGACGGTGGGGAATTCTAAGGTCAGATAATCAGTTGTGCTCCTCCACAGGTGTGTAACCAATTGCAAATACAATTTGAAATAACTAAATATGAACAATTAGGAGCAGTATTTGAAGAAAACAAATCAGGTTTGTGTTCAACGCTGGTCGGCCGACCAGCATTGGAAATTGATACAAACATACCACTTTACTTGAAAATGTCAGCATACCAGAAGCCATGATTTTACAGAATAGGCCTACTTAAAGTAAATTACAGTAAATTATTGTGCAAATGTGCATTCCATGTCAAGAGCAATGATCCCACTTTTACAAAGGTTGGTCTTTCCCCATTACCCCAGCACTTTGCCAGCATGCAACGCCCACCGGCCGGTATTAAAAAGTTGGCCTGCGACCCTTGGTGATTGACGGACTGCCGCAAAAACCGGGTAATTTGTGACATTGACCAAGATTTGTTCTACCTCCATGGTTTGACCGAGTCAATGGAAAACACCCTCTATATTGGTATAATCTTGTCAGTATATAGTGGGCTAGCTGTCGCGCGTAGGAATTCCGTGTTTATGACAAGTGAAATGTATCGTTGCTGGTTTTTATTCTCTTACTCACTAGAGTTTCCAAGAAAATGATTTTGAGTGAAATGGCTAAAATGTGTAGTCAACTGAAATGCTGCAGTGGCGGATCTAGCTGGTTTAGGTGGTTGCACGCACGCACGCACGCTTAGCATAAAAAGCGCATAAAAAAGGCTGTTATATAAACCTGTTTTTACTGAGACTTTTGTGTACCAAGCATTTTTGTTGTGCTTAGCAGCTTTGTGAAATTGACCCCCCCCCCCCCGCGCACCCCCCTAAAAACCTCAACAGAAACCACAACATTCGGCAGGCACAATGACCACCACAAAGGAGGGGGTGATTCTCTCTGTCCCATTATTGCTTCATGCGGTCAATATAATGCGGTCGCGGGCAGTATCGAGGCCTAAACAGCCACCATGTATTAAACTATTGCTTGCGAGATCCTCGCTCGCTCTGTCCCCTTCTCTAGTTAAGACGAAAAGATTTTAGAACCCAGATTGTTTTAGACACTGGCTAAAAACGGGCATGTGTTCCGTTTTATTAAAGTTTAATTAATAAGCGAGAATTTGATGATTCGAGAGAAAACCGAGCCTGACATGAAAAATGGCCTTTGTATATGACTGCATTAAATGGCGCCCTCTTGCGTTTAAAAATTGTTTACGTTAATAAAGCCAAGGTCGGCAGCAGGGGGTAAATGGCTTTTAGGTCGTAATCTTTTCTTTTGTTAAACTTTCATTGGCACTAAGAAAAAGTTTAAAGGCAACGTAATTTGAGAAGGTACAAAATGCTGTTTTCTTACAGAAACTACTTAACAACAATACATGTAAATCTGTTGATTTTTCATTTTCTAGCCTAGAAGAAACACCCGAGAAAGATGGACATTATAGTAATTGTCAGTTGTGCATTTGCATCTGCTTTTAAGTGCGCGTTCTCATCCAGGGAATTACTTCTACTCGCGTGTCATGCACTAAACAAACCACTAGTGTAGTAGTAGCAACGCATGCCCCGTGTGTCGTTTGAACACTCTTGCACTATTTGCGTAAATTTTCTTCAAAATGACAGCAAGCCAGGGAGTTTATCAAATATCTTCACAACAAGCAAGCTTTTTAACAGTATGTAATTTGTTTGGCTACTTTTTGGATAGCTTCTAAAGGTATAATGCCCCTTCAATAAGAGGAACAAGTACAATGTACTCAGATTGAACACCTAATTATGCACTGAGGCGGAAAAGACACGAGTAGACCTCATGTGAATTAACTGTTTTATTGACAAACAAAATCTTTAAAGATGCAACAAATGCATACATATCCATCTACATGTCAGAATTGCCATTGTGTGATATTTGGTCAATACGGCACAATTGCAGAATCCCCCTCCACTCCGCCTCGTAGCCAGCCTCCATTTGTTTTTGGTGCTGCGTCAATCTTACTACGCAGTCATGTTTGACTGCTAACCACATCGTAGCCGCATAGCTGGCAAAGGGTAGTTGCTTGGGACTTAGAATTGTTTTTGCCCGTTATCCCCCTACCCTTCCACCTTAGCCATGTGTTTTCACCACCCTAGTTCTTACTGCGTAGTGTACAAAAAAGTCATAGCGAATGGTCTCTCCCGACTCTCGTTGATGGGGTACAGTACACGGCTCATAGCGTAGAATATTTGCATGCTCAGCCACCTCAGTCTGATATCCGACTCAAGCCTTTCAAGGGCACTGATGAACAGTGATACTCATCAGAAACCAGCAAGATTCGAACCTGATTAACCAGGATTAAAAGGCCGAAGCTGCATGTGTACAGCTACCGGTACATCCAGCCATTGTCAGCATTTTCTAATGTAGCCTTCATGGACGAGACCTAGAGAGGTACAAGATCAAACATGGCATATAAACCCACGGCAATGCAGGCAAGCAACGTCAGATAAGGAATTGCTTTTACAGTCCCAGACCTACGTCTGGCCTTTTCCTAGCTTACTGGAGCATTCCAGAAGAGAAGGGCGTCATGGACCTCCTTGGTGTAGGCAATCTGGGACTCGACGGTGGAGACATACTGGGAGTAGGTTTGGCTCTCTTTGATGATTTACATCTTGCCTTCCTCTAGCTTACCGAAGCATTCCAGAAGGGTGTCGTGGACCTCCTTGGCGTATGCAATGTAGGACTTAACTGAGGAGACATACTGGGAGTGTTTTGGCTCTCTCTAATGATTTACGTTTTGCCTTCCCCTAGCTTACTGGAGCATTCCAGAAGGACGTCGTGGACCTCCTTGGTGTATGCAATCTGGGACTTGACTGAGGAGACATACTGGGAGTGGTTTGGCTCTCTCTAATAATTTACGTCTTGCCTTCCTCTAGCTTACCGAAGCATTCCAGAAGGGAAGGGCGTCATGGACCTCCTTGGTGTAGGCAGTCTGGGACTCGACGGTGGAGACATACTGGGAGTAGGTTTGGCTCTCTTCGATGATTTACATCTTGCCTTCCTCTAGCTTACCGAAGCATTCCAGAAGGACGTCGTGGACCTGCTTGGCGTATGCAATGTAGAACTTAACTGAGGAGACATACTGGGAGTAGGTTTGGCTCGCTCTGATGATTTACGTCTTGCCTTCCCCAAGCTTACTGGAGCATTCCAGAAGGACGTCGTGGACCTCCTTGGCATATGCAACCTGGGACTTGACTGTGGAGACATACTGGGAGTAGGTTTGGCTCTCCCCGGTGTTAGCAGACTCGGACTTGGCAGTGGACATTGGGAGAGGGGTGTGGCGAATGCCGTCCACATACTGGTTGGAACAGTCCAGGGCTAACTTCTGCAATGCAAACCGGTCCAGAAATCCAGGAGATGTCAGTGACCAGAACATTTCACAAAACTACTGCTCAACAAAGGCACCCAACTGGCTGGAGGTAATACTACGGGAACAGATCCAGGAATGTTTGCAGAAAGGGGTCAGGCCCTCTGATTTGTTTATGTCTGACTGTTGCAAACATGTGGACATATGCAAATATAGCTTTAAGCAAAGAGGGTAAGCAATTGACCATTTGCGTGTGGAATTTAAATAATATCTGGTACACTGACTTGTTCACACAGCTTGGCACAGTTTGAATTTAAATTATCCAGACCAAATACACTGTTGCTATATCTAGTGATTCGGGGCAAGCTCTTGCATAGTTACGTTAGAGACGCTCAGCACCAATGCATTGTTCACAATGGTTGAGAATGGTACAAAGACACCAGACCATTCCAGAGCCGGGGGTTGCTAGCGTGAAGCTTGCCCCGAATCACGTGATATAGCAAAAGTGTCTTTAGTCTGGAGAATTTAAATGTAAACTGTGCCAAGCCGTGTGAACAAGTCAGTGTACCAGATATTATTCAAATTCCACACGCCAATGGCAAATTGAGGAATGTGTTTCCGAAGAAACTACAATGCTTTGGCTTGCATTCTAAGGCAATTTTACTATTGTGCATTTAGATACTCACCAGGTGTAGCTCCACCTGATCACAGATTGAGTAGAATTCTTCCAAGCTTTTGTCAAATCTTTGAATGGTGGCATCGCTTGCTTTCCTGTACAGATACAAAAATATCACAGCAATCAGTGGGATAAAATGCTTTGGGAAATAATTTTGCAACCCGACACTACTTCTACATCTCAATTAAGGTCAATCGGTGCAAAATTGTTGTAAAGACGTAAATCTACAACTGAGAAACATTTCCGGTTTTATTAGGAAACACATAGCAATTCTTTTTAGCTCCCCATTCTACATTATTTCAAATTTCCATGCCCCAAGTATCCCACCATCAAGTCCCATTGATTAACTATGGTAAACTAACTCTGGTAATTCAATTGGAATATAATTGTACTCAAACCCTAGGGGTGTAGCTTAAATTGGTTAACAACCTAACTCTAACAATCCCCATCCAGTCAAACACCAGGTTTTATTGGGATCTGTTTAAGATTTAGGCATACCTCGAGAATCAGATTTCATCAGTTTGTGTTGGGAATTAGGATTAAGGGGACGCTAAGCCCAGAGATCCCCCAAAATGTTATGTTTGGATTGTATACTGATCCTATTTCAAACATCTGGTTGAAAAGAAACCAACAAAATGTATTGTAACATATGTGCCGGTTGGCCGGTGGAGGGCACCAGAGCAGGCCCATGGTGGGACCGTCTAGGGTGCTCCTGCCGGTCCGCTTAGGCGACCCGTACCGGATCGCGCATACGCCGAACCGGTTTAGACCAGTTTCCAGTACCGCGTGATAACGCTAGTTTCATGTCAGTGTTTTGATGCGAGTGTTGTGCCAATAAACAGGCTGAGAATTACCAGAAACCAGGGAATACCTGTCTCTGTTTCCTTCCTGTGTGTGTGTGTCGACCCCAGCAACGGTTTACGTTACAGTATTACCATTTCCGAAACAAAATTAATAAAAAATCTCCGGTTATTTACATCTAACACGACGGAGTACACATATGTTTTTTTCTGTTGTTTTCATTCAATCATGTAGGAATAAGTTCTTATTCTTCCACGATTATTTGTACATTACATGCTGTATGTGTCCATAAATTACACACAGCACCGGCCACCGATGCACAAGTGTGGTTTCTCACACACGTCTGCAAAAGGCAAACACTTTAATAATAATAATAATAATTGGGGAGGCTAATCATCCTTACTCGCAGCTGGTGTGCTGAATTGCAAAGGGCGCGGCTACAAAGTGGTCGAATCACTGGCACGTAAAGGCGCCTATGGCAGCCGGCCACATCGACTCATAAATGACTACGGAGCACAGCCTGAGATCGAAAGTGTTTGATTTTTCAGGAGGGAGGAAAACCGGATGACCTGGAGAAAAACCCTTGTGGCACAGGAGAGAACCAACGCACAACTCTACTCACATATGGTCCGGGCCGGGAATCGAACCCGGGCCACATTGGTGAGAGGCAAGCGCTTTACACACACAAGCCACCCATGCCACCCACAACTACACCCAAACAGCTCGTGTTTCGGGGGTCGCAAAAGTGGAATCCGAACCTGAAAACGGCCAGTTTTTAAAGGATGGTTGTGTGAATGTTTATCGCCTCCTTTCTCGATTTTAAACATAATTTTATTCAAAACGATTTTTGTATCCCAATTGGGCGCTTCCGAACATAGTGACCTTTAACGCGACCTTCAAACTGCCTACTTCACTGAACACTCAGGTTGGGTTACGTGCAAGTTTACTCCATTTGCACTCCACACAAGAATACCTGCCGAAAGTTGATACTTACGGTGAAGCATTGTCAATCAGGGCTGAATAGTGGAAGTTCAATGCAGAGACCTTCATCAAGTTCTGCAAGTACAAAATTGGAATTTAATTAGATAACAAAATATTTTGAATAAACAGGCTTATTAACAACATGTACCAGAGTTGTACTAGAGTCCCTGCAAGTCCTTTCACACGTCCAGTCACAAGTCCTTTGACAATGACAAAGGAATGCTGTTGTCTACAGTTCACTTGAATAGCTAGTGACTTGACTTGAGACTGAATGACTTGTGATGAACTTGCTGGGACTGGAATACAACTCTGCCATACACATATTGAGACATTGTCATTACGTTTAGATCTTTATAAATTAACTTGAAACCTTCCTCTATGAGACTTCTTTATGGCAAGTCAGTGGTACATGCCAAATCTCTCCAGCTGGGGGGGCTTTCCATGTACATGTACAGTGGCGTGCTCTGGCCGAGCGGTTAAGAGCGCACAGACTCAAGGTCTTGTGTTTCTCATCAGCAGAGTGTGGGTTGAGGCCATGTCTTGACACGCGTGTCCTTAACCCTAACTCCCTAGGGTGTGTGCAAAATCATATTGATTTTGAAGGATTGGGAGGGTTAGGGTTAAGCAAGGCACTTAATCACTGTTGCTCGTCCTGGGACGTAATGTTGCAGGTCTCGTGTGTTGTGTAATGAACGTAAAAGAACCCAGGACCACTTAATTATACCCAAGTTCGCCGCAGCACCTTGTAAAAAACTCTTACAAAGGTGCTACATAATGGGTCTCATATTCTCATAAACTTCATTAATCTGTCTTTGAAAATCAGAGCGACTTAAGTACCAGTCTTGGTAGTAACGTGCGCTATATAAGAACTGCTTATTATTATTATTACAGTAAATTGCAGTGATATAAACAGTAGGCTCAGCACTCCATGGCCCTGTCTGGTAGGTCTATATGAGTATGTTGGGCGCAATCGGTCAATCTGCGCCATCGTGCGATCGTTGCCTTATTAGTCTATTTCATGACGCTATTGGGCGATCGCGCTGCAAACAGTCGAACACCTTGGGTTTCTAACTCACGGTTCCAGGTGATTTTTTTCTTAAGGTAAGTAAAGTCGGAGATACAGGTACTTGTATTTGTCAAGATCGACCGATAGCGCATAGCAATTATGCGATGGCGCAGATCGACCAATTGCGCCCAACAAGTACATGAAATGTTTGCATCCCAGAGTTTAAGACCAATATTTTGCAATGAATGTTGCATCCAACCACCACTTTTGTCATCGTATTTTATCTCAATAAAGGTCAGTAATCGCACACACAAAAAATAAAACAAAAATCTGGGAGGAACATTTTCCAATTTTTTGTTAGAAAATACTTTGAAAATGCACTCAACTTTCATAGGGCCTACACTAGACCGAGTTACTGGACCCTAGTTATCGCTTGTTTATTTGGACATGATCTGGCGATGACTAGGGTCCAAGCCAGTGTAAATAATCAAATCTGAGAGTCTTTAGAAAACAATCAGATTTCACCCTCAAAACGGCCACACAATTAATAGACACACCACACGAGATATAATTAGTCATCGATGATTAAAATAGTACTCAGGTGTACTCGGGTGTACTTGCGATCTTTATGAAAAGTAAAATTTCTAGTTAAATTCCGAGAGCTCCCTGCACTGAACCTTCATCATGTACAGTACGTTCGTATTTTGCTCGTGCAATTGTTCGCTTGTATTTAAATTGGAGTCGTTAACCTTGATCACAGTTGGTGTAAGTCAAAACTGCTTTTGAGATCGATTGTGGAAAAATAATGTATAGATTATGACGTGTGAATATGCTACACTGGTTCCTGTCAGTATTATTCCTGAATTGGTGCAATCCGAAATGATAATAACCAATGTAGGATGTGCATCATGTGCATCATAATTATTCAGCCTGTGATGATCTCGATCTCGAAAGCAGTTTTGGTGTGCAATCAAATAATATTTTCGTAACTTTTACTCACTGCGCGCACTAACTATGATTGAGGTTAACGACTCCAATTTAAATACAAGCTAACAATTGCACGAAAAATTATGGTTGTACGCGACGGTTGAGTGAATTTAACTGAACATTTCACTTTTCATTAAGATCGCAAGTACACCCGACGTGACCCGAGTACTATGATTTTAATCATCGATGACGATTTCTAATTTTATATCAAGTGGTGTGTCTATTAATTTTGTGGCCTTTTTGAGGGTGAAATCTGATTTTTGTTCTTCTAGAGTCTCACAGTTTTGATTATTAGTACACTGGCTCGGACCCAGTATCGCCAGATCATGTCTAAAACTGAGTAAAAAAGAGCGAACTGGAGTCGAGTACTCCACTCTCCAGCATTAGCCGTCCCCTAGCTAGGGCCTACACAGCCAAAGAAGTGGTGGAAGAATGACAATTGACAGTACGTTCTTTTCTCTTTTGGCAAGAAAATCGAACTTATTACCGAAAGTGAATCTTTTAAATGTGGCAGCAACGATTTCACTTTGGCAATGGGGTCCAAGTCCATTTGTGATTGTTGTGATTGTGACGGCTGCGTGGTCTGATGGGGTGGTTGCTGGCTGGCCGCCCCACTCCCTGCAGCTGGTGAGGCGCCCAGCGGAGCTCCTGGGGTACCCGACTGGGTCTGACTCCCAGGCTGTGAGAGCGGTGATGGACCTCGAGAAGCCATTTGTGACTTTTTGTAAGTGTTCAAAAACTGAAGACTTAAGATAAAGTCATGGAAAATAGGAAACGGTTCCACTACGTGCACGAATACGACGGCGATGCAAAACGCGTTCAATGTGTACACGTGTGGCCGGTGCCGGTGGCAGTGGATGCATTTAATGTTATTATTTGAAGAATTCTGGGAACTAGACTCGATATGTTATGTCCATTATAGTGTTGTTATTATGTTGTGTTTAGTCTGGTTCCCATACCAAAATAGTCTGACTCCAGAGGTTTACGAAAACTTTTCTTCGTATCTGCTTTGACTCGCCTCCGAATTCCAAATTACTCACTGAGAAGCAAATCGAAATAGAAACAAATGCAAATATTCTAACTGTTGGGTTCATATCAACGGAATGAATGTTTCTATAGCACAACTATGTGGCAGGCGTTCCCGCAGTCGGGAGCATAAAATCGCTCTAGGCCAAACACGAAACGAAGCCAGTGATTCGAAAAGGCCCTAGTATGGCGGGGGCCGTTTTCTAAACCCCAGCTTAGGTTCGTATGGCTCTGTCGTTATTGACAAACTGCTCGAACAGGGGCACATCAGAGACGAATCTAATTTAGAAAACGGCTAGGCGTACCGTCTGTAGGTTTTCGAACCGTGATCATTGCTTCATGTTGTTAATTTACTTTTTCCCGATTTATTCTGAGAAACAAACCATTATTTAATGAACATATTATACCCGCGCTGGTCTTATATCGTACCTTTAAATGTTCCCGCAATGTTGTCATTATTCACATGCTTTTCCATAAGGTTTTGGTGAATTTGAAGCTTACCAATACTAACTATACTTGATAATATCCGAAAACAAGAAAATGCGCGCAAAGTAGGGTGAGTCATTTTGGATCATTACTATGTTCTCGTAATTGTATTGGGACCGACCCCGAAATTAAATAGAAACTGTACAAAGCACGTTTTCAATGAATTGTGTTTTATTTTTCTTAAAAAGCAATCAAATTTGATACACCAATCAAACATGTCAATATTAAAGAGCATGTTCTCCGGACCACTCATCATAAACAGAATTACTGAAATTGATCCATGCTATCAGAGGCTATGCATATTTCACTAAAAGAACTTATTTGGATAGCTGTACATGGAATACTATTGGAAGCGGTTGAGCTCATTGAGAATTCAAATACAAATGATACTTTAATAATTTAAATTAAGACTGAAAACCTGTTGTTATTTTGTACTTTCAGAGTTTGTGTTTAGAAAGAGGAACAAGTAAACACTTTTCCCCAAAAATGTTAATGGCGATTTGTGTATGTTTTCCTTTTAAAGTCAATAAAATGTACCTTATCTCTGTATACAGTAATTATTTCCAAATATATTTTACAATTTCGGTCACTTTCTTTTTGACTCGCCTAGTGCGTGTTCCGTGTCGATTAAAACAATTCCGAGTTGTAGATTGAACAATTTCACTTTGTTTGACCCTATACTTTTGTGTTATAGTTCTCAGTTTGTATTCATTGCTATAATTGTTGTATTCTGTAGTAGAAACAATTGAAGCATCTGTACGGAATCTAAATATCTAATTCCACGTGCATTCGAAACCTCATAACAAGTACGTTGCTAGACAATTTTAAACTCAATTTGAACATCCGTTTTTCAGGGTGCAACTTCCTAAAAGCACGGGCACATTAACTTTAAGTAAACCTCACTTTAATTGCAACAGAATGTTTTGTCTCCACAATATATATCTATAAGGTCCATAGAATGACATACTAAAGGCTTTAAAAATTTCAAGTGGTGGAAATATGCATGTCTAACGTTAATTTGCATAAATCGTTAATGCCCTGTAATATATGTTTTCCCATATTGGATTAGGACTATATAATAATTATTTTTTGAAAAGTAATTTTTTTTTATTATACACTAGGACATGTCCTACGGCGTGTGGTAAATATACGTTTTAGGACAACCGCAGTTACGACATTTTCTTCCAACGTTCCTACGTCACAAAATTAATTTCTTGTCTATATCTCCCTCCTAGAATAGTTTTTTTATATGGATATAATTAAATCAGTTGGACCGTAGAGAAAGGTTCCAATTGCCGAGAGGTTTGGAAGAAATGATGTTCAAAAATCTATGCACGATACAACGCCAAAAAGCAAGAAATTGTCACAGACGTGAATAAGGCAGGGCGATCGGTGCCGTGCGGTCCTGCATTTCTGGAGGCTGAAAACCCCTTATTTTTAAGAGGAAACATGGTTGCATTCAGGACACCAATCGATGGTGCACTCTGTTCCCTGCGGTTAGTTATGATTAATACCATTATTACTATTATTTATGAGCTTAAGTCGGGCAAGAGGGCAAGCGATCGAGGTTCGACCATCAGACCACGGAGGAAGGTTCCTTCCTCCATGATCAGACCGAGAAGAAAGGCATGTTGTTGTAGGTTAGGTAGGCACTTCCAGCATACTACATGCCCTTTGTGCCAAGGAAAGGCATGAATGCAATGCCCGCTTTTATAAGCCAAGAGCGTTGGGGCGTAACGAAAACGTTATGTAACGGCTCTATTGAGCCCACCTGTCGTTCGATAAATTCCTTATCTTACGACAAGCATGTTGGTGCAACCGGGCCCTATCGATTAGTTTTTAGTAGGCACTTCCGTTGCCAAAATCTGTGCTCACATTCATTTATACGCACAGTACACACATCGCTCAGATCGCTGTATAATTCATATGACGCTGACACAGTCCACAATCTATGGCACGAACTATCGGCCACACCGTAATTTGGTCAATTTAGTCAAATCCCTTACAACGCGTCATTATCGGAGAGACGATCGACCTTGTACGACGACTTTAGCTGGCCTCTACTAGTACTACTTCTACTTGATCGCGCAGTTTACAATTTTCAGACCGTCATAAATCACCCTTCAGTGGACGAATCGTAAAGCACTAAGGTATGTGTATATTAGTGTTTATATTAGTGTATATAATTAGAAAAGCAAAATACAAATGTCATATGAGCAATGGATTAATTGTTTGCGAAATGCCGTTCTTTGAGGGGTAGTTTTGGGGTGTCTGACCTAAAACGCCGTGCAAAACCACAACGACCCACGCCGCATTCGTGCAACGCCGTGTGTTGTACATGTACCATGTTGTACAGTACTACACGTACTATGATCGAGTCAACCGCATGGCCGATCATTATGGAACGCCAAAGAGGCATTTAATGTGATCATCGAATCATTGATGTACTTTTACGATCGGTGATGGACTTTTGTAATATAATCGAGTGGTGGTCTTTTGTTCGCGATCGGTGATCAACCTTTGCGAGCGGTGATAACCTTTTGCGAGCGGTGATGAACTCTTGCGAGCGGTGATGAACTCTTGCGAGCGGTGATGAACTCAGTTGCGAGCGGTGATGAACTCTTGCAAGCGGTGATGAACTTGATCATGGAGCTCTATGGGTGCACTACCCTAATTGAAGGGAGAATTTCTCCGCGATCTCATTAGCATGAAATGTCTTTTGAAAAGGGAGGCCGTTTGGTAAAATAAACGGTGGGATTGTGTAAATTTAGCATGGGATCAACTCCCTGGTTTCTGAGCTTCAATCTGAGGGCAGACTTGACAACATTACGGTTGAAAATGGGTCCTAATTGCCCTAGAACGTGGAGGGATGCCATTTGTAAAATGGCTGCGTGCAGGCTGGGAAAGTATCACTTTTCGGGAGGTGAGTTTCTTTTGGTGTGAATATTAAAAAATGTAATTGGCTAACCCACCCAAAATTGAAAAGAAATGGAAAGATAAAGGCCAAGACAATAATGTGATTGTTGTTTGATAAACCCCAGTGATGTTGGTTTGCATGAAACTTGGCCCTAAACTTTGTTGATTTTACACTGTTTTCAATGGGGCTTTAATTAGGAAACTACAGAGTGATTTCGTGATTTCGCGGTGCCCGACTAAAATACCAACTATAGGTAAATTTAGCCCTCGGTATAGGGAATTTGTACACACCCGAATTGTTTTAGTCTCGTAGACATTTTCTACTGCAATATTTTTGTCGGATTACCAGTAAATTGACGTTTAAAAAAAGTTTAATCATCATCTGAGCTGCCTGCGAACTATTTTTAAAATAATATTACACATAAAAACGGAAATGTGCTGTGGAACAATCCAGAATTTCGTGTCAATCTGGATAAATAATAATAATAATAATAGCATTTATAAAGCGCATTTTTCCAAAGGTTTCAATGCGCTTGAGAACAACTCCACGAAAACAGAAAAAGATGAAATTGCAAAATGAAGGATGAGAGCAAACCTAGGATGAAAACAGATATGATTTGAGTTTACGTTTAAACTGGTGAACAGAGTTACAATGACGAATGTTGAGAGGTATGCGCTTTGTTTTTATGGGCCCCATAAGATTAATGAAGTCTGCAGTATCCGACACCTGTTCACTGTCTTTATTTCAAAACGCTCTATTTCCAGCATTTGCTAGAATATAGTATTTGCTCCATTTGGTATGAATAAAAATTAGTAAATGCTTTAGATTTGAAGTATTTACTCGTAATTTTTTAAGGTTGTGTCTTGGCTACCTTGAAAAAAGTGAAGCAAATACTAATATGAAAAATAGGAGCTTTTGTATGTGGTTAGGCAGGAAAAGATATGAACATGGAAGATGGATTGTCTAGGATTAAAATACAAGCAGTTGTACTGATTTTGGGGAAGGAAATGTTCATCACCGATCGCAAAAGTTTGTCACCGCTCGCAAAATTTGATCACCGATCGCAAAAGTTCGTCACCGATCGCAAAAGTTCATCACCGCTCGCAAAAGTTCATCACCGATCGCAAAAGTTCATCACTCCCGATCGCAAAATTCATCACCGATTGCAAAGTTTATCACCGCTCGCAAAAGTTGATCACCGCTCGCAAAAGTTGATCACCGCTCGCAAAAGTTGATCACCGCTCGCAAAATTCATCACCGCTCGCAAAATTCATCACCGCTCGCAAAATTCATCACCGCTCGCAAAAGTTCATCACCGCTCGCAAAGGTTCATCACCGCTCGCAAAGGTTGATCACCGATCGCGAACAGAAGACCATCACTCGATTACAAAAGTCCAAATATGCCTCTTTGGTGTTCCATAGATTATGGGGCTCTATAGTCAAAGACCTTCGTGTTGTTTGTTTCGCGATCACTGACACAATACACCGATGTTATAGGGGGCGCTATCTCACGACGAACCACCGCCACAGACATAGGGCCTTTTCGAAACCGTTGCTTCGTCTTTGGATGTGGCTTCGCCTCCGAATTCCGAAATACTGAGAAGCAAATAAAAATGGAAGAAAATTGAAATAGTCTAACTTTTGGGTTCACATCAATCGAGTGAATGTTTCTGAAGTACAACAGGCGTCAGAATGTGGCTGGAGATCTTGCAGTTGGGAGTCAAAAATCACCTTAAGCCGAAGACGAAGACGAAGCCAGGGATTCGAAAAGGCCCATGTAAACACATAGACCGCCAGGTCCTATTCAAAACTACAGAGTGATTTCGTGATTTCGCGGCGCCCGACTAAAATACCAACTATGGGTAAATTTAGCCCTCGGTATAGGGAATTTGTACACACCCGACCTGTTCCAGTCAAATAATTATATGAAAGCATTTATCGATTTAAAAGAAAAATACATAGGGTTATACTATATGCCATGTAGATTAAGCATATCCAGTGTCAATCTTGATACCCTAAAATAAAGACTTTTAGGTCCATTTGTGTGTTAAGCGCGTTGCCGGGCCGGTATTCGCACAGAACGTAAAAAGCGCGCGGTGCGATGCCCATCGAACGAAAGATAGTGTACACAATTATATGAACTTTACAAATTACGGTTTTGTGCACACGACTGGCGGTCTATATAGGTTTATGTCTGTGACCGCCATCCGCGAACTGGACCAAATCATGTACGTTTGTCAAACGCCGGTGTGGCGGTCTCACTTCTCCGGGGTGCTCACTTCTCCGAAAGGGAAATTTCGCTTCCACATGCATGCGCAAAATTGCGCAGTGGCTTACATTTTCGCCGACTTTATTCCGTGTGCTGAGTTCTTTGGTGATGTACTGGTGCACGTAAGATTGTAGGATATGTGACTACGTTATACAGGCCCAGTGGGCATTTTACCCGATATTACCCGGGTTGTAACGAGTAATAACGCTAGTTATTACTGGGTAACATAACGATATTACCCGGGTTGTAACGAGTAATAACGCGTTATTACGGGTAATATCACCGAGTAATAACGGAGAAATAGTAGACGAACATTTCCCCGTTATTACCAGCCGATATTACCACATTTACCCACTGTTACCCGGGAGAATGTTACCGATATTTCTGGCATTGCACGTTATTACCACCCGATATTACCCCATTTACCCGATATTTCTGGCATTGCATTGTTATTACCACCCGATATTACCCCATTTACCCGATATTTCTGGCATTGCATTGTTATTACCACCCGATATTACCCCATTTACCCGATATTTCTGGCATTGCATTGTTATTACCACCCGATATTACCTCTTTTACCCGATATTTCTGGCATTGCATTGTTATTACCACCCGATATTACCCCATTTACCCGATATTTCTGGCATTGCATTGTTATTACCACCCGATATTACCTCTTTTACCCGATATTTCTGGCATTGCATTGTTATTACCACCCGATATTACCCCATTTACCCGATATTTCTGGCATTGCATTGTTATTACTAGCCGATATTACCCGATATTTCTGACATTGCATTGTTATTACCACCCGATATTACCTCTTTTACCCGATATTTCTGGTATTGCATTGTTATTACCACCCGATATTACCCGATATTTCTGGCATTGCATTTTTATTACTACCCGATATTACCCCATTTACCCGAAATTACCAGGGAGAATATTACCAATATATTACCGTTATTACCACCCGATATTACCCCCTTTACCCAATATTACCAGGGATAATGTTACCGATATTTCTGGCATTTCATCGTTATTACTACCCGATATTACCCCATTTACCCAATATTGGTTAATTTGTTGGTTAATTGGTTAATTATATTGGTTAATACTAATATTACGATACTACCGGAACAATACTACAATGTATACACATATAAACATCAATGACTCTTCTGAGTCTACAATCTTAGCGTGTACTTAAATGCTATATATGTGCCCAATATCACCGCTGTCTGTAATCACAGCTAGTTTGCAATTAATTTGTTGTTAATTTATTTGTGTGTTGGTTTTTTGGCAAATTTGTTTCTTTGAGACTTGGAGTAAATAAATATTACACAATTATCTCTACGAAAACACCCTAAACGTATCGCTATTTCGCAAAACATAACGTTCATGTAGAAAAAAAGTGACAATTGTTTCACCAAGGTTTATCACGCCCACTTGGGGTCAACATGTAAATTGAGGTCACCCGATATTACCCTATTTACCCAATATCAGAGAATGTAACTGATATTTCTGGCATTGCCGTGT
Source organism: Crossaster papposus (assembly GCA_037893245.1). NCBI lineage: Eukaryota > Metazoa > Echinodermata > Asteroidea > Velatida > Solasteridae > Crossaster > Crossaster papposus. The sequence goes on along the minus strand of JBAIAA010000007.1, from coordinate 354,907 downwards.
TATTACCACCTGATATTACCCCATTTACCAAATATTACCAGGGAGAATGTAACCGATATTTCTGGCATTTTCATGTTATTAACTCTGTAAATTGTTACCCATTACCTCTTATTACCCTGTTATAACTCGCTAAAATGTCGGTTTCAACAGGGTAATAACAGTAATCTTTGAACTTGGAAATTATTAGCTTGGATTGCTATAATTTTACTGTTATTACCCCCCCGGTACTCAAGTTCCCAATGTTATAACCAATTCAAGCCTTTCACCATCACCCACATTACCTGTATTATCCTGTTGTTACCCGGTAAATTGTCGGTTTCAACAGGGTAATAACAGTAATATTTGAACTTGAAAATTTTGCTGGAATTGCTACTAATTTTACTGTTATTACTCAAGTTCCCAATGTTATAACCAATTCAAGCCTTTCATCATTACCCACATTAACTGTATTATCCTGTTGTTACTCGGTAAAATGTCGGTTTCAACAGGGTAATAACAGTAATATTAGAACTTGGAAATGTTACTGTTATTACTCAAGTTCCCGATGTTATAACCAATTCAACCCTTTCACCACATTACCCATATTACCTGTATTATCCTGTTGTTACTCGGTAACATGTTGGTTTCAACAGGGTAACAACAGTAATATTTAAACTTGGAAATTTTGCTAGGATTGCTACAATTTTACTGTTATTACTCAAGTTACCAATGTTATAACCAATTCAAGCCTTTCATCATTACCCACATTACCTGTATTATCCTGTTGTTACTCGGTAAAATGTCGGTTTCAACAGGGTAATAACAGTAATATTAGAACTTGGAAATGTTACTGTTATTACTCAAGTTCCCGATGTTATAACCAATTCAACCCTTTCACCACATTACCCATATTACCTGTATTATCCTGTTGTTACTCGGTAACATGTTGGTTTCAACAGGGTAACAACAGTAATATTTAAACTTGGAAATTTTGCTAGGATTGCTACAATTTTACTGTTATTACTCAAGTTACCAATGTTATAACCAATTCAAGCCTTTCATCATTACCCACATTACCTGTATTATCCTGTTGTTACTCGGTAAAATGTCGGTTTCAACAGGGTAATAACAGTAATATTAGAACTTGGAAATGTTACTGTTATTACTCAAGTTCCCGATGTTATAACCAATTCAACCCTTTCACCACATTACCCATATTACCTGTATTATCCTGTTGTTACTCGGTAACATGTTGGTTTCAACAGGGTAATAACGGTTATATTTGGACTTTGAAATTTGGTAGACCGGTGCACCATTTTTCAAGAGTTTTTCTCATCAGAAACAGATCCTGTCGGTCTCAAGGATCAATTAGATCCAATCCTTATATTAAAAAAACAAATATTAAGGAATTTATAACAATTTCATTATCACACCGGTAATATCATTTGGGTAATAACACGGTAATATCGGTAAAATTTGGACTTAGTCAAATTTTGGGGTGATATTACCGGTAATATCGGTAACCGGTAACAACTTGCCCACTGGGGGGTACCAGTATAATCCAGGATTTCCGCGGCGACGGGGCGCGTGCGGCAACATTGTCATGTACTACATTGTACAACTATGAACTACTGCTGTTCTCAAACCAACATATCGATTGGATTGTTTATTTATTATGCTTATTCATGATGAAGAAAGTGCCCAAGAAAGTGCGCCACCAACGTTGAAATGTATCTCATTCGTTCTTCCACGCTCATGAGCCACACATCTCAGCTCACACAGTAAATACGTATAGATCGCTACCGCACCATTGAAACACGTACAGATTTGCTCCGTGTATCGCTCTCCGCATTTAGTGATTCATACAACGTCCGCAAAGCCAGGTACGCAGGCACGATCTACACGGATTTTGTTTGGGGCGATGTCATTTTCTGCCATTTTCGTTCGAAAACAACACGATAAAACGCAAGGGGGTCACAGGCAGATTTTTAAAAAAATTCAGTATATCACTGCTACATCCTTTTTTAACGTATCCATGGAAAAAAATGAGTGGGGTCAAAGCACGATTTTTCACAATTTATCGATTATTATTGCCCTTTTTAGGGGAGGTATTTGTTAACGTCATTTGAGTATTTGTGCACAATCTACACGCGCATCATCGTCAACGCTTAATTTTTTCGACTGCTTTTTTCATTTTCAATACAATTTTTGTCATTGGATGATAAACATTAAGGTAAATAACAACCTTGTACAACTACAAAAGACAAGATGTTAAGATTGGATGCCAAAAACTCTTTATTTTTCGAGTGAGAAAATTGTTCCCCCCTATTTTGAGAATGGACGGTACCACAGCGTTTCGCAATCACAGCCTCGAAGGGCCACCCTCCGCCCTCCCCTCCCCCCCCCCCCCCTCCCTCCCCTGGTGAGATGTGCAGCTCTCGAGCGTGGAAGAATCAATGAGATACATTTCAACGTTGGTGGCGCACTTTGTTGCCCCCCCCCCCCCCCCCCCCCCCCCCCCTAGGCATCCATGATTCTAGGCATCCATGATTCTAGGCATCCAGTAAAATTATTGCGCTAGATATCCTGTAATTATACCGAAAAATTGATTTTTATAAAGAAAAATTCGCGATCGCCGGACGGCGATCGCGAAAAAAACAAAAATAACATAATAACTGCTCGACGCCGGTTAAAAACAAACGCTGTTTTTCGTGCTTTTCTCGGCATCAGTGACTGTAAAACTTCAGACAGGTCAGTTAAACGGTATTGACTATAAAATACAACCCCCCAAATCCACCCATTCATTATAATTCAAGCAATTACCAATGGTGTATCCTACCTTTAAAGAGTGACGTCGCAGTTGAGATCGCCTTTGAATTATGTGACCTCTGATGTCATCACTACTAAACATCACAAGATGTTATAGATAATCATATTGGGTGCGTTCGATTAGCTTACCCGGGGGAGTTAGGGTTAACACTCGGGGGATGGCACGAGGGGAAGCTAATCGAACGGGTTAGGGTTTCAAGAAGTGGCACATTGATTTTTTTTCAATAAATGTTCTGCATGGTTGTATTTTTTAGTTGCATGCATTTCAAATACAATTCTACAACTAAAAAAAACCTACAAAATAAATAAAAAATCGGAATATTTTGCAACAAAATATTTACCTTTCCGCCATCTTTACGCCGCCCTAGACGTCGTCGACTCGACTACGCATGCGTGTGACGTTATTCCACCAGAGACCCTGCTACGGGAGCAGGGTTTCTGGTGGCTGACCCGTGCCTAGCCACGAGTACACGTCAGAGCTAAAAGAACGGCACGGGGCTCATCCGGGGCGCCCCGGGTGAGCTAAACGAACGCACCCATAGACGATGTGCCCTCTGACGTCACGTGTTTACATCTGCATTCAAATGTGCCCGTCAATATGCGCACACATCGTGTTTTGCTTAAACTTTGGTTGAGGAGTGACGCCACAGGTCAGACCTGTTTTGAATTATGTGACCTCTAATGTCGCCTCTTAAACAAATTTATGTAAAACATGATGCGTGCCCATACTGCCGGGCACATTTGAATAAAGATGTAAACAGAGGGCACTTCGTCTATAGTGAGGTTGAAAACAAATTTAGTTAGACAATGGCTTTGATTGTTCTCTGTAAAGAAGAGACAACATAATATGTATGTATTTCCGTCAGTATCTATAATTTAGTCATATTATACAGAAATAAATCTTCCTACCTAGTCAGAGACTAGTTAATTTATAATATTATTTTAAATTAACTAGTCTCTGACTAGGTAGGAATAGTGATTTCTGTATAATATAACTAAATTATAGATACTGACGTTAGTACTTACATTAAAAAATAAATACAAATAAATTACCCACCAATGTCTTTGACAATCGTCTTCCAAAACTATAAATTAAATGTACAACGAAAATGTCTTTGTCAATCACAAGACTCTGTCAATCACCCAAGCTAATACAGTAAAAAAGTACGTAGGCCTACATGTATAAAGTATCTCTTTCGTCGAGAATTAAGATACAATTCCAGATATTTTTTTCCCTGCGACTGTAAGATACTGGTCGCATAACGCATGAAAATCGTGATAAAGAAAATTACACTAAACTATCAATATTGACAAAATTTATTTTTATATTCTACAGATATAAGGTAATATTTACTTCTTTTCATTTACTATTTAGACAAAGAGTTTGGCAAAGAAAATATACTTTGACCCAGCGGTGGAAAATCAATATGTTCGTTATTTTCAAACGTTTGAAATCAAGACTAAAACAACACAAATGATGTGATCTTGACAATAGGAAAGAGGGTTTGTGCGGCAATAGGCCGCGCTGCGCGTAACATCACGTTTTTGTGTACTTCTCTTATATTTAATTACACTAGCGGAATCGGCTAGGAAACGGTCGCGTTTAAAGGTAGTATACACCATTTGCAGATATCGAAAATATTTACTACCGAATTATTAAGAAATATCTTACTCATTTGAAAGTAAATAATGATTCTAGGCATCCAGCAAAATGATTGCGCTAGATATCCTGTAATTATTCCGAAAAATATAATGTTATAACAAAAATTCGCGATCGCCGGGCGGCGATCGCGAAAAAACAAAGATAACATAAGAATAACTGCCCAATGCCAGTTGAAAACAAACGCTGTTTTTCGTGCTTTTCTCGACATCCATGATTGTAAAACTTCGGACAGGTCAGATAAATGATATTTACTATAAAATACAACCCCCCAAATCTACCCATTAATGATAGTTCAAGCAATTACCAATGGCGTATCATACCTTTAAACAAGCGTACCTCCCCAACCGCTGGATAAATTTGGGAAATCCAAGTAGTTTTGGAATTCGTGATATATAATCTATACCCTAGTACGTGTTTGTTATCAGTAATAGGTCTACAATACAGATTTCTTCGTGGGTGAACTTGATTTAAAGTTCCATAATTCTTGCTCCATGCCGGGTAGCAGAGGGGACGAACTCGATTTCGGACAACAGGAAACGGATCCTACAAATCGTAATTACTTGCGCTATATTAAACATAAATAAAAATCTGTTGAGGATTTCTTCAATCAAATTCTGAAATGTAACGTCAGATTTTGTCATCACTCTTTTCAAATATCTTAATGGTTTCTAAAGTCAGATTTGATTGATTTGGACTTTTTGACAACGAGGACAATTCATGCATTTGTTTAAAGCGATCGAACACGTTTGGTAATTGGAACCCACTGTTTGTTTAAATCCTATATAGTTATAGATATATACCATAAAACTAACCTGTAAAAATTTCATTTCAAAAGGTGGTAGTGATTTTGAGATATTGCCGAAATTCTGGAGCGGTTTTGTCCACGCAGGAAGAATAATCTGCATTGGAATACACACTCTGAGAAACGTCACTGCAGTAACGCTTCTCAGATTCAAATTTCTGGGGATAAAAAATGATATCTTTTTCAATAACCGCAGTACTTCGAAGTGAACAGTTTCTAAAAATGCAATATACTATCCAAAGCTGCTCTACTTCTTACCAAGTAAGTTTTTATGGCAATTAATTTTTGGAGTAATTACCAAACGTATACGATCCCTTTAAGCATTTTATGCACATGGGTCATACATTTTATTTCTTATTCTGAGGTTTGTTAACATTCTTTCCTAACACAATATATATTTTAGGGCTATTTGAAAAGTAATTTCAAAAAATAATTTAAAACATTTCTTGTTCATTTCTTATTCTCAGATTCCGTGCAATCCTACTCCAATCTGGTCAGCAATGTAACTGTTGAATCTGCCACGTCGTCATCCTCGTCCAGAAGCTATATCTCATGTCCGGCCACATCTACAAGTTTAACTAATCCAGTCATGTATGTATTTTCAGTACTTGATTTTATACCTCACCATTGAATGTTTCCCCCAACGTTTTCAGGGTTTACTTTTTCGGAACGGTTTTATGAGATTGAGTGAGCTTATGTAGAAATTTAACATTAAATGTCTGAAACGTAATTGATGTGTACCATAACATTTTACAAGAAACTTTAGAATAACAAAAAGAGCTTCGTGCTTTTCAAAGTACATGTAGATATACGTATTAGTGTATTCAATGTTATTTACCATTTTCAGATATTGGACCATTATCCAATGAAGCTGGCATTTCCAAGGCAAACTTTGTGGAAAAGAACACCCTCCTGCCACGCTGTACAGAAATCAAGAAAGGCCTAGTCCTTGAACTACACGGGTATCTGGTGAAGAATCGGTCATTTCAATTTCTTCTGGAAGCAATACATCTCGCTGCCTTTGAGGTAGCCAAAGCCATGCTCAGCAACAAGCTAGAAGATGCTCTTGGGAACTTCATTCATAGTGATGGCACTACTAAACCTCACAAACAATATCAGAACTTTCAGGTAACCCTGTAGTAACAACTACCACAATCGAATGAAGGAAATTAGAGCCAAACGATGGGGGACTTTACAAGCCAAGCAGAAAAAGAAGCTCTGCAGAGCAGAGTGAAGATGACAGAAGAAATGACTCCACAGATTGTTGAAGAGAAAGTGAAGGCTATGTATGAACAATATGTCTCTGCCTCCCAATGTAAAGCAACCTGTTAAGTCAAGACTGATCAGGTGTTGGTTGCATTTCATTGACGAAATGATTTTATTAAGATCACCCTTCACTAAAGTACATGTTAAGGCTCATAACGTACCCCAATATTTTCCATGTAACCCAGGGCGAAGGCTAAATCGCTGACCGAAGACGCCGAAATAACCCGAATAGTTTCAACGCGTGTCAGTTGCGCTGTGCGGTTGTAGGACCTGAAGGTATGTGAGACTGCGGGAATCATTATTGTTATGCACATCGATATCTGATGGGATATGCGCGTCGCTGGTAGGACACTGTAGGGCCATTCTTGCATGGCTTTCCAATAAGCAGTTCCGACTAATCGTTTGTATAACATTTGATTGGTACATGGACGTAGCTCGATCCTTTCCTAAGTTACGGTCGAGAAAGTTGACGATGTCCGTCATGCAATTCTCACTGTCGCCACAACATATACGTAAATGGAAATTGTTTGAAACAACTACATAAATAATTGTTTAGCACAATTTAATCAAAATGCTCTGAAATTCGCCATCTCTAAACTTTGCAAGTATTTCACTGCACAGTTTTCCTGCTTAGTCTTGTACATGAATTGTATGTTATTGTGAGATTTGTGATTGGATCGTCAGAAGAGATCTTGCATATCGTATAAAGTATGTTTTATTTTTCGATTTCTTTGGCAAGACGCTTCTGCATGGAAGCATTGGATCTGGTTGTATCCAAGGTAAATACGGTAAAAACTGGGTTCTATTTTCACCCAAACTGACTACAGACAAAACATAAGTAAAAATGGCTGAACTGATTTATGGGACAGGAGTGCATCAAAACTAACTAAACTGTTGAGAGCGCTCTTTACTTCTGTCCAGTAACTTTGGTTCACCAGAACATCCTCCGCCCCGATGAGTGCCTAGTCCTCATCTTCATATCCTTCTGCTGGATAGATGACGGCTATCTTGGTGATGGGTCTGGCATACTCTCAAGTACATGTGTAGATGTCCGCACCTTGACGTTGCGAACTCTCCCATCTGGTCCAGGGTAGACGTCCAGAACTCTACCGATGTGCCACTTGCCGCGGATGGCGTTCGGGTCTGCTGATACTAACATCGTATATCTTTGTTCGCAATTCTTCTTCTTCTCTCCCAACCTTTAGTGATGGTGGTTACAACATCTTTTCCCTTCAGCCTCAGATTTTTCCGCAAGTGACATCCGAATTAAACTTATCTATACAGTAGGTTGCCTAGCTGATGGTTGTCATGGTTACCGATATCAACCAAAACAACGGGTAGCATTGCTTCTTTGCAGCTTACTGATGCAATGCCAACAAGACTAGTGTTACTGGGAGAAGTGGGGTGTAACAGTGGGTGATGAAAGAGCTTACATTGGGTGCCATTCATCATTGCTGGGCATTGACGTCTTCTGGAACAGGTCGTATAATTATGGTTTCTGCCGGCCTTCTTCAAGCTCATGAACTTTATTTTGGGGCATTGATTCAACCAATGCTCGGACGTTTCACACAGCCAACACTTAAAACTGGGGGAAAACTTTTGGTCAGCGGCCTTCTTGACGCAATTCACCGCTACAGTGTGACGTACAGCAGTCTGGTTTCTCACTGGGGCTATACAGTAGCTCTCATACGTGTCTTCATTTCTGATGTCATCCACTCAATCAAGTTTGCTAGGGTTGCCTCTTTCTTTTCCCCTTCAAGGACTCGAAACCACACCCTTCGGTCATCTGTGGCCAGTTTCCTCTCTATCAGTGCAAGCATGCAGTTGTTATCCATATCGTAGGGTCGGCCAACTTCTTTCAAAACATTGGGACTTCTCTTGACTAGGTGTACTAATTCACAAAATCTATTGTCTTCTTCATCCCGGAGGGCTTTGAATTTCGAGATGTCCTGAGTGATGATGTCGGCCACGAATCTGGGGTCCCCATAGATGGAATTTAGATATTCCCATGCTGCATCGTAATCTGAACCCAATCCCTGTACGAAGTCAAGGGGTTTGCCATGCAGACACGTGCGTAGGATAGCTATCGCATCTCTCTTACTATATCTTTGATCTATCATATGGCAGAAATCGGACCTAAAGGTTAAGTACTCGCGTACATCTCCGGAAAACTTCGGCATTTTCGGCTTTTCCAATCTGAGTGCGGATGAAGAAAGACTGGTCGGGGCATGTTTCGACTCGGTTAGCAGAGGGGTGTCGGGTTCTTACGACATCACAGCGATTGCTGTATCCAGAACAGATTGAGCAGAATTTGCAGATTGGACGGCATTTGCAGATTGAACGGGATTTGCAGATTGGACAGGATCTGCAGATTGGACAGAATTTTCAGCGCTCTGTTGAGCGTTTTTAGGATGCCACCTAGGTGCATCTGGTCATTATCAACGCCAGGCAACAACTGCACGTAAACTGTCTTCAAAATACTTCTGGTCTTGTTAGTTGTTACCAACATCTTGGTAGCTAGGAGCCACCAACCTTGATTATTGGTCTGGTCTCTGACTAAGCTGAGGTATCGATGCAGAAATACCTTTTTAGGCCAAAACAAGAAAGACATTTTGCTTCAATAATTGTTTCTGAAACGGGTCTAGAAGAAATTAATATGTAAAACAAAATATGACTTTGGGATTGCTGGTACGATTATAAGGCACTGCACAAACTAAGTTTGGTAAATATTAAATAAATGTTTTGGCATCTCTAGCGCTGTTTGACGCAAACTTGCCAAATGTTTTCAAACCAACAATAATTGTAAAGTGAAAAACGAGAAATTCAGCTGATCGAGGACAACTTGCCTGCCTGATATCCATTGGCTTACAGCTTTACCAATATATTTTAGGACTCTTTAGTTCGGAAACTGATAAGTTTGTGTGTTCATGTTTATGCGGTTTACCACACACTCCCCTGAAAATTTAAGCTACTTTCATTTTGACAAACAAGGTTATATTTACCTAGTCCCTTCATGATCGGGTAGTTGTAATTTGTAGTGATATTGCTTGAGCCAACAATGGTAGGGTTCATGCTACCACTGACTGTGTCAATGTTTCCGATGGTTCCAGTTTGTTGTTGAGAATCTAAAATGGGTGGCACGGGTGGCTTGTTCGTAAAGCTCTCACCAATGTGGCCCGGGTTCGATTCCCGGCCCGGACCATATGTGAGTAGAGTTGTGCGTTGGTTCTCTCCTGTGTCACGAGGGTTTTTCTCCGGGTCCTCTGGTTTTTCTCCCTTTGGAAAAATCAAACTAATCTTATGATTGTTAGTACTGTCTGGAAAGTATCCATCTTAAAATGACAATATTCATCAAACTCGTTTAACTGTTTTAGATTTAAGATCATTCTAAAAAAAGATCCGTCTTTCTTTGGACGGACAAATAGTGTAGAAATTAATTCATCACTGGAATGTTTTTTGTTCCACAATCACTTGATTATTCAAGAGTTTTGAGATTTCCAGATCAATGACCTTTTCTTCAGGCTCATTGAACTGTTTTGGTCTTTTGTTTTGGAGCTTTTGCTAGCTCAATTTTATAGCTTTTGACTATACAATGTATTAAGAACCCATCTGTCAGATGTAATATTTTTCCATTCAGGTACAAACTCTTTCTATCTACCTGCTTTAAATAAGTCGGGTGGTATAAGGTTTGGCTTTCTTAACAATTCCTGTGAAGATGTTATTCTGTCTTGTTCTATTGTTGGAATGACATATGGTAGCTTCCTTTGTAGATGTCCCTGGAGCGCTGGTTGCGACACCACTTTTTTTGCCCGGGACCCATATCCTGTGGCCGATCTCGAATAGTAGCCACTACACCCGGCGCATGTCCTGGTTGTCGCTGTAGTGTGGGGGGCTGGATTTGCAATATCTATCTGGACCCAGTTTGTGTCCCGATCTTTTGGTTGCATTTATGTCACTGATTTGCTTTGGGAGATCGTCTCCAAAAAGGAGTTTTGAGACCGGAGTGTTCTCCGAGCATATTGGCCGGTACCGAACATTGAGATCCGGTTTGATGAAATCTTGTCTCTTTTGCGTCACTTCACAGTAAGTGTGAGCCATCAATGCATTTGCGTATCAGTGTGGTAGGGTCCCATTTCCCTCTGTCGACTTTTCGCGTTTTTAGATCGACCAATGTGTCGACAACCTAGATCAAGGCCTTGAGGGGTTGTTTATATGTTTGTATAGGTTTTTAATTCATATTTTGTTTCTCTTTTACTGTCATAATTCAAATATTTTAAATTATAAGCAGGTATAGCACACCCCAAAAAGGCACAGACCTTTTTATATTTGCATATGAAAGATCTTTATAAAAGCTCAAAAAAAAAATGAAAAGGTTCGAAATCAGTCAAAGCATTGCGAACTTATGATTATTTAAAGATGTCCGAAAAACGTCGTAAAACCTGCGACAAATGGCAAAAATAGCAAATTTCAGTATTTTGACAGCTTTATTGAGCAATTTTGTGCACCAGATAGGCCTACTGAGTATTTACCCATTTTGCACCGGTTTAAAAAAAAAACATATATAAAAATCGACCATCACATTAACGTAACAAACACGCAAAATTATTGTTTCCTTTTTTGTCAACCTGCAGATTTTACTAAGTCCAGCTAATATGCGCATAGGGCCTTATGTAATAAATACAAAACCATACATGGTATGGGAGTGGAATTTGGTATACATATTAGGTGTGCAAAGTTCTTTCATTTGGTAAGAACAAATTACACAAAACTAATTAATTATGCAAATTAGCTAATGAAAATGAATCAATTATTCAAAATGTAATTATGCAAATTCGGTGTGAAAAAAAAAATTGTTCGGTTTCATGAATTTTAATTTCACATACCGCGATAAGCTTTCAAACGACTCTTCTCTCCTATTTGTTCCAGATGATCGTTGAACTCTTTAGGCGATCCTGCTTGGGGGCTTGCGTCAGGGCCATATGCCTCACAAACTGTTATTATAGCAAGGAAGGTGGCCGACTCCTTACGACTCCATGGCAAATGCTTTTCACAACCAAGTTTGCCAGTTTTAGACTCGACCTGTTCCCATTCTTTTAGGGCAGCCCCAGCATAGTCTTGCATATTTAACACTAAATGCTTACCACAATAAAAGTCATTTATTGTAGTCATGTTCGCCTTTGTATCAACGCTCAGACTTTCCCAGTTTGCAGTTACTTTTGGCAATGTCTGTTCTCGCCATTCTTGCATCAGCTGTACACATTTCTTATTGACAATACATCTGTCCGTCATTGTGTTTTTCACTTTCAACATTAGTTCATTGAATTTGTTTTCATTTTTGTCAATGTCGATACATGTCATTTCTTGGATAGCGCTAATTCAGTAATTGTCTCATCTAAGAGAGATGCTGCCGTTTCAGTTTGTATTTCAGATAGACCAATACCATATGTTCACTCTAAAAACTGAAGTGTTAAAACCTAGCACTATCCAAGTGCTACATAAATTCAGCACTTTAAGTTTTAAGATAGTGCTATAATAACACTTGGAGGCGTTCATTTCCAACACCATAATTGGTGCTATTCTAGCACTTCAAAGTGCTTTAATACACAAACATCTAAAACATCTAAAACATCTAAAACATAGGATATTTGTTTGGTTTTACCTCGATAAACGTATTGTTTTGTCTAAACTTTTGACATGGTTGTTGCTTCGAGGGATCAAGTAAAAAATAAAGGCTAATTTGAAGAGACATCCTTTTGAATTTGTCATTTCTCTGTTCAATAAAGTAAGTCTGCACAAGGACCTAACTATCTTAAATTTGTCCAAAAATTGGTCCTTGTGTCAACTAACTTCATGAAAAATCACTGCCCCCAACCACCCCGCCCTGCCCCCACTGCCCCGCCCATTTAAAAGTAACGCCTAGGAAGGACTTATATTAGCACTTCATTGGTGCTGTATCGATTAGGAAATTTACCTACAGCAACTGACCAATCAGAAGGGAGGAAATGTGTGTTCACAATAGTCGATGTTAAATTGTGGTATTTAGTCCAACAATTCACTTTTTTGACCATGATATGTAATTATTCAAACGATTCCTCGATTGAATTTTGATTTTTGGGCAAATAGTGAGAAAAAAATCGCATTACATTTTATTCGTATTCAAATGTTGACATTATTCATAAAAATTTGCTGTGACTTTTTCGTGGACAACAAAGCGAACTATAAAACTAACAACGGCAATAGCTAAGTTTGTAGTAAGTGTTCAGTAGGTAATATCTAATAGGAATAGGTTATTATTGTATGTATGTGTAATTGCAATGTGCAATAAGTTAATGTAGTATTACGTAATCTGTACACGCAGTGAATATGTACATGTACATAATTAGAGTGTTCAACAGTAGATTTTTGTATCTTGCCAATGTGCATTGAATGTTGTACGAATGTTATTTCACAACGTTTCTTTGTAACGTTCAAAGGACGTCAAGAGAACTCCACACATTTACGTTCCCGCAACGTTTTTTTCCAAACGTTCCGGAAACATTACCGTAACGTTGTAAGAACGTTCATGGAACGTTTTTTGGTTAGCTGGGATGCTGACACTTCATCAAATGCTGTATGGATTGCACCTTGGGGTGCTGGATGTACACCAAGATGGTGCTACAAGGGACTTAAATCAACACTATATTAGTGCTGTATTGGTAGCACTTTCACAGCACTTAGATAGTGCTGCAATGCTGACACTTCATCAAGTGCTGAAATGGCACTTGAGGTGCAGTCCCTCAGGAAGCACCTGGATAGTGCTAAATCTAACACTTAGGGATTTATTTATAACACTTCAGTTTTTAGAGTGTTCCTGTATCAGTTGACACGAGACTTGTCAAATGTGGCGTGTGTTTTTTGGTTGTCCCATCCACATGTAGTGTTAGTGGCCAAGAGCTGTTTTTCATAGCAACCTTTGCAGATTCTTTAGCAATTAGTGCTTGTTCAAATGCCATCATCCTAATTAATGTTGGCTTTGGCAGTCTTCCACAGTTCAACCCGCCTACACGATTCAAAATCAGTTTTATGATGTCAGACACATGCCTTGATCCTACGCCTCTAGAAATCAGCTCATAGCACACAACACGAATATCTGCTTTATACACTCCACGTTCAAAAGTTGTGATTTTTTTATCACTCATGATCTCATCAAGATCAGATTTCAGTTTGTCATTTTCTTTCTCGAATTCCTTCAGCTGAGTACGTAGTGATTGGTTTGCTTCTTGTGTTACAGTAGACTCCTCACAGCGTTTCAGCCTCTGATATCGTAACTTTCACGCTTCTTCTCCAATAAGCCTTTGTTTAACTTGACCATTTCTTCTTTCAATGCTTCCACCTCTGTTTTAAGCTGTGCAGTTTTGCTCTTTTCTTTCTCCAGCTGCGCAGTTTTGGTCTGAAGGGAGCGAGCAACATTACTCCCTGTCAAGGAGCTTACCCGTTTTCTAGTTTGGCTGATTATGTCCGTTACCTTTTGCAATTCACGCTTGTATTTAGAGCGTTCTTTTTTTAAGTCTTCAGCAAGAAGATATTTTTCATGTGTGTACGTTTGGGTAGCTTGCTGTGCAGCCTTGGTCGCCTGCTCAGCAGAAAATCGAACTTCTCGTTCACTTTCAACTTGCGAGACCAAGCTGCGATTTTCTTGTTTCTCTGCCTCCAGAAGCTCGTGCAAAATGGAAATACTATCACCATGACTACGAAGCATGTATCCGATGGTTGTGTCTGAATCACTGGTGGGGTATCCGCTGTCTTCATTTTCGGAAAACTGCTCTTCATGGTCATCCAATTCATAATCATTGTAATCGTTTACTTCTGTTGGTGCGCGTGGTTGTGGAAGCTCATAGTTTGCAATTAAGAAGCTTTCTCTTTCATCTTTGTCCAAGTCGCGTGATACTCTCTTTTTTTTAGCAGCCAAGCTTTCCCAATTTGTTTGTATTGTGCCTCTGGGTGGAGTCACAGTGTTGGGAAACAGTTTTGTCCACCACGTATCATGTACATTTTTCCAGGTAATGTCATTTCTAGCACGGAACTGCTGAAGTTCAATCACCACATGGTTGGTCAAAGTTCTGGAACAAGTGTCGGCATTTCCCAACCACTCTGGTGTTATTCCATGTGCTGCACATGCTGGACCAATAGCTTTGATGTGGGTTGTAGACAGTTCTGGTATTTCTTGACATAGCGGAAGATAGTCTCCAGTCTTGTCAGCTTTAGCAACATACCGTTTTACCTTCGCAAGTACCCCTGTCAGGATTGATGGTTACTTCAGACCAAGACAGTCAAAGATCGGGGGGAATCCTTGTCTATAGGTGGTGTTCGACGACTCGATAGCATTACGTATCACCTCAACCAAGGCAAAGTACGTAGCGTAGAGTTGCTGTGCCAATGACCTAAAAGAGAGAAAATAAATAAGATAATGAATAATTTATTATTATTTTGGAATGGGCATCAGCTAGAAGAAAAAAAATGCAGGATGTACGATGAAATGATGGATGTTCAAAAATATTGGAATTAATCAGAAAACAGCTTTTGAATCAAATTAAAAACCTGACAGAAAAAATCACCTATTCCTATGTTAAATAGAAATAGAACTATCAAAGAGATTTCCTATTGTATCACAAACACTGTATTTTCCTTTTGTCTGAAGTACCTTTCCATTAACATTGATTAAATGCAGGGGTCATTTTTCTTAATACAAATGTATTTCAAGAAATCTACCACAATGTTCGTGTGTGTAGTGTACGGCAGGATATTATAGCAGTGGCTGTGACCTCCCTATTATAAGCATGTTCGACAAGGCAAATTACCATTTTCGAATACAATTTGAATGAATGAATGAATCTGAACTGCTTGTAATTTTTGAAACTTCAGATCTTCTTGTTTAGTTAGGGTACGAAGCTTGCCCCAAATCTCGGGGTTCACCCGGATTCCAACCATTGTTTCACAGTTCTCTGGATAGCCTATGGATGCTGATTTAGTTTTTCAATCAGTTTCGTGTCTAGCATTTTCGTTTTCAACTGTTACCATTTTGGCCAGTTCTGGTTTCACCTTAGGCCCTTATTTTTCTCCGGCATTGAAATATTTGGCAATGTCTTCTAGAAACCCGGCACCTTCAGTGTCTACTTTGGGGGTTTCCTCACCAGTGTTGTCGTTGTCACGGCCTGTAGCCATAAGCTCTCTTTCAGATAACTAATGGTAGCGTGTGTGGCAGCTGTGGCTGATACTGTGGCTAGTTTCATAGCTGAAGCGTTGCTTAATGACTCATAATCATATAGTTGTTGAAAGGCGTCCTGCATATACCTACCTTTGCATAGAATTTGCATGGATCTTTCTTGCATGGCCATTGTGCTAAACATAATCATTTCCCGCGGTTCGTAGTATAGCGGGAAATCATTGTCTTGGGAATTTAAAGAACGAGTAGTCCAAGGCATGTGCGTTACGTAAGGGGGCTTATATAGAGCGGTTTAAATAGGACAGTATGTGCATTGTGTAGTCAGTTCTAGCGAGCACACATACGTGCACACGCACGTTTGTTTATGGTGTAAATCGAGGAGTTTACTTTGTTCCTCTCGAAAATTTCCTTTGTTTGTACTTTTTTCCGACGGCTCTCATTGGTTTTGTACACGAATCTCAATCGAGGTCGTCCTCGATTCTAACCCTAACCCCAATTCACCTTTGTGTCGCCAGGTATGTGTCCTCCATTTACACCATAAACAAACGCATGCAAGTGGGTAAATGCCGTCAATAGGGGACGGGGCATTGTCGGACCGTCTTCCCTCTTTTGTTTGTACTCTAACGTTTTCGGATGATCTCCATAGGATTTGCACACGAGTCTGAATCGGGGACCTTTGCGGAATAGGGGACCCCATTGTTCCCTTTGTCATACGTCCCCTATTTCAATCAAAAACAAACGCACACACACACGTTATACACAAATATTGTAAAAGTTTATAAATGTATAAAGATGTTTATTGTGCAATCTTATACAAAATTGTTGACTTCAACACTTCCCATGCCACAGAAAACGAGGCGTTTGATACGTTCCTCGGTTCTTGTCCGTAATCTGAATATTTTGTCATACTCTTGTTGAGTTTACAGTTTCTTCTGTCTGGCCAGTGACTACTGCTACCCCTTCCTGTGTTTGTAACTGTACTTTGGTGTATATGCCACCTAGATGCATCTGGTCATTATCAACGCCAGGCAACAACTGCACGTAACTGCCTGTTGTTTTATAAACTGTCTTCAAAATACTTCTGGTCTTGTTAGTTGTTACCAACATCTCGAAGCTAGGAGCCCCAACCTTGGTTCTTGGTCTGATCTCTGACTAAGCTGAGGTATCGATGCAGAAATACCTTTTTAGGCCAAAACAAGAAAGACATTTTGCTTCAATAATTGTTTCTGAGACGGGTCTAGAAGAAATTAATATGTAAAAAAATATGACTTTGGGATTGCTGGTGCGATTATAAGGCACTGCACAAACTAAGTTTGGTAAATATTAAATAAATGTTTTGGCATCTCTAGCGCTGTTGGACGCAAACTTGCCAAATGTTTTCAAACCAACAATAATTGTAAAGTGAAAAACGAGAAATTCAGCTGATCGAGGAAAACTTGCCTGTCTGATATCCATTGGCTTACAGCTCTACCATTTTTTTGTTATCAGTTTTTGTGTTCATGTTTTTGCGGTTTACCACACACTCCCCTAACAATACATTTGAATTGATTTAATTTAGGCTATTTTCATTTTGACAAACAAGATTATATTTACCTGGTCCCTTCATGATCGGGTAGTTGTAATTTGTAGTGATATTGCTGGAACAAACAATGTATAGGGTTCATGCTACCACTGACTGTGTCAATGTTTCCGATGGTTCCAGTTTGTTGTTGAAAATCTAAAATATCCTTAAATAAAGTTGCTGACAAAATGATGCATGCACTCGATTTAATATCGAATTATCATTAATGAAACGGTCGTGGTCTTTTAATTCAACACGAATCCTAAAAATCACCAAATCCTGTGAGGGTTTAAGTGCCGATTTGTCGGGATGAACTGTAAACGCAAGTTTTGTGAATAGTGCTACGGTATCGTGCACATTCCTTTGACACTCTTGAAGCGTGTTGCTTTGGAGGTGTGAATCATCAATAATCCAACAGAACAGAGATGACCCTTTTGCCCGAGTGTTGCATGTACTGGCTTTAGTAATTTAGTGAACACTCTTGGTGCAGATGCTAATCCATTTGGCAAGCAGGTATTATTGGAAGAGTTTGTTTTCCATATAAATCTGAATAAATGTTGTGACTCTTTTGCAACAGGCGCATTATAGTAAGCATAGCGTAGACATACCAATGCCATAAAACAGTTAGGTCTTGTGATTGTTAGTACTGTCTGGAAAGTATCCATCTTAAAATGACGATATTCAACAAACTCGTTTAACTGTTTTAGATTTAAGATCATTCTAAAAAAGATCCGTCTTTCTTTGGACGGACAAATAGTGTGGACATGAATTCATCACTGGAATGTTTTTTGTTCCACAATCACTTAGTTATTCAAGCGTTTTGAGATTTCCAGATCAATGACCTTTTCTTCATGCTCGTTGAACTTAATTTTTCGGGGTTTGGTCATTTGTTTTGGAGCTTTTGCTAGCTTAATTGTATAGCCTTTGACTATGAATCCATCTATCAGATGTAATGTTTTGCCATTCAGGTACAAACTCTTTCAATCTACATGTACCTGCTTATGATATAAGATTTGGCTTTCTTACCAATTCTTGTGAATATGTTATTCTTTATTGTTCCATTGTTGGAATGACCTCTCGTAGTTTTCTCTGTAGCTGCCCCTGAAGAGCTGGTTGCGATTCCACTTATTTGCCCTCGACCCATATTTTGTGGCCGAATACACCCCGGTGCATGTCCCGGTTGTCGCTGTAGTGTGGATTTGCG
The DNA here is from genome assembly GCA_037893245.1 of Crossaster papposus. Classification (NCBI taxonomy): domain Eukaryota; kingdom Metazoa; phylum Echinodermata; class Asteroidea; order Velatida; family Solasteridae; genus Crossaster; species Crossaster papposus. The sequence goes on along the minus strand of JBAIAA010000007.1, from coordinate 336,401 downwards.
ATAGCTATCTGGACCCAGTTTGAGTCCCATACTTTTGGTTGTATTTATGTCACTGATTTGCTTTGGGAGATCATCTCCAAAAAAAGAGTTTTGTGGTCGGAGTGTTCTCCGAGCTTATTGGCCGGTAATGAACGTTAAGATCCGGTTTGATGAAATCGTCTCTTTTGCGTCACTTTACAGTAAGTGTGAGCCATCAATGCAATTGCGTCAATGCATTTCCCAGTCGGCAAAACTATGTTTAAAAAAACGCGTGTCTTGGCGAGGTAAAATGAAATATCCAAAGACATTTATGTTTCTGGATAATAGATACTGATTTTGTTTTTCAATCAGTTTCGTGTCTGTCATTTTCGTTTTCAACATGACTGTTACCATTTTGGCCAGTTCCGGTTTCACCTTAGGCCCCCATTTTTTTCTCTGGCATTAAAATCTTGGGCAATGCCTTCTAGAAACCCGACACCTTCAGTGTCTACTTTGGGGTTTTCCTCACCAGTGTTGTCGTTGTCACGGCCTGTAGCCATAAGTTGATCCAGTACTTGGTCTGGGTCGCTCTCTTTCAGATAACTAATGGTAGCTGGTGTGGCAGCTGTGGCTGATACTGTGGCCGGTTTCATAGCTGAGGCTTTGCTTGATGACCCATATAGTTGTTGAAAGCCGTCCTGCATACCTTTTGCATGGATCTCTCTTGCATCGCTTGGAATTGTGCGGTCATTGTGTTAAACATTCTGGATTCGTCTATGGCCATCGTTTTTGGTGGTGGTGGGGTGGGGGGGGGGGGGGGGGGGGGGGGGGGGGGGTGGGTGGGGTGGGTATTACGCAAATTACCCCTTTTGTCGGCCACAGTCCCGATGAATGCAGTTGTTTTGCCCAAGTGGGCAATGGCTTTTAGCTTGTTTCCCGTCATGTACGGCTGGGCTCGCATGCGGTTCAAGCATTGGCGAGGCTTTGTTTTTATCTGCCACTTTCAAATTACCCGCAATTTTTAATTTCCTGCACCCAATTTCACTTAACTCTTCGTAACTTACGATGCATCGCAGCCCCGCGACGCGTCGTATCTCTACGACGCGTCGCGTTACTCGTCGTACTCGTCGTGAAATGCGACGCGTTACTCTTCGTAATGGCCCTGTCACACCAGAACGTTTTAGGCCAACGCGTGAGTAGCGCGTTAAAAATAGTTGATACGCTGGCAAACGCTGAACTTCCACAGAAAAAGTCAAGTGGAACCGTGATTTCAGCGTGTCCATAACGCGTTGATAACGGGTTCATAGCGTTCGCCAGCGCGTGAATAACGCGTTAGTAACGCGCTCGACGACTGATGAACGACTGCCCAGCGCGTGAGTAGCGCGGTCCAACGCGCGCCAGCATACGGCAACGACCACATGATTAGTTGTACAAAAAGATGACGCGCTACTACAGTAATGGCCCTGTCACACCAGAACGTTTTAGGCCAACGTGTTGGAATTTCGGCAACACGCGGGTAAACGTTGACCAACGCTAGGCCAGCGTTCGCAACGCGCTGAGCGCGTTACCCACACGCTGGAACACGCTGTCACACGCCGAGGCAAAAATACATTTTTCAACATACCTACAAAATTTCAGCGTTTGCCAGCGTGTGATTGCACACGCTAGCGGCGCGCAGGAAGGCCGTTACTCACGCGTCGAACGCGCTAGACGATCGTTACCAACCCACTACTCACACGCTGGCGACCAGCTGTCGTATTTTTACTATAAATCAGTGATGCGTTCCTTACACGCTGAGCGCGTTCCTCACACGCTACTCACGCGCTGGCATACGCTATGAACCCGTTAACAACCTGTATGGACACGCTGAAATCACGGTTCCACTTGACTTTTTCTGTGAAAGTTCAGCAATTGCCAGCGTATCAACTATTTTTAACGCGCTACTCATGCATTGGCCTAAAACGTTCTGGTGTGGCAGGGCCATAACCAGCGTGTCGCAAGCGTACGCCAGCGTGCGCCAGCGTGTGAGTAGCGGGTTGATAACGATCGTCTAGCGTGTTCGACGCGTGAGTAACAAACCTCCAACGCTCCGCCAGCGTGTGCAGTCACACGCTGGCAAACGCTGGAAATTGTATGTATGTTGACAAAAATATGTTTTCCTCAGCGTGTGACAGCATGTCCCAGCGCGTGAGTAACGCGCTCAGCGTGTTGCTAACGCTGGCCTAGCGTTGGTCAGCGTTTGCCAGCGTGTTGCCAAAATTACAACACGTTACTCACGCGTTGGCCTAAAATGTTCTGGTGTGACAGGGCCATTACTCGAGTTGCGACGCGTCGCAACGTTTAGTGAAATAGGGGGCTGGTAGTTTTAGCCTTTGCGTGTTCAACGCTATAGCAGTGGTGACGGCCCATCAGGTACCTTTGTAGATTTGTGCATGTTGCGTGTTCAACGCTACAACGCTACAATCAGCAATTCAACTGCTAGCTGCAGTCTTGGGCCAGCTGGCCAGCCAATTCAAGCAGAATTCGTTAATTTTCGTCTACTTTATTCATGTTGAACAATCTATCCGACAAGAAATACACAGCTTGCAAACATAGATTGTGGCAACCACATATAATATAGAATTTATTAATAAGTAACACTCTACAAGTTGACAACACAAATATACACAAGCTTATGGCCGCGAGCAACCCGGTGGCACGTTGAGGGACACAGACCCCGAGTACCCAAAGGCCCAGTACTTTTATACATAAATGTTATAACCAAATATTTATACAGTTGAGTAAACCGGTGTTACGCACAGAGTTTGTGGCGAATTAACAAAAGGAAAAACGTAAGCTGTTAAAGTAGATTAACAGATACTTTCCATTGTCGACATAACACTATTGAAGGTTATTTTCGAATACTCAATATTTACCATATTATATTCGATTATTCAAATTACCAATATTCAGGTGGTCAGAAATGATACACCCCTTGTACTAAAACAGTCTCCATCCTTGACGACCTTCAAACTAAACCTAAAAAAACACCATATTTTAACTTAACATGATTATATTTGCATTTGTCATGATTTTTATTATTACATGCTTGGGCCTTGGAGGTTGTTGTGTTTTTTTATTTTGAGGGTTAATGCGGCACTTCCCGAGTTTGAATTACATAAGTGTGTGGCTATCTGCTACATGATAGCATGATCAGACCCAAGCGTGTATCTGTACATTGTACATCATATCTATTGTTTAAAAGTGCAATAATTCTTCAAAAATGCTTCTACCGGTTTAAACTCATTGTACATGTTTGTATCCATTATATGTGTTTCATAACCCATCAATTTGTAAATAGGCCATAGTATTTCAGATTCTTTAAAATAAATTATTTATGAAATGGTATAGTGATCAGTAGTTCTTATAATTAGAGGGTTCCTTTGGAAAGTAGTTTGTTAACTGAAAAGGACTACCCTCTTTAAAGATTACATTACAAATTATTACAAAAATAAAGGCTACTGACTAAAGATTATCAGTTAACTGTAAAAGTTGTAATCTGGTTTGGGTTCATATGCACTGGTGCCTAGCACAAAATGCACCCTCATCTGAGTCGGATGATGCACTGAAGGTGCAGTCAGTGCAATCTCATCACGTGGTCACGGAGTGGTCACGGAGTGGTCACGGAGTGGTCACGGAGTGGTCACGGAGTGGTCACGGAGTGGTCACGGAGTGGTCACGGAGTGGTCACGGAGTGGTCACGGAGTGGTCACGGAGTGGTCACGGAGTGGTCACGGAGTGGTCACGGAGTGGTCACGGAGTGACGTAATACTAGGTGAGGTAGAATTAAAGTTCCTAATAATTTGTTCTAATTGGACAGGCAACGTCGTGGTTCAACTTTCAAAACGTCGTACTTTAACTTCCAAAACGTCGTGGTTCAACTTTTAAAACGTAGTTCTTTAATTCTTTCAAAACTATGATGGGCCAAAGGTCACCACACATCGCAGATTTCTGCGATGTCGCACATTTTATCGCACGTTTCTGAACAGATTTCTTATACAAACCTGATCAATACAAACCTGCTTCTATAGGGATATAGAATAATAATAAACATCGATTTCAAAGAATATATCTCAGTCACCAGGTTCTGTACGTTTCACTAGGCACAATCTTAACTAAGCTTCTTGTTAGACTATTAATTGTTAGACTATGTACTCGACGTACATGTACATCATTGTGCTATACATTACAATGGAGACATTTTAGACGCTTAGTGGCAGCAAACACACCGGCCCTTTTCTATTCGTGTCATTTTGAGCATGCGCGCATAACCAGTTTATCGTGATGGTACGTATATATATAATGGAACCGATTCAATTTATACGATTCAAGATCACATTGTATACGGGTGTTGGTTCTTTTCAGAAAACTGCTTAAAAGTGTTATGGACTACATGCCCAGCTAACATATAACGTTCCTGGAATTTAATCCTTTGGCCACGTTAAAGTCATGTTAGATTGTGGTATTTAGAAGAAAAAAACCATATAGTTGAAAATTCGCATAACGTTGAGTAAACCGGTGTTACGCACAGAGTTTGTGGCGAATTAACAAAAGGAAAAACGTAAGCTGTTAAAGTAGATTAACAGATACTTTCCATTGTCGACATAACACTATTGAAGGTTATTTTCGAATACTCAATATTTACCATATTATATTCGATTATTCAAATTACCAATATTCAGGTGGTCAGAAATGATACACCCCTTGTACTAAAACAGTCTCCATCCTTGACGACCTTCAAACTAAACCTAAAAAAACACCATATTTTAACTTAACATGATTATATTTGCATTTGTCATGATTTTTATTATTACATGCTTGGGCCTTGGAGGTTGTTGTGTTTTTTTATTTTGAGGGTTAATGCGGCACTTCCCGAGTTTGAATTACATAAGTGTGTGGCTATCTGCTACATGATAGCATGATCAGACCCAAGCGTGTATCTGTACATTGTACATCATATCTATTGTTTAAAAGTGCAATAATTCTTCAAAAATGCTTCTACCGGTTTAAACTCATTGTACATGTTTGTATCCATTATATGTGTTTCATAACCCATCAATTTGTAAATAGGCCATAGTATTTCAGATTCTTTAAAATAAATTATTTATGAAATGGTATAGTGATCAGTAGTTCTTATAATTAGAGGGTTCCTTTGGAAAGTAGTTTGTTAACTGAAAAGGACTACCCTCTTTAAAGATTACATTACAAATTATTACAAAAATAAAGGCTACTGACTAAAGATTATCAGTTAACTGTAAAAGTTGTAATCTGGTTTGGGTTCATATGCACTGGTGCCTAGCACAAAATGCACCCTCATCTGAGTCGGATGATGCACTGAAGGTGCAGTCAGTGCAATCTCATCACGTGGTCACGGAGTGGTCACGGAGTGGTCACGGAGTGGTCACGGAGTGGTCACGGAGTGGTCACGGAGTGGTCACGGAGTGGTCACGGAGTGGTCACGGAGTGGTCACGGAGTGGTCACGGAGTGGTCACGGAGTGGTCACGGAGTGGTCACGGAGTGGTCACGGAGTGACGTAATACTAGGTGAGGTAGAATTAAAGTTCCTAATAATTTGTTCTAATTGGACAGGCAACGTCGTGGTTCAACTTTCAAAACGTCGTACTTTAACTTCCAAAACGTCGTGGTTCAACTTTTAAAACGTAGTTCTTTAATTCTTTCAAAACTATGATGGGCCAAAGGTCACCACACATCGCAGATTTCTGCGATGTCGCACATTTTATCGCACGTTTCTGAACAGATTTCTTATACAAACCTGATCAATACAAACCTGCTTCTATAGGGATATAGAATAATAATAAACATCGATTTCAAAGAATATATCTCAGTCACCAGGTTCTGTACGTTTCACTAGGCACAATCTTAACTAAGCTTCTTGTTAGACTATTAATTGTTAGACTATGTACTCGACGTACATGTACATCATTGTGCTATACATTACAATGGAGACATTTTAGACGCTTAGTGGCAGCAAACACACCGGCCCTTTTCTATTCGTGTCATTTTGAGCATGCGCGCATAACCAGTTTATCGTGATGGTACGTATATATATAATGGAACCGATTCAATTTATACGATTCAAGATCACATTGTATACGGGTGTTGGTTCTTTTCAGAAAACTGCTTAAAAGTGTTATGGACTACATGCCCAGCTAACATATAACGTTCCTGGAATTTAATCCTTTGGCCACGTTAAAGTCATGTTAGATTGTGGTATTTAGAAGAAAAAAACCATATAGTTGAAAATTCGCATAACGTTGAGTAAACCGGTGTTACGCACAGAGTTTGTGGCGAATTAACAAAAGGAAAAACGTAAGCTGTTAAAGTAGATTAACAGATACTTTCCATTGTCGACATAACACTATTGAAGGTTATTTTCGAATACTCAATATTTACCATATTATATTCGATTATTCAAATTACCAATATTCAGGTGGTCAGAAATGATACACCCCTTGTACTAAAACAGTCTCCATCCTTGACGACCTTCAAACTAAACCTAAAAAAACACCATATTTTAACTTAACATGATTATATTTGCATTTGTCATGATTTTTATTATTACATGCTTGGGCCTTGGAGGTTGTTGTGTTTTTTTATTTTGAGGGTTAATGCGGCACTTCCCGAGTTTGAATTACATAAGTGTGTGGCTATCTGCTACATGATAGCATGATCAGACCCAAGCGTGTATCTGTACATTGTACATCATATCTATTGTTTAAAAGTGCAATAATTCTTCAAAAATGCTTCTACCGGTTTAAACTCATTGTACATGTTTGTATCCATTATATGTGTTTCATAACCCATCAATTTGTAAATAGGCCATAGTATTTCAGATTCTTTAAAATAAATTATTTATGAAATGGTATAGTGATCAGTAGTTCTTATAATTAGAGGGTTCCTTTGGAAAGTAGTTTGTTAACTGAAAAGGACTACCCTCTTTAAAGATTACATTACAAATTATTACAAAAATAAAGGCTACTGACTAAAGATTATCAGTTAACTGTAAAAGTTGTAATCTGGTTTGGGTTCATATGCACTGGTGCCTAGCACAAAATGCACCCTCATCTGAGTCGGATGATGCACTGAAGGTGCAGTCAGTGCAATCTCATCACGTGGTCACGGAGTGGTCACGGAGTGGTCACGGAGTGGTCACGGAGTGGTCACGGAGTGGTCACGGAGTGGTCACGGAGTGGTCACGGAGTGGTCACGGAGTGGTCACGGAGTGGTCACGGAGTGGTCACGGAGTGGTCACGGAGTGGTCACGGAGTGACGTAATACTAGGTGAGGTAGAATTAAAGTTCCTAATAATTTGTTCTAATTGGACAGGCAACGTCGTGGTTCAACTTTCAAAACGTCGTACTTTAACTTCCAAAACGTCGTGGTTCAACTTTTAAAACGTAGTTCTTTAATTCTTTCAAAACTATGATGGGCCAAAGGTCACCACACATCGCAGATTTCTGCGATGTCGCACATTTTATCGCACGTTTCTGAACAGATTTCTTATACAAACCTGATCAATACAAACCTGCTTCTATAGGGATATAGAATAATAATAAACATCGATTTCAAAGAATATATCTCAGTCACCAGGTTCTGTACGTTTCACTAGGCACAATCTTAACTAAGCTTCTTGTTAGACTATTAATTGTTAGACTATGTACTCGACGTACATGTACATCATTGTGCTATACATTACAATGGAGACATTTTAGACGCTTAGTGGCAGCAAACACACCGGCCCTTTTCTATTCGTGTCATTTTGAGCATGCGCGCATAACCAGTTTATCGTGATGGTACGTATATATATAATGGAACCGATTCAATTTATACGATTCAAGATCACATTGTATACGGGTGTTGGTTCTTTTCAGAAAACTGCTTAAAAGTGTTATGGACTACATGCCCAGCTAACATATAACGTTCCTGGAATTTAATCCTTTGGCCACGTTAAAGTCATGTTAGATTGTGGTATTTAGAAGAAAAAAACCATATAGTTGAAAATTCGCATAACGTTATACATTTGTATTCATTTATTGACATTATTCATGAAAACTAGCTGCGAGTTCGTTGTAAACAGAAAGGCTCATTATAAAACTAACTCACGGCAATGGCCAGTTTGTAGTGTTCAGTAGGTATTATATTATCGAATAGTTTTGTTTGGTACTCTATTCCCACTACCCCCATGTTAATGTGTAATTAGTCAATTCCGTTTGTATTGTTTCATTAATTGTCCACGCAGTGACCATGTACAAAATTAGATTAAAACAGTAGATTTTTGTATCTTGCCAACGTCCTTAGAAGGTTGTATACGAATGTTATTTTGTAACGTTCAAAAGACAACAAAAAACTCCGAACATTTACGTCCCCACAACCTTCCAAAAGCATTTCCGTAAAATTGTAAGAACGTTCATGCAACGATGTTTTGGGTTAGCTGAGTAATATCAGATGTGGTGCTCTAAATTATTGTACATACTGCTAATAAATCTCTCTTGGCTTAGCCTTTTTTCAAGGCGTTCGTCCTTATCCTGTAGTTAGTAGTGCAAAAATAAAACGCGAACAGCGACCTCACGCGGCCACTATGCAAATCAACTGACGACTACCGAACGCCTTTTTGCAACCATCGATAGACTCTTATGTTTTTCTTTATTTTGCGCTAGATTTCTAGAGAACGCCTTCGTACGCGAATCTAGATACATTGTAATTATAGGCGGGGCTAAGATATGGAGTGTCCAATCAAACCTTGGTTAATCCCAACGTCATCCAATTATTCAGTGTCGTCTGAAGTGGGAATTACTGGTCCCGAGGTGTAGGTCAGCTCTACTGGTACTGGTCTCGAGGTGGACATGTAGGTCAGCTCGACTACTCCCGACGCGAAGCGGAGGGATGTAGTCGAGCTGAATTACGCCTCGGGACCAGTAATTCCCACTATTTCCTAGAAATAAACCATGCTGTATTTGTTTTACTACACCTCATAAACATAGCGGCGTTCGTTGATTTTGCATCTTTATTCAGCACAAGATATTCAAGTTCTTCGTCTAGTCGAGGCAAAATATTTAATTTTGTTTTGTTGACCTTGCACAAATTGCAACAACAAACATTTCACCACAGTGCACTTGGTCTCTGGAATGAATTACTAAAAGTCTCTAAAAATCTAAGTGGTGGAAATAATAATTTGCATAGATCGTTAATCCCTGCCGTGTAATATGTTTATTCACATATTTGGCTATATATTTTTTTTTTTTTAGTTTATTTTGGTGATTCTACTCACACATCCTTACTTCAATAACATTTTCTAAAGCATGTAAGTGACTGAATATTTATGAAAATATAGTAATGGCCAAAAATGACTACAATTATACCCTATAATTTGCACGCATTTACCTTGTCTCTAGATATTGTACAACCAACCACGGTCAACTCTAGACATATTAATGAGCCAAGCTCAAGATGACGATAATGACGTGAATTTCGATGAAAATTAATTCTTTGTGAAATCAACAAACAAGAAAAAAAAACTACAAAGCCAAAGCGACAACTCCAGCGACTCTGATAACTGCACCTACGGTCAAACGCCAAAAAAGAAGAAACCTAAATACCTACTTCTTGAAAATCCCACCATAGTAACTAAAAACTCTCCCGATGTCAAACGTGCTTAAATAAATAGGGGAAATAAAAGATGTGTCTAAAACTAATCAAGGTGGCATTAGTGTCAAATTCTACACCCTAGGATAAGCCAACAATTAAAAAAAAAAAAAAATTTAAAAAAAATTACCAATCTTTGACATTGGTCAGTCGCCACCGACTTCGAAAAATCAGAAATTTCAAGTAAAGGCCTTATATTCGGCTTTCCTCTAGAACTCACGGATTAAGATATAAATAAAGACTGCAGACAATCTGGCGTAAAGATGTACGCAGACTCGCATTCCAAAGAATTACCAAACAGGGAAAAGCCTTTCTATCTGCCTCACACTTGACACATCATGCAGCGCATTTCACTCCGCTATCATTAATTCGACATCAAACAATACATCCCACCAAATCTTTGATGACATTTTTTTGTATAAACTACTTTCTAAAAACTGTTTCTATAGTTTGATTGAATTCAAATCGTCCACAGAATATGTATACTAGCGGCATCCGGTGTTTTCATGTTTCAAAAAGTTGTGCAAAAATCGGAAAGGTTTCAAGTGAAAGCAACTTGCTCAAATACAAACTTGCTATTTTCTTTAAATAGATTATGGGCCTCCGGGAGGCGATTTTTTTTTCTCCCAACGTGATTGCCAAATTTCATGAATTATTCAGTAGTTGCGTTGATCGCTGTACAACACTTAGGTTCTTGGTCTCCTTTTCCCCTTAAATTAAAAATACTCTAAAGATATCAATTTGACTAGAAAAAACGAGGTGACCTACAACAGCAGGATTCGAACCAGGGATCTTTGATCCATAGCCCATCCCACTATCCACTACACTACGTATAGCAGCTCGACAACAGCTGTTCTTTAAATTGATTTATTGTAACTAGTACTAATAACAACAATGCTGTGACGTCATGTTTTATTCCGATGAATAAACATAACTTCTCATCCAAACTACTGAATAATTCATGAAATTTGGCAATCACGTTTGGGGAAATGCCATTTCTTTTCGGTATCGAACGACAGGTGGGCTCAATAGAGCCGTTACATAACGTTTTCGTTACGCCCCAACGCTCTTAGCTTATAAAAGCGGGCATTGCATTCAATGCCTTTCTTCTCGGTCTATAAGCATTCGAACCTCGCTCGCCATAGGATTCGTACGTCTTGCCGATACATGTACAAATGTACTTTCTATTTACTGTACCTTTGCGATAACACTTTAGGGCCTACTTCTATTAAGTCCATGATGTTCGACGACCAACAGACCAGCAATAGCAATATATTGTCGGCAATCAATTATCTCAAGAAGAAAATAGCTCCAACTAATAAGAAACAGAAACCGTCGGAGAATTCGACGCTTCTCAAGAGCGACGGCAACCGCGAACAATTTGAGCACTATTATGAGAAGTTAAAGACTTCACCGAATCTGGTCTACGGAGGACGACGACGACCCTTCTGCCAAGGGCAGCCTTACTTAAGCTTTGGATCTGGTAAAGAAACAACGAAAGCTCATCAAGTTGCCCGACAGATCCCCTTGCGGCTGTTGTACCTTCAAGGAATATGTCGCCGACAATCTGACCATAGAGCAAGGATCTGATCTGACTGAAGACTCTGAATTAGACGAGAAACATCTTCGCAAAGCCGAAAAGTCAACCGCCGCCAAGACAGAACAGTTTTGTTATTATGCAATTCGTAAGTCAATAGGCTAATTTATCACCAGATGAATCACACCCAACACGGCAATTTGACCCCCAGATTTGGTTGTATTATCACACCCCGTAAATCCCGTAACGGAATTCTTAACCTATGATCTCGATTATTGCAAATCGAGTATCACTTGATTAGTGCATGCAAATACTGAACTTGGCCCCAAAGAGAAAACTTTGTTTTCCGTCGAGACGCAATTTGTAAGACGGTCAGGCTGATTTGTAGCTTTGCATTATCGGTCGATTGAGTACCGAATGACATTGAATTGTGTTCCAAAATTATTTGGCAATCAGACAAGTCTGTTTAGTCATGGAGCAACTGATCCATGGTTTAGTCGAGTATCACTTGATTATTGCATGCAAATACTGAACTTGGCCCCAAGAGGGAACATTGTTTTCCGTTGAGACGCAATTTGTAAGACGTCAAGCTGATTTGTAGCTTTGCATTATCAGTCGATTGAGTACCGAATGAAATACTGAATTGTGTTCCAAAATTATTTGGCAATCGAACAAGACTGTTTAGTCAAAAACAAAACAAAATACAAACACCCAATTTGACAGACAATCTAAGTTCCTTTTCTTTGGCGTTTCTCATGAGCGAGTTCCAGTGCACCCTCGATCGGTGTCCTAGGATGCAACCACGTTTCCTCTTAAAAATAAGAGGTTTTTCGTGGCCTCCGAGTGCCTGCAGAAATGCAGGACCGTGGCACCGATCGCCCTGTCTTATTCACTTTCTATATCGAGACAATTTCCTGTTTTTTGGCGTTGTATTGTGCATAGATTTTTGACCATCATTCCTTCCAAACCTATCGGCAATTAGGACCTGTGTGTCCAACTGATATAAATATATCCATATATTATAAGAGATTGTAACTCTGGTAACACACGCAGTTGTGTTCAAAATTTTCCCAGATTCCAGGGTTTGTCTATACAATGTATACAAATAAAATGAGCGAGTTCCAGTGCTCTACCATCCCAATAGTTCACCAAATCATTGTCTTTTTCCTTTTCTTTCGGTTTATGAACTCTATTAATAGTATTACATGAGGAAGATATAGAAAAGAAATTAATTTTCTGACGTAGGAACGTAGGAAGAAAAACAAATTCGCCTCCGGGAGGCGATAATTTTTTTCTGCAGGTAGGTTGGTACATTAGCCAATCAGAACACAGATGGTGTTGACGTCATCGATGATGTTAGAGTTGTCTGGGACAACCCTATAACCTATATCCCTAACCCTGACCCTAGTCAGATCCCAGACAACTCTAACATCATCGATGACGTCAACACCATGTGTTCTGATTGGCTAATAAATGTACACTATGTACCAACCTACCTGCAGAAAAAATTATCGCCTCCGGGAGAGCTTTTTTATTTATAAGGCCGTCTCATTTTAACCATTACATATTTCATACACATACATGTACATGTACAATCACTTGTATTTCTAACAATTGATTAGTAAACTTTGCACTGTGGTTACTTTCCTCGCCTTGTGTAGCGCAACTCCGGTCTCTGATTCGCACCTTGTTGGTGCACATGTATCTAGCTAGTTTTTAGTCCTACTTTGATTTTGTGGGTTTTCTCCAGAATATTGGTTTGGCTGTTTATAATTATCGCACGCTTGAGGACTACTCGGTCTACAAAATGAACGCCAATAATATTTCAGTAGATGCGGGAAAGAACCGTTACCAGTCGCGAATGCATTATTGTAAAATCTATATTACCGACCAGCCAACAATCGAAATATTGTTTGCGTTCAAACAAAATAATGAACATTCATTAACCAAATTGAATTTTAGTGATGGGAATATATTAGAGCGTGGGTTATGCATCCTGAGTAATTACTCGGTTTACAAATGTACGCCAATAATATTTCAATAGATGCAGAAAAGAACCGTCTGGTGAAAAGAAATTGTACCAGTCGCGAATGCATTAGTGTAAAATCTATATTACCGACCAGCCAACACTATTTTAGGTTTTTATTTAACAGAAGAAAATACTTTTGGTTTTGTTAGGTGTTTGAAACCACAGGAAACAGGTATTTTGGGTGGCATTAACAGGATCGAATCAGTCTGCCTTGTGGAAATTATAATGTTTCTAGAAATTGTTCCATTGGAATTACTCTTGAGTAATATTGTACAGAGCAAAAACATTCTCCAGAAGTGTATGATGCGAATCTCGTGTCAAATCAGCAACACATATGCAGTTGTAGCTGGGAAGGAGATGCTGATTCTTCTTTGTCTTTTAAACTCTTGTTTCATTAACCGATTGGAGCAGGTATATCGTGATGTTAACTGGAAGGTGCCATCAGAAGTCCTGTGTGGAGAAGTAAAAACAAAAAACAGTTGTTTAAGCTCCCACTATAGACTGAATGAAACCGTGAACAAATAAGCACAACTTATTCACGAAGAATAAACACATCGAGGCTACCCAGTCGGTTATACCCAGTAACATATAGGACCGAGCGACTCCCCCTTAGTCCCCCATAACCTATAATATACTTCCTAGACTATTGTTACCTAACACACCCGTCCTAAAAACCTCAAAAGAAACCACAACATTCCGCATTGGCCGCAGCATTGTCTTGCAAACTGTTATCTGGGCCTGGTTGCGCCAACGGTCTTAAGTGCTGTACTAATGTGAGACATATGAAGCACAATATATGTGGCAGAGAACCCCCCCCCCCCCCCCCCCCCCACCTTTTTTTGTGTTGATCATTGTGTTCCCGGAATCTCAGGCAACCCACAGGCAACCCACAATAAAACCAGTCCAGGCTGGAGAGACCCCAGAAAGAACCTGCTCGCCATGAGTCCCAGTTATTGGAGCCCTCGCACCCAACCCACTCGGACCCCCCTTACACTAAAGTTACAAACGAACATTAGTTGCACCGTCGATATCTTACGACATGTACTAACTTCTTTGCCGTACGCGTAAAATGAATATTCTTGAGATTGGATACCACATTTAAAATTGTATGGGTCTTTAAAACAGCAATTGTATTAAAAAATGAAGTACGTTTAGCCTTATCGTTTACAAAAAAAACAGAACTATTTTGAGAGATATAGGCCTAAGGGTCGCGAATTTATTCTTTAACACTAGTTATTTTACACAGTGTACATACACGCTCCATAGCACGTGCTGCTTGTATAACCTCGATCGTGTTTCATCCCACATACACTGTTATGCAACATTACTTAAATCTCGCTGATCTCAGCTGCTGAGTGCCGGCGGCGATATTGTTTTATGCAGGTAGGTTGGTACATTAGCCAACCAGAACGCAGATGGTGTTGACGTCGTCGATGATGTTAGAGTTGTCTGGGACAACCCCAACCCCTAACCCTAACCCCTACCCCTAACCCTATCCTATAACCATAACCTTAACCCGAACCTCTAACCCTAGTTAGATCCCAGACAACTCTAACATCATCGATGACGTCAACATTGATCTGTGTTCTGATTGGCTAATAAATATACACTATGTACCAACCTACCTGCAGACAAAAATTCGCGTGCCGGCGCCGGCGACGCCCGGCGGTTATAGGTATTGGCTACATTTATCGGTGCACAAACCAAGGGCGCCGTTTCCTTATTGGATCACTCTGGTTTGTACACAAACCATCAGAACCAATGGTTCATGCACAGTCAATTAAATGTCCCTTTTATCGAGTGTCCGAGTAATGTTCGGTCATTTGTTCTGTGCCTATTCCATAGTGCGTTTGTAGTGTAGTAATTGTACTATGTACTACGTACAATGTACTGCATGTACTACGTACAATGTACTGCATGGTACAATGTACTGCATGTACATTAGTCTTTGGGCAAGACGTTGCTTAATTCGCAGCCACGATAGGGCGCTATCGCGACAAACCATCATCACTCACCATCCTGTCCGTAACAACGTCTTTGGAATTTCGGGGGTTTTTTCTTCCGAAAACGGTAACAAAACTAGTGCGCATGCGCTATTTATGTATTTTAATGAAGAAAATGTTTTCTTCACGCACGCGCACATACGACACATAGTGTAGAATATAGGTCAGGTAGCAAGTGCCGAAAGTGTTTGAGAGAACTCACGCGCGGAGTACAAGTACGACTAGTACATGGGGCCGGGGGACGACTACGACGAGTCAGCAAGTCGCCGGCACGGTTTTCTCGGTGTGCACTTTCTAGCATACCCACTAGTTAACGTACAATTACAGATCTATCTCTGCAGACCAGTCACAAATACAATCCATATAATACTTGTCAGCAGAACCTTTTCCGCGTCTCAAAAAAATAACGAAAAGCACGGAGGGGTTCTTTTGAAACTTGTACAAGAAACAAACCGCCCCCCCCCCCCCCCCCCCCCCCCCCATTCCTACAGACTGCAATCTCGCGGGAAAAAATGTGGCCTGAACTGACCTCCCCTGAAGCGTATATCACGCTCTGGGCGGGATAGTTACGCAACCACACTGCTGGCATACCAGCACATAATAAATTATACAGATTTATTTCTGCAGACCAGCCACACACATACAATCCAATGATACTTCACGCAGCAGAACTGCTTCAGCATCTCCAAAAAAAATAACGAAAACGATGAGAAAAAGTTCTGACTTGTGACAACTCCCATAAACACCCTCCCCTTCCCACATAGAATGAGTTCTGCATAAACCGGTTTCTCTGTGCTATACCTTCTTGCAAAAGCACTCCATTAGAATTAAAAAACCTAATAGTCTCACAGAAAAGAAAAAAAAATCCACAAAACCCAGTATTATACACGTCCTTCACGTTAATGTCCTTCCCGGGTGACCGAGAATCGTTCTAAAAATTTTAAAAAAACGTAAGTAACATGTATGATTACGCTGCTTCCCAATAAACACTTTCCAGAACAGTGGTATTTTAATGTCAATTGCACGTACCAAACAATGCTTGATGGCTGACCAGCATTAGACAAAAATGACTTCTTTTAAATACTACCCCCCAATTTACCATATTTAGTTAGTCTGCATTTTTTAGCAATTGATATGAATGGGTCAATTTAAGTCAGCTTGACTTGTTTCCTTAGTGTATGATTTCCCGATGTTTATAAAATGCTCCATTTCATCAGGGTCTTGTAACCAGACTACATGATTGTTTTTCTTGGTTTTTACAGCATCTACATGTACATCACAAACCTTCGAACAGGTCAGTGTAACAATATTTACTATACAATATATATACTAACCTTCCCAAAACCATCCATTTATGAAAATTACAGCAAAAGCCAATGTTATATATTATTGCCTTTACTGTTTTGTTCAAAGTAGGATGCACAATGTACACGGACAAGAGAGCTATTGAAGGAAAATTAATTCATCTTTAAATAACACTAGCATTAACTGGAGCTTTTATAAAATATGTTTCAGCCAAGAAAGAATGTTATTAAAACAATAGCTTGTTTTTATAACCTCTTTTAATTTATGGACATCATGTTTATTTCTAGTGATTTGGATAAATTTAACCTTTATTATAAGTGCATTGAGGTAGGAATACATTCCTAATCTTACATGTACCTCAATTGCAAATTTTGAAAATGATTCACATGTATTTTGAATTTCATTGAGGCCAAAAATAATTAACAAACAGCACTCTAAAAGTCGTTGTTTGCTGCTTTGTAACAAATAACTGAAACTCAATTAGAATGACTAAATTGGCAACAGTGTAAAGATAAAATGTGTCTAATACTAATTATAGTTTTCCCCTCTGAGAAAAAGGACATGTCCGAATTCCTTGGCTGTAGCTTAAATTGCATAAAAGTCTGCGAATATTTTAGTAAGAATTATGGTTGACCGGGTGTTCAGCAGCAACAAACCCCTGATTTCGACAAAGCCCTATACTATAGCGCGTAGTTGGCCGGGTGTTTATTGAGCTCAATGAACCGTGACAGCGTATCCGCCTGGAAAATGATGACTACCTTTTATCCGGTTCTTAACCAACGATAAATAAGTAAAATTGTCTGATCGAAGCGTGATTTTATTTCTGGGACTAAATGGATTGTATTTCAATTTCGTTCCAAAAAATGGGTGGTGGTCACACAAGCTCTTGTTTAGAACTGGCAACAAAGGGCGGCACTTTAAGGGGCGGATGGCTTTATTGGGGCATGCATAGAACTAAGGAACAGGTGTTCCTTTCTTCTGTGGTACATGTAATTCAAAAGGCCGACTCTATGTTGGTGGGAAAGCAGGGCGTCAGTTTTATTACTAAAATATGCTTTCGAGTGTCAAAGGCGGCAGACTTTATTTCCTTTCTAAATACATCCTCCGATTGCCACGGAAGCAGACGAAATTGTGAACACAGGAGTGTATTAGTTTAACCAAAAGAAAATCCGCAAACCACTGAAACCGGATATTACATAGGTACTGCGCAGTAAAAGTTTGCCTGAAATAATATAATAACCCTGACTCTGCAAAAAGTACATGATTAAGATCGGAGTAAGATCGATGACGAGTAAGCAAGAATGAACGGTTTAGTACGTAAGCGAAATGTCGGTGTCCAGCATGGCTGTTGCGAGACCAAAAATCAAAGTAGCCAAGTCGCGCGTGAAGTCAGCCGCATCCTATCAACGGAAGCAATGCAATAGTCCCGCGTTCATGACCTATGACAGATTGTGCATCGAAGTTTTGTGGAGTTCTGATTCCATTATATCATGGTGCCAGGACATAGGCTTGATTGCTAAGAACAGTCATGCCCGAACTGTGAAGAGCCAATGAACATTGTGGACGCCAGCGACAGATCTGAAGTGGGAGTGCCAAAGACAGATAAACGGTAAAAGACACCGGTGCGAGAAATCAATAAGAAGTTGTAGTTGGTTCTCGGGCAGCAACCTGTCATTAGAAGAAACCTTAAAGTTTACGTACTGGTGGGCGTGCGACCTCAAGCAGGATCAAATCTGTAGGCAGCTACAACTTGGCGCACACACAGCTGTAGATTGGGATATGTTTTGCAGAGAAACTTGCGAGGTTGCGCTGCTGGACGCACGAGACAAGAAGAAAATCGGAGGAAAAGGAAAACGGGTGCAAATTGACGAGAGCAAAATCGGCAAACGAAAGTACTATAGGGGTCACCAAGTAGAGGGGCAATGGGTGTTTGGAGGCATCGCGGAAGACTCAAGAGAATGCTTCATCGTTGCTGTGGATAGGCGGGATGAGGCAACCTTGCTTCCAATCATACAGGACTGGATAGCCCCAGGCACGACCATAATTTCCGATTGCTGGAAAGCGTACACAAACCTGGAGAAGAACGGCTACAAGCATGAAACTGTAAACCACTCAAAAGAGTTTGTCAACGACAAAGGAGATCACATGAACAAGATAGAGGGACACTGGCGGCAAATGAAATCCCATTTACCAAGCCATGGCCGGCGGAAGTACCACTATTCGTCATATCTGGCGGATGTTTTGTACAGATATCGCCACAAGGACAGTGACATTTTCATGACGTTCGTAAAGGATGTTGCCAAGGTCTATAATCCCCTCAGAGAGAAAGTATAGTTATCAATGCCAAGTTCAGGTGGGAGAAAGTGGGAGGTTAGTATATACTTAATTGAATATTTGAAATTCAACAATGAACTTTGCGCAATTGTAATTCACATATTATTTTATTATTCTCTTTGAACCGTTTAACCCAAAATAATTCAGACCAAAGACAATGTTGTCATATGTAATTATTTGGGGCAAGCCCTTTTATAGTTACGAAACAGACGTTAAGCACCAATACATGTTTGAACCGCGGAGCCATAAACGTCTCAAAACACACGCATTAATAAGTGATTTGTAAAGTAAAATCAAACGGAGTATATACATGTAATATCTCGATTTTCGTAAATTAATTGTTGAAAAGCATTGTTTTATCGTGAATGTAATTGTTTTGCTGATATACTTAACTATGTGAATGGAGGCATGTTCAGATAGTATTAGTTTGATTGTTTGGCCTAACATAATACACATAGGCCTACGCAAGACAGGTTTACCTACAAGAACGTTTTTAATGTGATTATTTGTTGTTGTTTGAGACCTGTTTATCTCCAAACCAATTATACAGACGACTGAATAATATTAAAAGTGTCTTGGTTAGAGTTTGAAATTAATTGTTGAAAAGCATTGTTTTTATCGTGATCGTAATTGTTTTTCTTATATACTTAACTATGTGAATGGAGGCATGTTCAGATAGTATTAGTTTGATTGTTTGACCTAACAGAATACACATACGCGCAAGACAGGTTTACCTACAAGAACGTTTTTAATGTGATTATTTGTTGTTGTTGTTTGCGACCTGCTTATCTCAAAACCAATTATACAGACGACTGAATAATATTAAGTGTCTTGGTTAGAGTTTTAGAGATAAAAAGTGTCTCTGTTGTATTCTTGGACACCTTTTGACAAAGCCCTTATATAGCGCCTGGTTGGCCGGTACGTGTTTATTGATCAAGTGTGAACCGCTTCGCCCAACAAACCCATAATTTTGAAAAAACCCTGTGACCTATGACCCTTTATATTGGAAAAAGCCCTATGTATGTACATAGAGCGCGCGCATGGTTTGCCGGGTGTTTATTGAGAGCAATAAACCGTGACCGCGTATCCGCGTATCCGGATACGGAGTGCATAGAAGTGTGGCGGGGTATTCTGCAATTGTGCCAAAGAAAAGCTCGAAAAGTAATTCAAAGAACATGTACTTTGCAAACTCTGAAGTAGTGTACACTCAAAAAAGCACGTGTAAACCCATACTAGAGAAAGCCACAGCATGGCAAAATCCTGAACACTGTACACTGTCTCTATGTGACTGAAACTGTAAAGGTCACATAGGTCGACGCTCCAACATGTATGGCACGCCTTATGGTGCAAAACAAACTAAATATTTACAAGGCACTATGGCATGCCTGATGGTGCATAAAATGTATATACAGTGCATATGTACAGTATATACAGTGTATATGTACATGTCGCTAAAAGGTCATATCCCGAAATTTATTTGCACGGCCGGCGTCCGTCGCAAATCGGCCACGAGATTTACGCGAGTAATTGCGAAAGTTCGGCAGCTTTGTTTCATAGACGAACTACACGTTACAAACGAAGCAGTGATTCTCCAAGATGGCGTGGTAAGTGGAAAGCAAACGTTTTTCTGAATCGAATGATATAAAATATGTGAATAAGATTAATACTGCTGCAAACTGCTTACTGGCTGGAATGACCTGAAATATACAAATCAAATAAGTTAAGAGGGCCTAATATTTCGATCTTAACAAGATCTTCTTCAGAGACTAAATGACTGTGTACAAGAAACAAACATATATAGGGCAACATACAGCATGATGCACATCATAGACGCTGAAAAAAAAAAAAAAAAAAAAAGCACAGAGTTCAATAGAACAAACAACAAAAGGAGGAGATTCAGTATGTTTTTAGCAGAATTTTGTTCACTCGGAGTTAGGGTATGATTTTAAGGGAATTTGGTGTCGTGTGTTTAGTTTCTGCGCCCTGACTGGACTAACAAATATTGCCAAAAATGATCACTACACATTGATAAAGGAAGCAATGATCTTTCGTTTGATATACAATTTAGCCTGTGGTGACATGTTTCTTATGTATTCTGCGACGATTTTCGCGACAAGCACATGTAATTGGTTTGTGTGGCTTATTTATGATAAAGTTAGGTTTCTGTCTTCATGTTATGCATACAAAATTGATTTTTCCTTTCATGTATAAAAACGACAGGCCTATGTTTTGTTCAAAATTAAAAAAAAATGTTTAATAGTTACTGCTTAACTTCATAGTTCCCTTTTCTGTCTTCCAATATATTTCTTATACTAGGTAGTAGGTCATGCCGTCCACCACCATGGCCACGTCCACCGCAGCCATCGCCAGCATGTCGGGAGCCTCTACGGAAGGCCAAAGGCAAAGCTCTTGACCTTGGAGATTCTCTCACAAAGTATCTCAAAGAGAACATCACTACTGAGTTGGTTGATTTGCAGGTAGTGACTCGTCGCGGTACTACAATATCTGGCCTTAGAAAGTATCTGCTTCAGCATGACATCTGAAGAAACAGTCTCCTCGATTGTTGATATGTTTATTGCAATCACAACGATGATAGAGTCCTAGTCAAAACAAAAGGTGAACAATACTATAAAGTGTGAATGTGCCCGAGGACTAAACAACTGCTAAACATAATACAATATGGCAATAAAACTAAGAAAGTTAGAACTTACAAAACTAAGTCAAACTGGAGTCCCCAGAACTAGATAAACCAAACAACTTGGAACAGGCCCACGTATGATATAGAGTGTGGCCGACACTTCCGTGTTTTCCCCATGCCTAATATAACAGCGACCTCTAGTGGTAATAAGAATAGCGACCTCTAGTGGTCATAACTCTTCATCCCCCCCAGTCCAGGGAGCTAAACTCATCATAGGTCAACGGACTCAGTATTAGATCCATAGGCCGGTCTCCGGTTCAAAGCGTTTTGGCGGTCGCCGTACGCGACGCGGGCGTGGGGAGCGATCCAGCGGCTGCAGCGGCTGTGACACTGGGGCGCTATTAGTCGGGGCGTCTGGGACGTCGTCGGTCGGGTTTTGGCTCATCGCATCCGGCGGTTGTAGTCCACCAGTAGGTATGCCTCGAGGTGCGACCGCCGTGGGTCGCGAAGGCTCCTGGGGATGCGACAGGGGCTCCACGGAGGGTTGATGGCACGGTGGTGAGCATCGTTGGTCGCTGCTGGTCGGTTGAGGTGATGAAGCCAGCTGCCAAGGGATAGATGGAGTAGCTGGTGTATAAGCGCGGAGAAAACGACGATTGCGCAACGTGAGCCGTCCGGATCCATGCACCTTTACCCGATATTGATCGTGGCCTGGGGATTCCACCACCACCCCTGACCTGTCCCACTTGGTCGGGTTGGCACCTTGTTGGTTCTGAAGGAAGACTCTCTCACCGACTGCCAATGGCCGGAGGGGGCGCGAGTGTACCTTAAGGGATTCCGTGGTGCGGGCGATCCGTGTCCGGAGAGCTTGTTCCTTCGCCGCCCACGCCTGGCGCCAGAGGGGGCGGATGTGAGGATTGGAGAATTTCTCCAGTCGGTTGACGAAGGAGAGAGTGTCTCGTAGTGGACGGCCGAATATGATCTCTGCTGGCGAGAGGTTGCAGTCTGGATCGGGTGTGTTGCGTAGCTGTAACATCGCGCGCAGGAAGCGGTCGTGATCGAGGCTGCCGGTTGGGCCAGTGTTAGACCTCAGGAGGCGTTTGGCCGTTTTCACCGCGACCGCTGCTCTGCCATTCGACTGGGGGAAACCGACGGAGGACAGGCGGTGTCTGACCCCCCATAGGTGGAGGAAGTCTTCTGTGTGACTAGCTTTAAACTCTGGGCCGCCATCGCTCGAGAGCTCCTCCGGGACACCAAACGTGGCGAAGAATGAGCGAAGGTGGCGGACCAGGCCGGCGGATCCACCAAGGCTAGTGCCCGCTGCTGAGCTGTACACCTCCACCCAGCCCGATAGGCGGTCTCCCACGACGAGGTAGTGGCAGCCTCCGTAATCAAAGAAATCGGCGAAGACTGCTTCGAATGGAGATGAGGGTGGTGGTGATGGCAGGGGTAGTGTGGCAGCTTGTGAAGGGGCGTTACGGTTGCAATCGGTGCACCCCTCTCGGGTCTCACGAATGTCCTTCGACATCCCCGGCCAATGTACAATGGCACGGGCACGCTGTTCCATCGTGGATGTGCCTTGGTGGGCGGCGTGAAGATTCTGTAGGACCCGGCGTCGAAGGGACGGGGGGACCACAACGCGGTCCTGGTATAATAGGGCGCCCTCGTGTGTGTAGATAGACTCGGCGATGGGCCCGATGCTGGCAAGGGCGGGGTCGTCGCGGTCGGGGGCCTGGGGCCCATGCTCAATCAGCTGTAGAAGGTGGCCCAGGGACGCATCCGCCGCTGTCTCTTGCGCGATAAGTGACCATGAGATCAAGCCGAGCTCTTGGGCTTCGTTGTGGATGGAGGCCATCAGTGCCGACTCTACGAAGTCAGGGCAATTTGACGTTACCAGTGAGCAGTCGTTTGATGGGCCTGACGGGGAAGGGTGTCTCGATGCTGCATCAGCGGCGTGGTTACTCTTGCCGGGCAAGTGCTTGATATCAAAGCGCCATGGGAGGGTGCGTTGCTTAAGTCGGAACAGTCGCGAGTTGGATATCTCGTCCAGTGTGCGGTCGCCGAAGATCTTCACAAGCGGCTTGTGGTCAGTGACCACGATGAGGTTGTCGCACCCCTGGGTGAAGTATCGCGACTGCTCGAGACCCCAGGCTACGGCTAGGGCTTCACCCTCGACGGCTGCGTAGCGTTGCTCCGCCGAGGACAAGAATCGTGAGCCAGCCAGGGTGACCCTCCACCCCTCAGAGCAGCAGTCTGGTATGCCCGATGGACAGCTGCAGTGTTGTTGAAGTAGGAAGTATCCGATACCACGCTTTGACCAGTCGGGGCGAAGGCAGGTGCGCCTCTTCATGTCAAAAATCTCCACGCCCTGACGAATGCCTTCGACAATGGCTTCCTTGGAGACCCGGAAGGTTTCCTCCAACTCGGGGGTCCATGAGAATTTACAGCGTGGGCTAAGGAATGGCTTAAACGGGGCCATCGTGTCGCGCAGTTGGGCGTAGTTGGCCACCTGGTTGACGAGGCCAAACCAGCTTCTGATATCGGTCGTGGAGGTTGGAGTGGGGAAGTCTCTGATGGCGTCGAGGTACTTTGGAAGCGGTTCGATGGTTAGGTCGGACACCCTGAAGCCGGCGAAGTCTACGCTCCTCTTGGCGAACTGGAACTTGTCTGGGTTCCACACAATACCTGCCTGGCCGACTCGTGTGAGCAAGTCGATGGTTCTCCACCAGTGCTGCTCCAAATCAGTGTCGTAGTGGACGGTGTCATCAACACAGCGCTCCTTACGTACAAAGGTCGATAGTATGGCGTCAAAGTGGCGATTGTAACCATCTCCTGATGACAAGAAGCCTTGTGGTGCCCTTGTGTAGCGCCAGCGGCCAAACGGTGTGATGAAGGTGGTTAGGTGACGATCGGATTCACGCAGAGGGACGCTGTGGTAGCCGTTCCAGGCGTCTGTGACCGTCTTCCATGTGTTCTTAGGAATACGACGAGCGAGTTTGAAAGGTGACTCCATGGCAAACGTTTCCCGTTGACAGAACTTGTTCAATGGCGAGAGATCGACTGTACGACGAGGGGAGCCATTGTGCTTCCGCGTTATCACCATGCGATGACACCACGTCACGGGTTCGCCGTATGGCACGCGTTCTACAACGCCAAGGGCTTCGTCGTGAAGGAGGTCCTCGTGTACTCGCTGCTGCCAGTGTATGGGTATATTAGCCGGGGTGTGGCAGGCCTTGGGTGTGGCGGCGGGGTCGACATGTATCTCGACCGGTGGTCCGTCCATGCAGGGTAACGCTCGATGGGGGCAAGTGTTGAACGTGGAAGAGCCATATCTCTCAAGTAGCCACGCTTTCATCCGTTCGTTGTTTTCTGCTGTGCATGGGAACGGCAACTTAGGTGGGCGTGGTGGTGCGACTTCGCGCTTGGGGCAGGAGCATGTTGCGTCGTGTAGGGTACGAGGCGCTCGGCATCCTTCGTTGATGGACCGTGTTACGTTCATTGACGGAGGGTCATGTGATGCACCCGGGACATTAGGGTCACGCTTGTGGTGCCGCTCACTGTCTATGTTCACGTTAACGATTGACGGGAAATCATTTGAGAGGAAACCGAGGCTGAGCAGCGATTCATATGATAGGTACATGGCTTAAACCGAACTGCTCACATAGACAATGGAGCGGCATGACGCTGTCTCGCCGCAGCGAGAGTGTGCTGTAAGCTTGGCGAAAAACGCTCCTTCAATGGGGATTGGGGAGCGGTTGGCAGCTGACAGGCTGAGACTAACGGGGTGTAGTTCGTCGCGGGAGAACCCACAGGCCAAGAAGTTTGCCAGCGACCATAAGTCTGATTGTGCACCAGTGTCTGCGATCGCAGACACTTCCGCGTGGGTGTCTGAGGCTTGGGTGGGGCTGATCTTTCTCTTCTGGGCTGATCTGTCAACCGAGACGGTTATCGGGACTCTGGGATGGTCTAGGAGGCGGGCTTGTTTCCACTCACCCTTGGAGAAGATGTGATGATCAAGCCGCGTGGCCGTGGGTGGGTGTTTGTTGACAGTGCTGTGTGTGGCAGATGCACGTCTGCGATGTCGTCGTGGCCGTTTGTGAGGGAGACGGGCGCCGCCGTTCTGAAAAGCTGCAACCTGGAAAATCGGGCCTGACTCTAAGGCCTGGACGTTGGGCGTTGGGGCCTGGTGCAGGCGTGGCTGGCCTTTCTTACGACGACTGGCCCTGAAACAGTTGGTGCAAACCCGATGGGGCTTGGAATTCCACCCCCGTGTCCCCTCAGTGAAGATCCTAAATACCCCCTTGCATGCAGGTTGGGCACGTCGCCTGCCTGGCCTGGTCTGCGTGGGACGGTGTCGCCGCAGTAGGAATGGGCGGAATCTGTTGGCGCCGGAAGGATGACATGGCGGACAGGGCTAAGGAGGGGAGGGCGTTACGAGCCATTTCCTTGTTTTCTACGAGGGCAATCACATCGTTGACCGGTTTCTTGTGGATGTCTGATGTCCCGAGTACTTCACGGCGGATGTCCGGGTCGTACAATCCGTTAAGGATGACATCACGGACTATGTGATCTGTGTAATCAATACTCTTGCCACACTCACACTGTGCGGCAAAAGCACAAGGCTCAGCTTTTCCGCGAACCCTGGCTGTAAATGCACGGGATGTCTCGTCTCTTTCCTGGCGTAACTGGAGCAGCTCGGTACGTAGAACACATGTGGCAACCGGGATGACTGCGAGGGAACGCATGGCGGCGAGCAGTTGTGGCAGCGTGTCTGAAGCGGCGTGTGGGTTCGCCTTGAATAGGCCGTCGCCCAACGCGGTCCCAGCGCACTGGAATAACTGCGCTGTAGCTGATGCCTCGTCTATTCCGGATCCGACACGGAAAACCTCCCATCGGCGAAAAAAATACATTCCAATCTTCGATCGATATGCCAACATCAACCTTGGGCCGATCAAGCTTCGGGCCTCGTAGTGCCGGGGGAGGTGCTGGGTTAATATGGGCCAATGCATGGTTCGCTAGGAGGGCGATGGCCAGTTGCTCCGACACGTCGGTGGTTTTGAAGTTGCAGTCTGGCACCGAGCACTCGACGATCACCATTTTGACTCTGTCATGAAGAAACAGTCTCCTCGATTGTTGATATGTTTATTGCAATCACAACGATGATAGAGTCCTAGGCAAAACAAAAGGTGAACAATACTATAAAGTGTGAATGTGCCCGAGGACTAAACAACTGCTAAACATAATACAATATGGCAATAAAACTAAGAAAGTTAGAACTTACAAAACTAAGTCAAACTGGAGTCCCCAGAACTAGATAAACCAAACAACTTGGAACAGGCCCACGTATGATATAGAGTGTGGCCGACACTTCCGTGTTTTCCCCATGCCTAATATAAGAGCGACCTCTAGTGGTAATAAGAATAGCGACCTCTAGTGGTCATAACTCTTCAACATCCACTTCACAACTGTGCCTGACATTGTAATGATTCATGTTGGGACAAAATGATCTAGAGTGGGGTTTCCAAAGATGTGTAGAGAATAGTTGAAGATTTAAATGTACTGGTGGATATATACAGCACGTTTTGTGTCAGTGTTGTGCATACACATTGCAGCTAAAACAGATCGAAACTGAGTCTGGTCGAGTCGGGTCCGTTTGTCAAATAATCTAGAACTTAAAAATGCCAAAAACTTTGCCAAAATGTTTTGAGCTACAATGTAAATTTGACACAAACAGCATAACTTTATGAATGCAGATTTTATTATTTCTAATATCAGTGATATAATTTATGTGCATTAACATTTATATTAGCAAAATGTGTGTCTTATGTAAAATTATTTGTTTTTGCAATGTTAGAAGCGGGTATACATTGTAATTTAATATTTACAATAATTATATGCCAACAAAACTATGCCAAAGACATCAAGCAAAGATAAAACAAACTTGATTTATTTTTATAAAAAATCTCAAAGGTTTGCACATTGAACCTTATGCCAAAGAAGATGGTAATTATCATCTTCACTATGTTGTCATTATTTAAATTTTAATGTTGGCCATATTTATTTTTGATGTTTTGCTTAATTGCTAAACATTTATTATCTCATTACATTACCAACCCTAATTTTTGTCATTTGTTCAATCTGTATTTATGTACATGTACATGTAATTGCTGATGTACCGGTAATTAAAATAAATAAGTGTTCAGGGTTTAGTTTAAAGGAAACATGTAATAAGGATTGGTTTTTTTGCTTAAATCAATAAAGTATAATGTTGACAACAACATTATGTGTGTGATTGTGTTTATTGCAACAAGTGTCCGTCTTTACATGGTTTTTCATTCTGAATCAGGGTAGAAATACAACAGTTTTCGGTCATGCCGACTAGGTTAGGTGTATAGCTGTTAGGTGTAGCAAAACTACTGATGGATTAAGCCTGCATTTGTTTCCGGCTGATCCTAAATATCGGAGGATTTAGACAGCCAAGGCTTACCAGAGCGGAGTGGTCCGGGCGGGCCTAGTGATTTTCGGCCCTCTGCAGCGAACATTTTGAGCGGTCGTGCTTCGACCTAGAGCGCCTAGAGGGACCCCATCTTTATCCTCGCTCGAGTCCGTGTCTAAATAAGAAATACTGTGATTCGAATCGAACGAATCGGTACTGTTTTCGTCGGATTCACCAAAAACCGAGGAAGAACTTCACGATCGTCGTGAAATTCAATTGCCGTGCACAAAGCGTATACGCGATTCGTAAACTGTGGCTGTGGGTGCATCAACAAACAACAATGTGCGTACGTGGCCACGCAAACCCGTCTCGTACCTAGACGTCGCGTACCGACTATCGAGAATTTGTCCGGGTCCTGCCTCGGTTTACGTCACTCATTTTTAGTGGCCGCAAAATTTTAAAAGGGGGGTCAATTTTTGGACGGCAAATTACCAAACTAAACGTACACTAGAACCAGTTTTGCTTTTTATTCACATTTAATACACATAAAAATTATCGTAACAAAAATGTTAGACTGCATGTTTCCTTTAACAAGTGTATTCAAGTCATAACATCAACAGGGTATATTAATGTAAACGATAACGTGCAAGTTCCAAATAAAAAGTGCAGTTTCTTTTAAAAACCAACCTCAAAATACAGATATTAATTGTAAAAGTTGTTATTTATCAATGTTATTGTTATCAATAACTTTTAAACAACGACTTCATTTGTCGCTTGTTTTTTTGTTAATTTGGCTGTATACATTGTTTTATGCAGGCAATATTTTCTTTTTTAAAATCAGTCCACTGTTAAAAAGATTTTGAAAAATACTGATTAGCAGATAAATCCTTTTCGCTCGAGCTTACAATTAAAAAAACACACGAAAAACAACCGTATTGTAATATGCATGAACTACACGTTCCAGGCGTCGTCGCCAGCTCATTAAGTATTCAAAAACAAGGTCACGCACAAAGTGCCATGCACAAAGCGCACATAAAATGAAGGGCTTTTCAGTGCGCTGCGGACTCACCGTGGTACCAACTTTTACAATAGATCGGAGCGGACACACGTCACAGGTCAGCGCGCCGATGAAAACAATACGCGCTGACACTGCACTGTAGCATACAAGACTGCGCGCGCGATCATCGTTTTTACCGGCGCGGTGTACGTATTATGATGCGTTTTTATGACAGTTCCCGGATGTCCGCCCCGATCTATAGTGTGTTGATAGTGCAAAATGTAGCATAGACTATGAGTGATTGTTGCACTATGTGCACATAAACGTATCAAGGCCACAATACTCATTGACATGATTGATCATGAAAAAAACACCATGAAACATGAAATCAAGATTAAGGGAAATCAAACTGGAACAAAATATACCTATACGATCAGCAGTGACTTCCATGATTACAATCATCCAGCTGATAACCCATGTATACGTATCTGCTTGGTCCTGTAGGGTTGGTAATAGAACAGCTAGACCTTTCACTGCAGCGTTCCACACAAACCCAGACATCCATGCACCAACGATTGCCAGTACACCGATATAGCGATTCGTTTTCTCAGATCTAAACCAACACTTCGGCATTTTTGTTACAATGTATTCCACTGAATTCGTGTCGTGAAATTCGTGTCGTGATTTTTGTCAACAACTCGGCCAACTTGAAACGTGACGTTCTAACGTCAACGTCTACCCGTGGTCTACCTAACTGTATTGTATGGTGGCCCTGAAGGGACACGCATATCGTGAATATTGACGTCAATATTCGCGACAAATTTCACGACTTTCCCCAAAAGTCTCGAATATTGACGTCAAATTTGACGTCAAATTTCACGACCGGACATCAGTTTTGACGCGAATTTTTTCCCAGCAAGCTAGATTTTTGCTAGTCTTGCTCCAAGACCGAGTGTTTCATTTGTTCCGGGGCGCGCCGTCCGTATATCATCAATACTCCGAAAACGGGCTTATTGAGGGCGCCCCCAATTGTCACGAGAGATTAGTGGATTTGTTTTAAAGGTAGGATACACCATTGGTAATTGCTTGAATTAGCATGAATAGGTTGCTTTGGGGGGGGGGGGGGGGGGGGGGGGGGGGTTGTATTTTACAGTAAATCTCGTTTAACTGGCCTGTCCGGAGTTTTACAATTATATGGATGCTGAGGAAAGCAAGAAAAACAGCGTTTGTTTTCAACCGCCTTTGGGCAGTTATTCCTATTATGTTATTATTGTTCTTTCTCGATCGCGAATTTTGTTTTATAAAATTATATTTTTTCGGAATAATTACAGGATATCTAGCGCGATCATTTTGCTGGATGCCTAGAATCATTATTTACTTTTAAATAAGTCAGATATTTATTAATAATTCGATAGCAAATTCCATATGGAATTCCATAGCAAATGGTGTATCCTACTCACGAGATTTGTTTCTGAACTTAAAACAAATCCACTGATCTCTCGTGACATTCGAGGGCGCCCTCAATAAGCCCGTTTTTGGAGTTTTATGAACCGTATAGACGGACGGCGCGCCCTGGACAAATGAAAAACTCGGTCTTGGAGCAAGACTAACCAAAACCTAGCTTGCTGGAAAAAAATCGAGTCAAAATTTAGGTCCGGTCGTGAAATATTCGCGACTTTAGGGGCAAGTCGCGAAATTTGACGTCAATATTGATGTCAATATTCACGACTTTTCCCCCAAGTCGTGAATATTGACGTCAATATTGACGTCAAATTTCGCGACTTTCGGGAAAAGTCGTGAAATTTGACGCGAATATTAAATATATATTGAAAACTCCATATACCACTATAGTATGGTGTACTATTAAGTATGGTGGCCCTGAAGGGACTACGCAGATCGTGAATATTGCTTCCAAAGTCGCGAATATTGACGTCAATATTTGCGACAAAATTTACGACTTTCCCCCAAAGTCGTGAATATTGACGTCAAATTTCACGCCCGGACCTAAATACATACGGAACACTCTCTCCGAAGCTTTACAAACGGCCATGGCGTCATCAGATGGGTATATCAACCCCCGTTATCTCGTAGTTGGATTAGATGTAGATGCCTGTCGTAGTGATGAGGAGTTGTAGGAAGTTTGACTAGAGCCTCCATGCATTCGGTGCAGCTGATTGATTTGACGATTTGTCTTATCACAAAACCTGCTATATATGCAACCACATTGCAATTAAACTCACTGAGTTCAGGAGGTACTCCAGGTATGGTCGCGATGACATCTGTAGCTGGGGTTAGGGACAGTAGGGTCGTGTCATCCTGTACCGTTGAGTTTGTGTTTGATGGCGGCGGATTGATGTGGCACAACAGGAGCTGTCGGTACGCTCGTCTGTGTGACAGAATTTAAGCAAATCAAATCAGTATACAACTCAAGAGTGCCAATACATACATAACACAGCCACTTTACCTCCCCTCCACGAAATATTCGTCATTTCTAGTTTTACATGGTTTAACATACGCACCTGAACTACAGATGGGTTATTGTTGTGCCCTCCTCTACCTCTGATAGCACCGAAGAAGAGCTCCAGGTGGTCTTGGCTCAATTTGTAAGTCAACAAATACCTGGAAACATTGTAAAACATGCCAGTTAACTGCATTTCCACATACTTGTCCATTGTCGCCAGATATACTTTTACATCAATGGGATGTTACGAGATAAACGAATCTAAATATTATTACAAATGTTACAAATATTAAAATTGTTAATGCTTAATATGACGTACTTCAGTTTGGGCTGTGGACCCTCACATAGGTCTTGAAAGATACCATTGATGGACTGAATATCAACAATAAAGCCGACCAGTGCCGTCTTCTTTCGTGTATCGATGATGGGAATACCCTTGATGTCCCTCAAATTTAAAACAAAATAAAGTTAGAAAATTAAGCTCACCGTATGAGTTGGCCTCTCCATCCAAGATGACTTTCCAAGAACCAAGTAAGTTGCGCATGAGTTTGAGCATATGGCAGGCATCGAGTATGTACCATACTTTGAGGGGAAATCTGAGATGAAAACAAAAAAAGCAATAGGGTCTATAGGTTAATATGAGCTTTAATGTTTTCTTGTTTGCATTTCACACTTGAAAATAACTCTGCAACTTAGCGCTGAATGTCTGTTACGAGTATGAATTCAAATGATGTCAGTAGCCTATCAGCCAATTAAGAAATGCGTCTTTGGATTTGGTTAGAACGCAAGCCTATCTATGCTATGGTAAATGACTGTCCAGTCAGTAGGGCCTACGGTTTGCTTTGTCGTTGGTGTCAGTAATCTATCTAAATTTCTTTTCTTTCTTTTCCCCCCCCCAACAAATTAGGCCTAGCATTTACCCCAACTGTAGTGCAGGCATATGATAAGTGTACATGTACTTACCCATGGTATCTCAGTTTAGGGAGAGATTGTCCTCCAGGTTCTTTTCTCCTCCCTCGGCTTTTACATATAGCTGCTGCACAATTATTCACCATTTCATCTACACCATTAGAAATACTCGGCAAACGTTAGGCCTATTCTAAAAAAGATGGAAACAGACTACAGTATCCAAAAATAAAGACGTTTAGCTCGTCTCGTGCTAGTCAAAATGTGTGTTTGGTCGTCGAAAGCATGCTCATTTCAAATGTTGCGCGTTGCCGTCAGCACGTGATTAATGGCAGCGCGCAGGCTGAACCAGCGTATTGTACGCGCGGCCGATCTAGTTATTTTAATTCTATATCTATGGTTAATCCGTGTGGTAAGGACATTCTTTACCGCGCAAGAACTCGTATGTGAACCAACACGCATGCGCGAGTATTTCATTCGTTTATGAAGTCGTGAACTTCCACCTCGAGTTCACCACTGGTGAACACGAGTTACCGGGCGATTAGAACGCCATTATACGACTCGTGAACTCGTGAACACGATAAACACGATGCGATTGGAACGCAGCAATATATATAGACTAGACGGACGGCGCGCCCCGGAACAAAAACTCGGTTTTGGAGCAAGACTAGCCAAAACCAAGCTTGCTGGAACAAAATTCACGTCAAAATATTTGCGACTTTGGGGGCAAGTCGCGAAATTTGACGTCAATATTGACGTCAATATTCGCGACTTTTTTTGAAAGTCGTAAATTTTGTCGCAAATATTGACGTCAATGAAATTTGACGCGAATATCGACATCAAATTTGACGTCAATATTCGCGACTTTTGGGGAAAGTCGTAAATATTGACGTCAATATTGACGTCAATATTCGCGACTTTGAGGAAAGTCGTGAAATTTGTCGTGAATATTGACGTCAATATTCACAATCTGCGTAGTCCCTTCAGGGCCACCATAGTTTTGGCTAGTCTTGCTCCAGTCTTGCTAGTCCGTGGCGGGTCGTCTGTCTATGCAGTTCATCAATCGTCCATACTCCAAAAACGGGCTTATTGAGGGCGCCCTCGATTGTCCCGAGAGATCAGTGGATTTGTTTCAAGTTCAGAAACAAATCTCGTGAACTAAACTTAAAGGTAGGATACACCATTTGCAGATATCGAAAATATTTACTACCGAATTATTAAGAAATAATTATCTTACTTATTTGAAAATAAATTATGATTCTATAGGCATCCAGCAAAATGATCGCGCTAGATATCCTGTAATTATTCCGACAAATTTAATTTTATAAAACTATATTCGCGATCACTGGACGGCGATCGAAAAACACACAATAATAACATAAGAATATTCAACTGCCCGACGGCGGTTAAAAACAAACGCAGTTTTTCGTGATTTTCTCGCCATCCATATTTGTAAAACTTCTGACAGGTCAGTTAAACGATATTTGCTATACAATACAACCCCCCAAATCCACCCATTCATGATAATTCAAGCAATTACCAACAGTGCATCCTACCATTAAAACAAATCCACTGATCTTTCGTGACAATCGAGGGCGCCTTCAATAAGCCCGTTTTCGGAGTATTGATGATTGATGAACTGCATAGACGGAGGGCGCGCCCCGGAATAAATGAAAAACTCGGTCTTGGAGCAAGACCGACGTCAATATTCGCGACTTTGGAGGCAAGTCGCAAAATTTGACGTAAGTCGTGAAATTTGTCGTCAATATTGACGTCAATATTTGCGACTTTCGGGGCAAGTCGTGAATTTTGTCGCGAATATTGACGTCAATATTGACGTCAATGTGTTATGTGCAGGGTTTTTGAACGCAAAACAGAGACGCAAAACAGAGACACAGTACGTGGCCAGTCTGTCTACTGAGAGGATGGCGCCATCATCCACCGACATTCTACTACACAGCCTGTGACTATACTTCGGACCGTATGTTGTTAAAATTGGTACAAACAAGACCACTAAGCACTATGGTGTAATTTTCACATGTCTCAATACAAGAGTCGTGCATCTAGAAGTAGCAGTTGATAGTTCGACGATGAAATTTCTGAGTTGAAAGACATTTGTGCTGAGAGACAAGTATGGGACACCTCTTGCCCCACATCAAAATTGGTGTGCGGAGGCGCTGGTCCAAATGTGTAAACAAGCCCTCAAAGGGGCGATTACAGAGCAACGATTGACCCCATTTGAGCTACAGACGTGTCTACAAGAAGTCGCAAATCTTGTCAATGAAAGGCCTATTGGCAGGCACCCAAACGATTCGGATGATGACAGCTATACATCTGTCCGAATGATATTCTGCTTGGTCGGGCAACGAAAAGAGTACCCAGGGGCGTCAATCCCATTTCAAATGTGGGGGGGACATTACTGAAGTCAAGAATTATTAGAGGGGTTTAGCATGCACATTATACAAACGTCAACGCGAGTGCACAAGAGATGTTGGCACGGCCAACATATCATGCGGCCGGCATAATTATGACAAGCCCAGACGGCGAGCGTCTTCCTGTTTTGGATTGTTTACTTATCCTATTTCAAATGTCTAGTTGAAAGGAAACCAACCTCATGTTTTACCGTTCTCAAGAAAACCCTGTGGTTTACATCGGGGCGCAGTGGTCCCCTGACTCTAACACATACCTATTTACTCGATAACAAATTGTCAAGTCAAAAATTTAAACATGGATAATTTGTTTAGGAATTAAAGTGCATTTAATACTAGCTTGGTAATTTTAATTCTTACTTTTCTGGTGAAAATAATTCGCAAAAAATGTTATCCCTGGAAACTATTAGAAAACTATTTCCACAAACGAAATGGTGCAAAGGATTTTGAATGTAGTTTAGAAACACAAGAAAACCTGGAATAATTCCCATCTGCATTTTAAAATTAATGAGATAAGGTTTTATCCGTTTACTTTTTCAAATAAGTTACGGAGAAGTATCTTGAAAAGTATTTATCAAGTATCTTGAAAGTATTAAGCCCAGATTCAATCGGAGGTGCCGGTATTTGTTTTATTCCACCGTCGAATTAATTCAAATAATAAATCCC
Source organism: Crossaster papposus (assembly GCA_037893245.1). Lineage (NCBI taxonomy): Eukaryota > Metazoa > Echinodermata > Asteroidea > Velatida > Solasteridae > Crossaster > Crossaster papposus. Next base: position 301,000 of record JBAIAA010000007.1, on the reverse strand, counting down.
AAGTCTTTGAACTTTGATTGACGGCCAACTGATAACAGTAGAAATTTCCACGAAGTTATTTGTTATTGTTTCCGAGTGTGATGGAAGTGAAGAATAAAATGTCAGTTATGGTAAAATGAATGAACAACCACAATTAAAATGCAAGTGAAATGTTCGGGCAAAGATCTTTTGCGCCGCGCATTTGGTCGTCTGCTACGCGTACTTAAACCTTTGCTTCGCGTCTTCGGCTTCGGTTCGCCTGCGACTTCGGAATCACTGAGAAGTAAATACAGTAGCGCGTTAACGTCAGGTTCTGTTGGCTCCGCAGCCGTTGTTGGACATGTCATCTTCTGTAATCATGGTTTATTAAAGTCATACCTAAGTGATCGTAGTCAGTCTGTAAATATCACATTTCCTGTCCGTAAACACTGGTTTTCCGCAGGGGTCGATACTAGGTCCACTTGTATTCATTGTTTATACTAGTGATCTTCCATTTTTTATATCCCCAAACTGCAACTTATTTATGTAAGCTGATGACTCCACATTAACGTGTGGCTCCTCAAACATTAATATAATAGAAAGTAGCTTAAACACAGCTGTTATAGTTTTCACAACTGGTACGTAAGAAACAATCTATAGCATTAAACGCCACCAAAACTAAATGTATGCTTATTGGTACAAGGCAGAAAATATCCAATGTTGACTTAAAGGTAGTATTGTCATCTATTTCAAGTTCACGCAAAGGGTAATTACCAGCAGTACGCTTGCCGATTGTTAAAACGTGTTTATTTAATGTGTCAGCAATGTCGGCGGAATCGTCAATATTTCACAGTTTTGGGGGAAGTAATCGAATTTGTTACAGTTCAGTTGTCTGCTCATTAGGGAGTACCTCCTGCAGAGTTTTCCACATCATAGGTGAATTGCTTTTGATTTCTTCTAAGGCGGATGTGCGAGTGTTCACTCTTTTTACTGCGGATTGCATTAGTTAACATTGTGCCGCAGGTCTTTGTATTAATCCCAATGGATTTGTGAGCCTGTGCGCTTTGCAATTTTGTTTACACGATCGCGCTGCTGCATAAGTTTAGGAATTTCGCTATCGAGCTACTGTACTCAGGCACAACGTAACGTAACTTCGTACTCCAAAGCAGCTCATCACCCAATGTTAATGATATCATCACAATAAAGTTCTCAATATTGACTGTTGTCTACTTTAATGCAAACCTTGTTTGAGCTTAAAAACTACTAAGAAGTTAAGTTCCAACAAATATAAGCTCCGGTGATCTCATATTCCCTAATTTTAACGTATTTCATATTTACACCCATTCGTGTTTGAGAGGGTATACAGGAAATTGCAATCAACTTCATGACTGTTTGTAATATTTCTTATGTGGTGGGTTTTATTCCTGCGTTTGGTAAAGTACATGTACACTTTGACGCTCGTTTTATGATTTCAATTATTATTATTATAATCATTTATTATTCTGACATTTTGATCGGACATTGCGCCGTGTAATCAGTGATTGGTTCATAATAAACGGTTGATCCACATAGAAATGCAAGTTGCACTCAACATTATAATTATCGGTGTTTATTGACTTTTAGTTTTAATGGCCTTTGACCATTTCTTAATTAGGGATTGCACCACTTGAAACTTTTTTAAGTGGCGGATTTTGCTCCAGCAAGGTGTCAGCTACACATTAAACGTGTAATTAGCACTAATTACAGACCTTCTTAATTAGACTTTGCATTATATATCATGTTCTTAAGCTTGTGATCAGTGATCGGTCTACGATAATCTGTTGATATACACATAAATGCAAGTTGCACTCAACGTTATAATTATTAGTGTTTAATGACTTATGATGACCTTTGGCCCTTTCTTAATTAGGGATGGCACCACTTGAAACTTTCTTAAGTGGCGAATTTTACTCCAGCAAGGTGTCAGCTACACATTGACACTTGTTTTATCCTTGCACTCAAAATTATGATCAAACGTGTAATTAGCACTAATTAAAGACCTTCTTAAATGTACTTAGCACCAATTATATTTTTCTTAAGTATACAAATCCTATTCAATACACGACAAACTTTCGACTTATGAAGAAATTATGTTTGCACTCAAGATTATGATTAAATCGAATTTTTGGGGGTCTGTCAGGGGCTCCCCCCTCTCAACGCACCACTCGCCAAACTTAAGAAAACCCATTTTGCAGTTGTCCCAGTCACCCCTACATATCCCACGCTTCAAACCTTTTGCACTCAAAATTATGATTAAACCTGGCTGGGCTCTCGGACTATATTATGAGATACACGAGTTCAAAAACATGGGGGGGACATTTGATATTGTGTCCCCCACCCTTCAAAATATGGGGGGGACGTGTCCCCCTGTCCCCCCCAGGATTGACGCCCATGCCTGGGGCCGTTCCGCACAAGCAAGAGTCCTAGAGATAGATTGGAGTTTGCTCAACAAATTGTGACATCCTTCTGGAAGACATGAATAGGGGATGTTCACTCAGCTCTTGTTCCAAGAAGAAATGGAGTGTCCACAGGCAAAATATGAGAGTCGGCGACGTGGTTATTCTGGCAGAGCCGCTTCTCACCCGAGGAAAATGGAATAACAGAGGTCCACCCAGGAGAAGACGAGCATGTACGCAAGGTTAAGGTCACAACTGCTCACGGAAACTACAGCCGACCAATAACGAAGATAGCGGTTATTTATCCTGTTGAAGGATACGAGTAATAATGGACTGGATTGGGACCTGTATTGGTATGCGACATCCTTGCATAGGTGGGGATAATGTTTCGTCGAGTTTTGTTTCACTGACGACTAATTTTTGAGGGCGCTATCACATTTCATCTCGTAGATCGACGCATCAGAAACCTAACGTCACGAGGGTTTCACTGGGCTAAAAAGTTAGCTAATTCACTGTTTCTGTATAGCTGATACTGTGTTAAGTTACTGAATAGCATCGAGGGTGAGTGTACTCGAATTGTGTTATCAAGTTAAATATGTTATATTTATAGTTTTTTTCAAAATGAATGATAATTCAATGTACTTTGCTAACCTTTTAAAATTCTTTGTTTAGGTGTTGTTGTGGGACTTGTAGAACGCTATACGGTCAAAGGTCAAATCTTAGATTTCGATTAAAATAAGTGTTTCTAGGTTTTCAAGTGGCGAATTAAGCTTTTATTGATGGAATTAATCAATGTTTCGGAACTAATGTCAACATGTGCTAGAGTTTAGCAGTGTTTGCTTGAATATTGATCAGGTTCTTGGATTGTATTGGATTTAAGGGTGTTTATTGTAGTTTTAGGTGAATATAGTATTTTCATGTATTAGAATGTTATTCATAATTAATTTCAGGATCACCTACGTACTGAACAGAACTGCACTGATTGTTAACTGAACTACTGTCAGTAGTTGTATCCGGTCACAGTGTAAGTTTAATTGTACATGTAAAATGTGTTCTTTATGAAAGATTTCTAAAACTAAATGTTTTTAGTTTTCTAAATGGCATTTCGTCACCGACACCACGAACTGACACCCTCTGCATCACATTGTGTACAACAAATTCAAGAAATTCGAAAAAATATTATTGCCGAATATATCATTTTGTGCCATGAAGTATAACATGGCGAAATTGTTTTTTCTTAAATCATGTTAATTTGCTAATTTTTATTGGGGAGTTTTACAAAAATTAGTCTATTCTGGCGTTTTGGGGTTTCACGAAGTGACACTATACAACGTACCCAGGGCAATGTTGTATTACGCCGTGTATACGTATCACGTTTGTCTACGAAATAAATAGAACTCGATGTTGTCAACAAGGCGGCACCCAAGCACTGTGTGCGCGCACTCCCCGAAAATGCGGCAGTTCTCGTTTTCACGAACTGACACCCAGCACTGTGTGCGCGCACTCCCCGAAAACGCGTCAATTTTCGTTTTCACGAACTGGCACTCACTCACTGCAATGTATGCGCGCACTCTCCGAAAACGCGACAGTTTTCGTTTTTACGAACTGACACCCGTCTTAATCATTTAATTATTAATTAACTTACCATATTTTCACAATATAAAAATTGTGTTTCAGCAGTTAACGAATTGTTACGTTTAATGATACCAAAACCCCTCAAGTAGACGGATTTGTTGACTGAGTAAACTCGTGTCAAACCTTGAAAAGAGTTTTTCTCCGAATTGTATTTCTGTAACGGCGACCACTGGGTGAGAAGAAAATTTAAGATCTGGAATTTACACTCAAAACTGCTTTTATTCATTCTTTACAGAATTGAATGCCGATTTTTACAATTATAATCTTCATACATTAAACACTGGCTACAACTTCATTCTTGAATCCTCTTGGGACTTCCAACAACGACTATATCTCCTGAATAAAACATTTCAAAACTATTTATGTTGGTCTTCTCTACTCGAAGCCCACAGGACAAAACTTGCTACAAGTTACCTTTGCGCAGGAAGCACAAAAGGTTATCTTATATTTATGTTATTAAAACATGCAAATCCCTTGCATAACGTACTTTTCCGCGTACATAAACAGAGGGCGCGGTTTGTCTACCTACAGAAATCAACATTGATTTCAAAGATTACGTTGCAATCACCAGGTTATGTACATGTTCACTAGGCACACTCTTAAACCAGCTTCTTGTTAGATTATTAATTATCAATTCTTTTTTTTTAATTATAAAAATGTAAATTATCGTGCTACATTAAAAGGGAGACAGACGCTTTGTGGCAGCAAACACACCGGCCCTTTTTTATTCTTGTCATTTTGAGCATGCGCGCATAACCAGTTGAAAAAGACCGTGCTGCCACCAAGCGCCTCAACAGTCTCCCATATACAATGTGCTGTTGGTATGTAAAATAAGGATGTTTGTACGCGATTAAAATATTTTTCCGTTTTATTTCATGTTCTTTAGCTAGCACAAAAAGGTGCCGAACAAGTGGTTAGACGTAAGGGTGGCGCTGTTCAACATACGTTAGTTATTATGCTGACGATAGTACATATATTGTTAGAATGTATTTGTCCCCAAACAACTTTTCGTTATATACACGATTTAATGTTTACTTTCTTCGTTGAAACCAAACAAGAAGAAGCAAAGCAGCAAAACAAACGAGGTTGACGCCTCCCAACATCATGAATGTCCAGGTGTAGCTATTTGTTAGGTCGTAGATTAAACCTGGACCATAAACCAAAAAAACATGGAAACCATTCAATTAAGTCCCCTATCAATTGGTTTATCCGGGGAGGGGGGCACAATTGCGCCTATTTTGTTTTCTTCAGACAAATTATCCACATATTATAAGTGTCCAGGCCAGGTTTAATTGGACACTATGTCCTGGAATTGCCCAATTGGGCTACAAAACTTGTTTTGAACAAAATGATGTTTATCGGAATATTAATTTTAAAAGATATAAATATTCACACAACCATCCTTTAAATACTAGGCGTTTTGTGTTATTCTTGTGTAGAACTAGTTTCTTGGGTCAAAAACCTTGAGCTGTTTGGGTGTAGTCTAATTTCAGCCGGAAGGTGTTCGCTTTTTGCAGACAAGTAAGAAACCACAATTGTGCATTGGTGCCGTGTGCAATTTATGGGAAGCGCAACGTGTATCGTACATTGAATGACAAGAAACGACAAGAAACACATGCGTACACGTCGTGTCCGGTGTAAAGAACCGGGATTTTTCAGGAACGGTAAGACATTCGGTTGGTTTTCTTTCAATTATAATGTTTGAAATAGGAAAACATGACATTTTGGGGGATTTTAGGACATAGTTATCCTTTAAATGTGACCTTGGATTTCCTTTTCCTTACTTTGAGGGTAATAAATGGCACTTCAATGGTTTTATACACTCTAAAAACAGATTGGTTAAAAGACCAACCAATCTAATCGGTTGACCCAATATTGGTTGTTTTTAACCAATGTGTTGGTTAAAGCGTAACCAATGCGTTGGTTGTCCGTCAACCAGTCATATTGGTTGAAGGTATATATCAACCAATCTATTGGTAATTTATAACCAATATGTTGGTTGTCCTTCAACCAGTCATATTGGTTGAAGGTATCAACCAATCTATTGGTAATTTATAACCAATATGTTGGTTGTCCGTCAACCAGTCATGTTGGTTGAAGGTATCAACCAATTTATTGGTCATTTATAACCAATATATTGGTTGTCCGTCAACCAGTCATATTGGTTGAAGGTATCAACCAATTTATTGGTAATTTATAACTAATATATTGGTTGTCCGTCAACCAGTCATATTGGTTGAAGGTATCAACCAATCTATTGGTAATTTATAACTAATATATTGGTTGTCCTTCAACCAGTTATATTGGTTGAGCTTGCAACTAAGGTATCAACCAATCTATTGGTCATTAATAACCAATATGTTGGTTGTCCTTCAACCAGTCATATTGGTTGAGCTTGAAACCAAGGTATTAACCAATCTATTGGTTATTCATAACCAATAGATTGGTTGGCCTTCAACCAGTCATATTGGTTGAGCTTGTATACAGCAACTGACCAATCAGAAGTGAGAACATTTGTTTTGACAATAGTCGATGTTAAATTGTAGTATTTAGTCCAAAATGCACTTTTTTGGCCATAATATGTAATTATTCAAACGATTCCATGATTGAATTTAGATTTTTGTACAAACATAGTGAAAAATTCACATTACATTTCCTTTGTATTCAAATTTTGACATTATTCATAAAAAAACTAGCTGTGACTTCGTCGTGGACAAAAAAAGCGAACTATAAAACTAACAACGGCAGTAGCTAAGTTTGTAGTAAGTGTTCAGTAGGTAATAGGTTATTATTGTATGTATGCGTATTTGCAGTGTGTAATAAGTTAATTCCATTGGTATTATTTAATTACGTAATTTGTCCACGTAGGAACCAATACATAAAAACAACCAATAGTATTGGTTGTAGCCTAACCATTATAAATTGGTTGAATTAACCAATAATGTATTTTTGCATTTGTTATAACCAATGCAATTGGTTGCGTGTTAACCAATATGAATTGGTTGCAGCCCTACCATTATGTATTGGTTAGTACTATAACCAATATGGATTGGTTACGTGGTAACCAATACAAATTGGTTGGAGTCCTACCATTGTGGATTGGTTAAATTAACCAACATTGCATTGGTTGGTTTTGTAACCAATATGGATTGGTTAAATAGGTAACCAATGTCATATTGGTTATTTTAACCAATATTTTGGTTATCCACATAGATACCAACTGGATTGGTTGAAATCGACCAATATATTGGTTATTTTCAACCAATCTGTTTTTAGAGTGTATACCTGGTCATTTAAATCCTAAACCTCGGTAAAATGTAATTTTCATGTCAACAGTTTAATTTGCCCTAAAAAGTGAAATTGGACCCGGTTATATCCGTATTATGTATTTATAATAACAATATTGTGGGAAAAAATCTAAACCCACTTACCTGGCAGATAGAGAAGCGAGAATCGCAATATACCAGACATCATCGCCATCCAACCAATGGCGCTACCCAACCGATCCGCACCGACGGCTTCACACAACAACACGTCTACCATAAGCCACGTCAAAGAACTGGCAATTCCATACACGCCTTGATTGACAGCTGTGGACCCGAAGGACGTTAACCACGGGTCGATGAGGTAATACACAGACAGCAATATAAATGCGATTCCCAAGAAGCCTTGATTACTAATGAACTTGATCTTATTCAGCATAAGTCCGAGGCTGAGACCTGCAAGTATCCGTGTCAGTCCGGATATTGCCGTTAAGATGACGGCATCACTTAGCGAAAATCCCTTGGTCTGAGTGTAAGGAATATAATACACCAACCAGAATGTATAAGCAAACTGCATGAAGACGTAGATGATCGCCAAGACACATCGTAAAAGAGCTCGGTGTGCAAAGTTTGCCGGAAAGATTGCAACGCTGATGTCTCAGTTTGATTTCCCTTGTCATTGCATTGTCTAGACATGTTTGGGTCCACACTGCATTGAGTTATTTCCTCTGTAGGATCACACACCAGGGGAATATAGTCTGTACCCTCCTTGGTGACTGTCGCACCATTATCAGACGGGAAACGCAATAGGGCACCGTACACTGTCAGGAAAATGAAAATGGCACCCATCAGTAGCAATGTGCCTCTGTAGCCGTAAGTATCTAGGAATAATTGTGATAGCCAAGGCATTACCATATAGCCAACGGGAAGAGCGGTTTTGGCGATTGAGAAAGCTGTAGAAAGATCCCCTGATTGAAAACAACGGCCAACTTGCCCTCTTAATAAAACATCCGAGAGTCCGATTCCAGGTCCTGAAATAAACCAAAGGATAGTGATGAACTATTAATAGACATAGTGTAGAGTAGTCCGAAAAATAGAGACTCTCATCTGTGTATACGAGACAATAAACTTGAGATATTGAAAACATGCAACACAAGAAAGACTGGCACATGCAACAAACCAGTCCAAGAACAATTCGACCAAGAACAATTTGACCAAGTTTCTAGGCTAAACGTTCTTTGTTTACTTTCCTAATTACGGTAAACAAGCATTTGACAAAAAGCCCAATCTCCATTTTTTTTCCCCACGAATCCTCCTGACGACGGGTAGAGCATAGGGCCAACTTTCCGAAACGTTGAGTACCCTCCGGTTCTTTTCAAAACCACACATCTCACTAAAGAGAATTACCGTGGTGTTACCGCAAACTACTTTTCTTATTGCCTTTTCACCATGCAAACCTTCAAATTTATTTTCACCAAGTGAACAAACACATCGTGAGCAGGGCAAGATGATAAAGCATTACTAAACACCTGAGGATGCATGCGTGCTACCGATGTTGAAAAAAAAATGCGCACGCAATTATCCACTGCCACTGTAGTCTTGCCCAAGACCCTTGTGTTATTTCAGCGCCCACGCCCTGATTCGCTAACCTCGTGTCTTTTTCAAATCCCGGCTTCGTTTGCCTTCTGGTCTCACGCATGCATACTTGTTTAGCGTCCCCGCCCACTTCTTTTTTGGAGGCCGTCTTCATTTTTTTTATATTGTTTATTGGTTAACATTTTGTAAAACGAAGAATTATCAACTGATTTATGATAACTCGGAAACTTTTAACATTCTTCTTTGTCGGTCAGCACTATTTATTTATAAGGAATTATGTTTCACAGTCGCCTCCTGTTGTCGTTATAGGTGGATGGTCCGGGAGGATGTTGTAGGTGATAACCTCAGTTTTCTTGGCATTTGGTCTGACATTAAAGTTGGCCTTATTTTATGCTTTTCCCCCTAAATGTTGTACTTTGTTTTTCAGCACTCAAGACCCTAATCTGCGTCCGAGCTAAGAAACTTACCTGCCATAACCGCCATGACAACTGCCATAACCGGAAGTGAAGACAACGAGGCAATGATGTAAGCCATACCGATCATTACTCCACTGACCATGAAGCATACCCGGATACCAAAACGCTTTTCCAGGGGAGATGCTAGTGGCCCTAAATTGCAACATTACATATTTAATGTTAGTTCTTATATCGTTATATTGATGGTATGTATTTATAATTGATTCGATTTAAGTTATACGATTCAAGATCATATATACGGGTGTTGGTTCTTTTCAGAAAACTGCTTTAAAATGTTATGGAGCTCTTACATGCCCAACTAACACATACAGTTCCTGGAATTTAATCTTTTGGCCGCGTTACGTGAAAACGTTGACGGAACATTATGCGGACGTTTGAAAGAAACGTTGCATTGTAACATTTAGATAACATTATTAACAACGTTCAAAGATTGTTATACGGACGTCAAAATGTAACGTTTTATTGTAACGTTCCTAAAACGTTGACATTGACATATATACGCAGGCTGCATGCATGCATAGGCCTATCCCCCAAAAAAATATTACAAACAATTGATGCGTTTATATCAATCAATCTGTATCGTAATGTTTGTGTCAAATACAATTTGGATTCCAAACAGATCGACATGCGCAACAAAGTGGCTGCATATTGATCATTCACCGTTTACCAGCTTGCTGCGGTGGTTCCCACACTTGGCATCGTGAATGTTGCAGAAAGGTCACCGAGAAAGGTTCTAGAAAGGTCACTTATGGGCCTACGTCTTCGTGGAGTGCCGTGGTCTCGTGGTCTGGAGCATTGATTTTGTAATCTGTATTTTTTAATAGGCCCTATGTAGGTAAAGCTACAGGTTGGGGGTTCAAGTCCGGCCTGGGACTATGGTACGTGTGCCCTTGGGCAAGGCACTTTGTCACTCATTGCTTCTCTCCACCCTGGAGTAAAATGGGTACCTGTGATGGCAGAGATGGTTATTGTGGTTGAATTTAGCTGCTTTGCGCCGAAATGGCAGCATCGAGCTGCATACTCCCCAGGGAGCTGAGATGGTATTTGGAATGTTTCATGGGCCCAATGACCGGGGTAAAAATGTAAAGCGCTTTGGTACACCCACACTGTGGGAGTCTAAAGCGCTATATAAGAACTAACATTAAGAACTAACATTACCTACAGCAACTGACCAATCGGAAGTGAGAAAAGTTGTTCACAAAAGTACTGTTAAATTGTGGTATTTAGTCCCAAAAAAACCATATAACTGAACATTTGCATTACGTTATACATTCGTATTCAAATTTGACATTATTAATGAAAACTAGCTGTGAGTTCGTTGTGAACAGAAAGGCCCAGTATAAAACTAACTCACGGTAATGGCCAGTTTGTATAGTGTTCAGTAGCCTGGTTACTTGGTTTGTTTTGTACTCTACCCACTGACTGCCTCATATTAATGTATAACAGGTTAATTCTGTTTGAATTGTTTCATTATAATTGCCCACGCAGTGACCATGTAATATGGAGTCAGGTTGGTGTAGCGGTTCTTCCATCGCTATGACCCGGGTTCACTTCAAACCATGCCTGGGCCAATATGTGGATTGGGTTTTCAGTCCGTATCTGATTTCGTGGGTTTCCCCCAAGATATTCTTCTGGGGTTTTCCTCCCACCTCTAAAACTGTACCTTCTTCTCGTTGTCTTCTCTCTGCAGGTTTCTTCGGGATTGCGAGCTAGAGCGCTTTTGAGGAATCCTTGATTTCATTACCAGAAATAATTAATAATAATAATAATAATAATAATAATAATAATTATTATTAAAACAGTGGATATTTGTATCTTGCCAACGTCCTCTGAAGGTTGTACGAATGTTACTTTGCAACGTTTCTTTGTAACGTTCAAAAGACAAAGAAAACTCCACACATTTACGTTCCCACAACGTTCCAAACGTTCCAGAACCATTTCCATAACATTTTAAGAATGTTCATGCAACGATGTTTTGGGTTAGCTGGGTAATATCAGATGTGGTGCTCTTCTAATACAAATTATTGTACATACACTCAAGGAAAAAAGAAATCAAATGTATGTGTTTGAATCGCTACAAATAGGGTTAGGGGTTAAAGTTTGGGTTAGGGTTAGGGTTTGGGTTAGGGTTAGGGTTAGGGTTAGGGTTAGGGTTAGGGTTAGGGTTAGGGTTAGGGTTAGGGTTAGGGTTAGGGTTAGGGTTAGGGTTAGGGTTAGGGTTAGGGTTAGGGTTAGGGTTAGGGTTAGGGTTAGGGTTAGGGTTAGGGTTAGGTTGGCGGACAGTCCAGTGGTGCACAGCACACCGCCGCTGGACATTGCAGAGATGGTCGCAGGTGGATTTTAGCCTGACGAGAAGAGGTTCCAGTGCTTCAGGGCCGATGGCAGGGAGCGGGTGTACAGGAGACGCCACGAGCGGTACGCCGACGCTTGTGTCCGCCAACCTAACCCTAACCCCTAACCATAACCCCTAACCCCTAACCCCTAAACCCCTAACCCCTAAACCCCTAACCCCTAACCCTTAACCCTTAACCCCTAACCCCTAACCCCTAACCCTATTTGTATATTTTGGTTTTACACATACATTTGATTTCACAAAATTCAGGCAAAACTATAAAAAAAAAATCAGTGGTGCGTTTCTTTTTTTCTTGAGTGTATAATTCCAACCAGTCTACCTTGCAGTTATCCTGCAGTTAGTACATGTAGTGCAAAAATACAGCGCGAACAGCGACCTCACGCGGCCACTATTAATGCAAATCAACTAAAGACGACCGAACGCCTTCATCGAACCATCTATACAATCTAATTTTTTTCTTAATTTTTTGCCAGATTTATAGCGCACGCCTTTGAGTATGCGAATCTAGATAAGGTTGGTCATCAAATTATTCAGCGTCGTCTGAAGTGGGAATTACTGGTCCCGAGGTCACGGTAGGTCAGCTCGACTACTCCCAACGCGAAGCGGAGAGAGGTAGTCGAGCTGACCTACGTCGAGGTAGTCGAGCTGACCTACGTCGAGGTAGTCGAGCTGACCTACACCGAGGGACCAATAATTCCCACTATTTTCCAGAAATAAACCATGTTGTATTTGTTTTACTACACCTCGTTAATATTCACTGCCATATCGATAACGGCCTCTGTAGGTTTTGCATCTCGTATTCAGCATAAGATATTTAAGTTCTTTGTCAGTCAATGACGGAAATCTATCAACGTTACTGAGACCATGCTCACACAGCGTTTTAGTGTGGCCATGTTCACACAGCGTTTTAGCTAAAACGGTTTTGGTTAAAACGGTAGATCACCACGGGTTGTCGGTCGTAAAATTTAAACACCGAGCGTTCAGACACCGTTGTAAGTATAGCGAATCTCTGTTCTGGGGTCACTATAACTTCCGCTCATTTACATATTTCGCGCGCTAAATAATTCCTGTGCACATCAAAACATTCAGTCATACTGAATCTCACCGGTGACAACAAAACTGCCCGAATGCAGGAAACATGCCGCGCCGGGTAGAACATTTTGCAGAAACACGCTACGCTGTATCGCTCAAGGACGAGCGTTACTACCTCGAAATAAATACATTAAAACAGAAAACACAAACACAGAAAAGGGTGATGATCTGAGAATTAACCTGCCGGAAATGACTTTCTTCATCCACGTTTGTTTGCCGGGCATTTTTCATCTTACGATGTCAAATTCGACCAGTTCGTGTAACGAAAAAATATATGCGTGTCGGCCATGGACTGGTTCCGGTCCTCAACTTTGTCTATTGAAGCGTGCGGCGGGAACCATTCCAAAAATGCTGCATGTATTATGCGTGCTTGCATGGGGCGAGCACGTGGCTTCTGGCACCCGTACCCAGAGGGGGGCCCTTTGAGGCTGTGATTGCGAAACGCTGAGGTACCGTCCATTCAAAAAAAAAGGGGGAAACAATTTTCTCACGCGAAAAATAAAGAGTTTTTGGCATCCAATCTTAACATCTTGTCTTTTGTAGTTAAAAAAAGGTTGTTATTTACCTTAATTTTTATCATCCAATGAAAAAAATTGTATTGAAAATGAAAAAAGCAATCGAAAAAAATAAACGTTGACGTACCGTTGATGCACGTGGAAATTGTGCACAAATACCCAAACGACGTTAACAAATACCTCACCTAAAAAGGGCAATAATAATCGATAAATTGTTTATAATCCTGCTTCGAACCCACTAATTTTTTCCATGAATACGTTAAAAAAGGATGTAGCAGTGATATACTGAATTTTTAAAAAAATCTATCTGTGAACCCCATGCGTTTTATCGTGTTATTTTCGAACAAAAATGGCAGAAAATGACATCTCCCCCAAACAAATTCGGTGTAGATCGTGCTTGTGTACCTGGCTTTACGGACGTAGCGAAAATCACTGAATTCGGGAGCGATGCACGCAGCTCATCGAGTGCAAATTTGTACGTGTTTCAATGGTGCACTTCGAGGTAGCGATCTATACGTATTTACTGTATGAGACGTGCGGCTCGTGAGCGTGGAAGAATGAATGAGATACATTTCAACGTTGGTGGCGCACTTTGTTGGGCCCCCTCCCCCTCTATACGTATTTACCACTGACCTCTACACCTGGACGGATCATTGTCCATATTCTGCTGTGCTAACACTTGAAGTCGGCGCGAACTGGAAGTGCAACATGGCGAACCCAAGACGTCACTGCTGTGAGCCAATGAAATGTTCAGGTGTAGATGTCAGTGGATTTACTCTGTACGTTTTGTATTTATAAACATTACGAAATACGTATCGTACCAACACCTGGACATTTCATTGGCTCACAGAGTGACGTCGTGGGTCCGCCATGTTGCACTTCTCCGCATGCCGACTTCAAAATAAAACAATGATGATCTGTCCATGTATAGAGGTCAGTGGTATTTACTGTATGAGATGTGCGGCTCGTGAGCGTGGAAGAATGAATCAGATACATTTGAGATAACGTTGGTGGCGCACTTTGTTGGAATCGGCCAATGACGCGCTCCATGATCCAATATGCACTTGAATAGTTATGAGGTGTATAGTAAAATTCATATCGTATCGCCTGTGTGTGTGCACTTGGCCAAGACACTTTAATTTGTCACTCTTTGCTTACTATTTGGCTGGATTTGTTTTTTATGTCCTATATTATGCTTCCGTCATTTTTACTCTAAAGTCTGTCACGTACGTGTACGGGTCTGAATTATTGTGTATAAAATCACCCCGATTATGGTATAATTATGTACGTCATTGTATGCAAAGACAACGAGCACGTTCCATCCTAATGATTCCAAAAATGTATAGTTTGCTATACCTCCGACCTCAAATGAGGGCGCTGTGGTCAAAAACGTTGAAAGGTCAACGCACTTTTGACTGATGGTCAAATTCACCAACACGGTTAACATTGTCCGATTCTAATGATTTTAGTGCCTAATAATATGTTTTATGACATGGCAAATTCAACTATACAACTTTCAAAAGTAAAAGTGCTTACCTTGACCTTGAACATTCAAAATGGCTGGCAAAAGGGCTACCGGAAGACTTGAATCAGGACCTTTGGCCAACAATAACACAGTTATTTCTAAACACATTGTCCAATGATGCTTTTCTTGCTTTGTTGCACTGTTCATCATCCTACTCTTTCACCGGTAATAATCAATCACAGAGTGAACTGAAAACAAAGGACCACTGTTGCAATACACAAACCAGCCATCGCGTCAACAAAACCAGAGTTTAAAACTCCCGCTTTTAGGGAATGTCTAACCCAATCGCCCTGCAGACGTTTGATGTATTTGCCCGTCCACGGACTCCAACCACTGACTGTCGTCTGGCAGAGATAATGTATCTAGAAATGTATCTAGTGTGTGTTCTCTCGCTAGTTTGCGATTCAGTTGTTTTGCGATATATACCGGAATTCCGATAATTGCCGGAAAACTGGCATCCCTGTTTAATACAATATTATATCGAACATGTGCTCTAAAGAAAAATAATACAAATAATTAAAAATCATTATTTGTTTTAAAAATGGAGTGTTTGAATTGTTCGTGACGTTTCGGTGACCAAAATTTAATAACTTCTTATCCATGGGTTTAGGTAAAAAAATAATGTTGTTTTTGGCTAATTTATGCTAACCTTTTAGCAGCCATTTCGAAATTTCAAGGTTATGGCAACCACTTTTAATTTTAAAAGTTGTTTAGTTGAATTTGCCATGTCAGAAAACATATTATTAGACACTAAAATCATTAGAATCGGATAACATTAACTGTGTTGGTGAATTTGACCACCAGTCAAAAGTGCGTTGACCTTTCGACGTTTTTGACCACAGCGCCCTCATTTAAGGTCGGAGGTATAGCAAACTATACATTTTTGGAATCCTCATGACTGGACGAGTTATTTGATATGCATATCGACACGATTGGAATATATTAAAATTTTGACCCCTGTATGACCTTTGTTGACCCCTCCCGGAAATGCCCGGCATTTTCAAGGGGGCAGCCCAAGTCAACATTCTTCGGTATTTATCAGGGAACACAAAAACACTTTCAAACCTTTGTTCCCAGAATTTGGTCACGGGACCTACAGGCTGGTCTCCTACTATTCAGTAAACGTGATTTCGATCGTTGGTGCCAAGAAAATGGCGTAGAAAGTGCGCCCTCAAGCGTTCGAGCAACACGAAGCAAATTGGCATTAAACTTACCGCTTACCGCCTCTCTAGCCCCCCCCCCCCCCCCCCCCCCCCCCCCATAAACGCAGTACTTCAAAGTGAAAAGTTTCAAAAAATGCATTATACTATCCCAAAGCTGCTCTACTTCTTATACCCCCGTCACACCGGACTGGCGTCCTTACTGCGTTCCTACGGCGACCCAGGACGCGGTAGGGACGCCATGGACGCCGCGGGGTCGTGGTGAGAACGCAGAAGGACGCCGTGGGGACCCCAAGGACGCCGAAGGTCGCAGAGCGACGGCGTTTACTTCGGACATGTTCAAAGTAAACGCCGAGGTTTGGCGTCCTGGCTCAGGACGCGGTGGGATCGCCCTGCATGGGGTCGCCATGGTCGCCGTAGCAACGCAGTAGGAACTCGAAGGACGCCCTAGGGACGCAGTATGGACGTGGTAGGGTCGCCGTGGAGACGGGAATAAATGGATCGTGGACCCCGCGGCGACCTTACTGCGTCCTTACCACGTCTATGGGGTTCTTACCACGACCCCACCACGTCTATGGTGTCCTTACTGCGATGTAAGGACGCGGTAAGGTCGTGGTAGAAACGCCAAAAACGCCGTGAGGTCGCCGATGATCGCCGTGGGGACGCCGTGCAAACTCAATAGAAACGCCAAGGACGCGGTAAGGTCGTGGTGAGAACGCCGTGGGGACGCCGAGTAGACGTACAGATCGCGGAGCACAGGACCCCGGTGTGACGGGTGACCGAAATCTTGATATTTTAAAGAAAAAGGATTGGGGTTCTCACGGCGACCATCGGCGTCCTCCATTTTAGGACGCAGTAAGGACGCCAGTCCGGTGTGACGGGGGTATTACCGAGTAAGTTTTTTATTGCCATTAATTTTTGGAGTAATTACCAAACGTATACGATCCGTTTAGCCGAGTGTGGTTCATAATAATCTATGTAAAACCTGCTGTGATTGGCTGATTCTTTAACACAGTTTCTGGATTTTCCCCCTACCTATTTTAAATATATCTGTACCTATAGGTCTAAAGTCGTTGCTGGAAAAAAAATGTTGGTGGGAAATGTGGTGATTAGTACAAATAATTGATATTTAGTTACTTTTTAGGGTTATGTATACCGCAAAATAAAGCATATTTTAGATTCCTTAGCGTTTGAAATACATGTATAAGAATTGGGAACAATCAGAAATTGAATGTTTCACATTTGAAAAGGTGATTTGTATACCTTAACTCGACTATATTTCGATCCTGCCTATCTCAAGGGTAGACCTCATCACCCACTATACCCTCAATTTAAAACATGTACACGTACCTCATTTGCCGTATTGGACAAACATATTTTTTGCTGTAATGGCGGCGTCTAATTTGAGATTTAGGTGTATATGGTTACCACTGATTACTTAAAAAATGCATTTATCACAATCTCTGACCTTCCAAACATAGGTATAAACACTTCATTTGCCATTTGTACCTGCCAGGTGCCAATTTCATAGAGCTGCTAAGCACAACAATTTGCTTAGCATGACAATTTGTCCTTGGCAAAAACAAGGTTACAGACCAAATTTTCACCTGATCTTTATTGTTCTGGATTGATAATCAGCTGTTTTTTGCTTAGCATGAAAAACACGTATAATTTTGGTCGGTAACCTGTTTTTAATGAGCAAGACTTTTTGTGCTAAGCAAATTTTTTTGCTTAGCAGCTCTATGAAATTGGCCCCTGGTTACAGAGTTGTTGCAGAAAATAGTTCAAAAAGTGTCCCAAATTGGCAATTTGGCGGCCATTTTATACGGTCAAAAACTCAGAATCTTGCTTGGGAACCGGGTTTATCGGATTCAGCATACCTAAATTATGCTAAAAAGTCTGATTCTCCAACTTTTACCCCAAAATGACGTTTTTCAGAAATCCCACTAGACTATAACAGCGGCGCCTTGCGCGCGGCGCAGCTAGCTGTGCGCGCGAATCTTTGTGTGCTTAGGACGACATACCCATAATGCAACTCGGTTATCGCATTGTTTGTTGAATGCAGAACAACCTCGTTACCATGGCTACGATCTTGATGCGCCATGTTTTCCCACCATGCCTTGCGCGAATTGTCTAATGGGTGCGTTCGATTAGCTTACCCGGGGGAGTTAGGGTTAACACTCGGGGGATGGCACGAGGGGAAGCTAATCGAACGCACTCGTGTTTTCCACTAAATGTTCTGCATGGTTGTATTTTTTAGTTGCATGCATTTCAAATACAATTCTACAACAACAAAAAACCTACAAAATAAATGAAAAATCGGAATATTTTGCAACAAAATATTTACCTTTCCGCCATCTTTACGCCGCCCTAGACGTCGTCGACTCGACTACGCATGCGTGTGACGTCATTCCACCAGAGACCCTGCTACGGGAGCAGGGTTTCTGGTGGCTGACCCGTGCCTAGCCACGAGTACACGTCAGAGCTAAAAGAACGGCGCGGGGCTTACCCGGGGCGCCCCGGGTGAGCTAAACGAACGCACCCAATATAAATGTGCCATATGGCACATTTAAATTAGGGCTGCAGTCGATGAGTTTAACGCGCGACGCAATCCGCATTTCGTAGGCCTAATTGTTATTTTGCAGAATCAATCCTTTCAAACATGATATTTTGACGTCGCTTTTTTTAGCAAGGACTCCCTCGGCTTTAAATGTACGTACCTCGAAACGGGTTTTAGGCCGTGTCCGAAACGGGTGTCTAGAGCTACAGCTATGGCTACAACGTCACAAAAATCTAGCCGTAAAAGAAGTTGTTTAGCTCAGGCAAAACAAAATGGCGGCAGCACTAACGTTATTTTTTGAGCAAATTTTCGTTCATTTTTCAATGATAGTGCAATGAATTAAAACTATTAGATCGACAAATACGTCAATGTCATCAGGTATTTCGACTGGCTGTAAACAAACATTGCGTAACATCTAGCAGACGTTGTTGTAAATTCTTACATCGTAATTTTGCAAACACTAAATCAAGCATCGCTTGGGGGCGCAATAACTAGCCGTGGGCTCTACCCACTGACCTCTATACATGGACAGATCATCATTGTTTCATTTTGAAGTCGGCATGCGGAGAAGTGCAACATGGCGGACCCACGACGTCACTCTGTGAGCCAATAAAATGTCCAGGTGTTGGTACGATACGTATTACGTAATGTTTATAAATACAAAATGTACAGAGTAAATCCACTGACCTCTACACCTGGACATTTCATTGGCTCACAGCAGTGACGTCTCGGCTCCGCCATGTTGCACTTCCAGTTCGCGCCGACTTCAAGTGTTAGCATAGTCTTGGTTCCAAGACCTTCGTGTTGTTTATTCCGCGATCACTGACACAAACCACCGATGTTATAGAGGGCGCTATCTACAGACGAATCGCACCCGCGAACTCAGTGGACTCTCTCGAAGGTCTTGGACAAGTTGGCACACAGGGGGCGTGGTCAGACTATTGTAATATATGCATTATTCATATCACGTGATAATGATGGACGGTTATAGGCAAACTCGTGCGAGGGTTACGCAAAACGTTACACGCCGCGATTGACCCGGCCGTGATGTGCATGTACTATACTGTACATGTATTCGCATTTTTGTATCACTGTGGACGGAGACATGTTCTCGTGTACAAAATGGTTAGAAAGTCGAGCACTTTTTTCAAAATGCTCCCATTTTAACCACAATTATTTTCCCGGGTTGAAATTTCCAACCAATATACCCTATATTATACCCTAACCCAAACACTAACCCTAACCCACATCCTAACCCTAGCTTTTGAGTAATTTAAGTACAATCCAAAAATCTAATTCGTGAAATTCCTAATGGAGACCTAAATATAAATCACCCTTTGGAGACCTTTTTACTCCCATTGTCCCCATTGTGTTCACGTCTCCAGAGGTACCGTATTTCGCACCATACAGTACATGTACATATGTACATGTACATGTACATTGACACAGCAAATCATAGCTGCCCCGGCGTTTATTTGTGACTGCGGGTGAATTTGTTGAAAACCTCCAAAGCCCCAGTCCCACCGAAAGCCGGATACGCTACGGATCAACCCGGATGCACTACGGTTCATATCCGGGGTCATCCGGAGTGGAACCTTAGTCAAACCGTGATAATCCGGGACTATCCGGGACTATCCGGGGCCATGCATCCGGGACCATCCGGGGACATCCGTAGTGAGTCCGGGAAGTCGAGCGTCACCCTGGATCAGCATCTAGCATCCGGAGTGATCCGGGGCCATCCGGGAAGGGAGAGGGGGGCGGCGAAGAGCCGTAGTGAAACCGTAGTGCGATCGTGATGATCCCTAGTGTATCCGGGATAAACCGTAGCGTAACCGTATTTATCCGGGATGAAACGGGAGTAATTGGTTCCACTACGGTTCCACTACGGATTCACTACGGTGTCACCACGGTATTTCCCGGATGAACCGAGATGAACCGTAGTGTATCCGGGGTCATCCGGGGTGAACCGTGGCACATTCGGGATGAACCGTGGCGCATCCGTAGTGAAACCGTGGCGGAACCGTAGTGAATCCGTGACCATCCGGGGTCATGGGGGAAAAACAGGCTTGAACCGGGGTGATCCGGGCCCATTCGTGGCAGAACCGTAGTCAAACCGTAGTAGAACCGTAGTAGGATCGGGGAACATGTCACTTTGTTTTTGATTGCCTTCCCGGACCACCCCGGATCAAACGTAGTTTCATCCGGGGTCATCCGGGGCGATCCGGGGCGATCCGTAGCATATCCGGCTTCAGTGGGACTGGGGCTACTAATTTATATGGTGGCCCTGAGGGATATCAAAAGTCGTGAACATTTTCGCGACAAATTTGCGACTTGTCGTTAATTTATTTGCGACTGGTCGTAAATATTTTTGCAACTAGTCGCAAATAATTTCACAACTAGTCGTGACAAAATTTGCGACTAGTCGCGAATTTTGTCACGACTAGTTGTGAAATTATTTGCGACTAGTTGCAAAAATATTTACGACCAGTCGCAAATAAATTAACGACAAGTCGCAAATTTGAGTCCTGAATTTTTTACGACTTGTTTTTTGCAACTAGTGGTAAATATTTTTTCGCGAATAGTCGTCAATATTTTCAATAGTCGCGAAAAAAATTCGCGACTAGTAGCGAAAATATTCACTAATAATCACGAATTATACGACTAGTCGCAAAAATATCCGAACAGTCGCAAAAATATTAACAACCAGTTGCGAATAAATTCACGACAAGTCGCGAATAGTTTCACAACTACTCGCAAACAAATTCACGACTTTTATGTCCCTCCATGCAGAGCCACCATAAATTTCCCCTTTTATTTCAGGGAAAGGTAGTTTTTGCAGGTAATTAACTGTTTGCCAAAATGAAGCACGACCTCACTAGATTTGATACTGACGTACTGTACGTTCGATACACTGGAATACAAAAATACGCACCGCGCTGAAGCACCATAACATAGCGATGCTGCAGCGGGCAGACCCGCGGTACGGTACCGGTGGCTGTAGCTAGCTTGCACTGCCATGTACAATGCTATTAAAAGTCTGCACATTTCGCGCAATGCACGTGCATACAGTCACCATCACATACATGTACATTGTACATGTACACTGTACTGTCTTGTGTACACACACACAGTATCTTATATTTGTGTATAATGAATAATTCATGATGAGGCTCAAACTCGGTCGCTGATTGGATCCCTCGGAAAAGCGAGGGAGATTCGTCGAAAACTAAGGTTAAAGTTAACAATTGATTGCCAACTAGTGCTAGACCCATTGGGGAATCCAAAATCATGTACGTTTGTCAAACGTCGGTTCCAGTGCGAATATGGATCCAGCTGCATTATGTAAACTACGCATGCGTGAGACACCAACGCACACGAAGTCGGGATTTGAAAAAGAGACAGCGTTAACGAATCTGCGCGCGTGGGCGCCGAAATA
This sequence comes from Crossaster papposus, assembly GCA_037893245.1. Lineage (NCBI taxonomy): Eukaryota > Metazoa > Echinodermata > Asteroidea > Velatida > Solasteridae > Crossaster > Crossaster papposus. Next base: position 278,996 of record JBAIAA010000007.1, on the reverse strand, counting down.
ACACAAGGGTCTAGGACTAGACTAGTGTTAGTGTAATGGTGGCAAATTACCCTTGGCTACTTTCCCCCGAGATTCTATTTTTTTATAGTGGTAGGTCCCAGTACATAGTTTTTCTTTTGGCTAGACGACCTGGTCTATTTTCCTCTGCCCTTTTACAAGGTACAAAGACTGACCTCTCTGCATTTGAGAGTGCCCCCCCCCCCCCCCCCCCCAGATCACATTACACCAAGGAATGTCCCCATCCAACAGTGGGGTACATATCAGTTAGCAGACGGGCAGCAAAGAGGGAACAACCACATTTCCCCCTAGTCCTACCATGCCTAGATGGATGTCTGTTAAATTCCGCTTTGGTGAGTTTCTTTTCATTATTTGTGGCATTTTGTTACAAAATCAGTCATATTGATATTTTTAGCTGTTCTCATATTAGTTTTCTGGACTTTAAACACTTCCGATGGTGACTTTTAATTGTCTTTGGGGTAAACTACCAGGACTACTCTTTATAATCAGGGACTTGTGATGGACTCGACTACATCCCTGCTTATAATTGTATAATTGTATAATGGTATACTCGTTTGAAATTCATAACAAGTCTTATTGATAAGTGTCGGTCATCCACTTTTAAGAATTTTGATGAGTGGGTAGAATTACTGAATTACTCCTTTTTAACTTTTACGGTGAATTATTCAGTAGCTATTTAGTTTGAAGTTTTACTTGTATTATTGTTGTTAATCTAGAAGAGCGGTATCTTATATTCTGTTATAACTTTGAACAAAATGTGCCTATCTGTAGTCCAACATTAGTTTTAGGAAACACTTGGAGTGATTTAACCCTGGACACAGAAAGTTCTATATTTCTTTAAACAGCAGTACTTGTGCTATTGTAGACTTAGACCTTAGGTTTTTGTTATTGCCAAATGCTGGGTGTATGGGTGTGATGAGTGATTTGATTACCTTGACTGTGCCTTATAGCTACTCTGACTGACCCCCCCTGGATGGCTGGGTCTGACTGCATGGTCACTGTTTGGACCTTGAGTATAACCAGATGTATAGGCTATTATATATTCACAGGACAACTGGGTTTTTGTTCTGTACTTTACTTACAATGTACATGCAGCACTAATGGTTGGCTTGTGTTATTTAATCTTGTGACTTTGTTTTCTTCTTCCTTTTTAACGGTTTAGCTTTAGTTGAGTGGCATTTACTGTATTCTTAAGTTCACTCAAAGTTATAGTTTATTCTGTTCTTTAAAGCGTATTTGTATTTACGTAATACTTGACGAAGTTTTTAATCTTATATTCTTCTTGTTTTTTTTCTTTTGTTCTTATAGATATTATGGGCTCTGTCTGAAAGCATTCTAGAGCAATCCGCTATTGGCACTGTGTTGGTTTTATTTTTATTATTTAATTTTTATCTTTTTTTTTGTCTACATTTGTTCTATCCAAATTTGATTTTCTCTCGCTCACACCTTTTTTAGTTTCGCTTTCATTTTGCGTTGTTTGGTCACTTTCCAAGTTATTTTTCCTTCTCTGTGATTGATTTGGCGAAGTGTAATTCTGGTTTGTGGATAACCCTGAATTAAATATTTTTTATCTTTTTGAGAACTCTATTTCAATTAATTCTGTATTTTTTTGTCCCAGCTCTCGTAAATATATTGCGATTTGATCATTTTGAACCAGGCCTTAGACTATAAATTCTTTTGACCATTTTCCTAGGTTACATTTTGGTGCCGAAACCCGGGATTTGATTTATTTTCTTTGGAAATTAGCCATTTATTTATTTGCTAGCTGGGACAATTTTTTTTTCCAAATTATATTTACCGTTTTACCCTAGGCTAATTTTTTTGTAAGAAAACCAACACAGTGTTCTTTAGTTGGGGAGTTTGAAAAGTGCAGGATGGCAGAAACCCCACCTTGTCCAATCAACTTGACCTTTCACGAGTTTGAGGGGAGTCCACACAATCCATTTCGAGTACCCCTGCGCCCTAATCCAATGCCAGGAGTGATGTGTGCACCACCAGATATGAACCACAGTCAGCCGGGACCATCAAGGCCTACGGTCTACCCAAGCCCCCTTCAGATGGCAGATTTCGACCCCCTTGATTCCAACACCTCGTTATCGAAGACTAGCTACCTGCCCAGTACATATACTGCACACCAGCTGAAGGATGTACAAACATTCAGTGGGTCGAGTTCTACGAAACATAGACTGAAAGTGGAAGACTGGGCTCGGGATATGCGGTATCTGCTGGAAGCAAAAGGTCCCCAGTCTGAGAGAGTAAAGTTTCATGAAGTGGTCAGGCACACGAAAGCTGAGGCCCGTGACGTCATCCTGAACCTAGAGAGTCGGGGGGTGGTTACAGCAGAGGAGGCGATTGCGGAGTTGCTAGATGAGTTTGGGGAAGGCAATGGGGCAACAGCTCCGATCGCATCTTTCTTTGCCAGGAAACAGAGATCGGAGGAGACAGCGGGAGCGTATGCCATCGCGCTGGAGGCTCTTCTAAGACACGTGGAGGATGTTAAGAGAAGACAAGGTCATGGATCTTTGGGGGAAGATAGGGATCTCCTTCTCACAACACAGTTTATGACTGGCCTCCATGACAATGCCGTGCGACAGCGGCTCGCCCCAATGCAACCTCGGGGGATGAGTTTTAAGGCCCTACGACAGGAAGTGCGAGTCGTTGCTGAGGAGTTCCTCCAAGCACGTGGAGCAAGAAGAAACTATGGGTCATTCCAGCACACAATGGAGACACCTCAACCCAAACCCCCTATTCAGCAAAACGGCCCGACAGTAGCTGCAGCTCAGGTTGCCCAACAAGGAATGACGAGCGATAAGGACCAACTGAAGGAGCTGACAACCATGATGCAACGCCAACTGACCACCCTTGACCAGGTCCTCGAGGGTCAGCAGTTCTTGGGACAGCGTGTCCGATCCCTGGAAAACTTCGTCGGCTATGGGCGACCCATGCCAAATCCCTGGAAGGGAGACCAAGATCGACGCTCACAAGGGGATAGGTGTTATCGATGTGGCCAAGTTGGTCATTTTGCCAGGCAGTGTAGCAGTCCAGGTCGGAAGTTCACGGACCCCAGGGAGCCAGGTCAAGGTCAACCCCCGTTAAACTAGACAAACCTGCTGATGTCGGGCGATCAGTAGGTGTGTCTGGAACGGGGAGCCCTGTTAAAGATACGGACCATACACCAGGGGGAATATTAGTTCAAACGAGCAAAGAACAACATGAAGATGAGGAACAACTAGTGGGACCTACGAGTACCACTGATGTAGTCATTTCAGGGAGGAGTAGTCGGGCGTTGTTGGACACTGGGTCACAGGTAACCACCGTTACGACCCAGTTTGTGTCTACCCATCCGAAGCTACAAAGTCAAGCCCTGAAGAAGACAGACCTCATCATAAATGGCGCTGGAGGCCAGGTTGTTCCACATCAAGGCTATATCCTACTGGATATTAAGGTTCTTGGCGAAGTGTTAAAAGATGTTCCCTGCTTGGTGGTGCCAGTGACCAACTTCAGGCGCTCTACTCCCCTTCTCCTCGGAACCAACGTGATATTTGCAGTGCGGAACACCCTGCATGACAAGTACGGCCGGGGATTTATGTCCAAAGCCCATAAGCTGTCCAATACATGGCACTCAGCATTCCAGTGCGTCAACATTGACGGCACTGACCTTGCTCAGAGAAATGGCGAAATTGGTAGCCTGCGCTATTCAGGGAGAAAGCCGATGAAAGTTCGTCCGGGAGAGGAAGTTAATATCTCTGCAAAAGCACCTCGTTCAATGCAAGGGCGTACCATCACGGCGCTAGTAGAAGGCGACTACGACAGATGTCTTGCTGTAGGGCGAATGCTTGTTGAGGTTAAAAACAGGCGAGTTCCCACTCGGCTGTGCAACTTGTCCAAGCAAGTGGTAACCGTTAGACGGAATGCAGTCATCGCAACGTTAGCCTGCGTCCGGGAGGTTGGTCCGAGACCCTTTTCCAGCTCCAGTGTGGCTGCAGTCTGTGAGCAAGCAGTTCCTGGGGGAAGTTCCATCCCAGATGTTGACATCAGTGATGACAATCTGACACCATCGCAAAGAGAAGCGATAGAAAACTTACTGAAGCAGAATACGGATATCTTTTCGAAAGATCCAATGGACATAGGAGCAACTAGCACTATTCAACATGAAATTCCCCTAAGTGACCCAACTCCCTTTCGTATGCCATACCGTAGAATCCCACCAGCGGAATTCCAGGAGGTCCGAGAGCACATTGAAGACTTAGCGAAAGCCAACATAATCAAGGAGAGCCAGAGCCCGTTCGCATCACCGATAGTGGTTGTTAGAAAGAAAGACAACAGCATTCGACTTTGCGTCGACTATAGAAAGCTGAACTCTCGAACCATCCGCGATGCCTACCCGCTACCACGGATCGACGAAGCTCTGGATGCCCTCAACAAAGCAAAATTGTTCTCGTGCATCGACCTTACGTCCGGCTATCTACAAGTTGGGATGGCGGAGAAGGACCAAGCGAAGACAGCTTTCACAACGCCGATGGGGTTATATGAGTTTACGAGAATGCCCTTTGGCCTTGTGAATGCCCCGGCTACTTTCCAGCGTCTGATGGCAACAGTATTTCGAGATATGAATTTCGAAGGCGTACTGCTATACCTTGATGATGTCATCATTTACAGCGCCACCATGGAAGAGCACCTCGCACGTCTAGGACAGGTGTTTGACCGACTAAGACAACACAATCTGAAGCTGAAAGCGTCGAAGTGTCAGTTCTTGAAAACAAGTGTAAAATACCTTGGGCACATCGTATCGTCAGAAGGGATTGCAACAAATCCAGAGAAGGTTGACGCCATAGAAAGCTGGCCGGTACCAAAAAGCAAGAAAGATGTGCGAAGCTTTCTTGGTATAACGGGGTACTACAGAAAGTTCATCCAAGACTATGCAAAGATAGCGAGTCCCCTGTTCGCACTGATTGGGGGAAAGCGTGGCGCGAAAGACCCACCTTTTGTTTGGTCGGCAGAGTGTGAAGCTGCATTTCGTACCTTGATCTCCAAGCTCACGACAGCGCCAATCTTGGCCTATGCCGATTACTCGTTGCCTTTTGTGGTACAGACGGATGCTTCTGCAGCTGGTCTTGGAGCGGTGTTAACCCAGGAGCAGGAGGGGCGTGAACGTGTCATAGCGTATGCCAGCAGAACTCTGTCTCCATCAGAAAGGAGGTACCCTGCGCACAAGTTGGAGTTCCGAGCTCTCCACTGGGCACTTACAACAAAGTTGCGGGACTACGTGTATGGCTACAGAGTAACTGCAGTCACAGATAATAATCCTATGACGTATGTTCTAAAGAGTGCAAAACTGGATGCACACAGTCAACGCTGGGTCAGCGATTTGTCTCTTTTCAACCTCGACATCCGGTATCGCCCAGGAAAGAAAAATGCCAACGCAGACGCACTCTCTAGAATTCCCCGAGAGGAAGTGACCCGCATACTAGATGCAACGGCAAAGGGGGAGGTTCAGGAGGAATCAGTCCCAGCAGGGGTAGAAGTCCAAGTACAAATTCCTGTGGCCCCCAAACCAGGAGTATCATTCGAGTTACCAAGTCTCAGTGAAGCAGTTGAGGGTGAGGACCAGATGTACAAGGCCGCGGAGGAGATGTCTCAGTCCGACGGTATTCACCCCAAGCGTCCTGGTACAAGTTGTATGGAGACGATGGAGGGCCTAATAGATGCTCAACAGGATGACCCAGTAGTCAGCCGGGTAACCCACCTGAAATCCACTCGTCGGAGCAGGCTCAGCCAAAGAAAAGCACGGCAGGAAACAAAAGATGTCCAGCGGTTACTAAGAGCATGGGACCACCTTCAGGTAAAGAAGGGACTGTTAGTATACACCGAGGATGACAACAAGCAAAGGGAAGTTCCAGTTCTGCCTAAATCGATAAAACAACAGGTGCTGACCAGTCTACATGACGAGATGGGACACCTCGGGTTCCACAAGACACTTTGGCTAGTGAAGGAGCGGTTTTTCTGGCCAGGAGCTCACACCGACGTGAAGAGGTATGTGGAGGCCTGCAAACGATGCACCCTGCGAAAACGGCCCGGTGGCAAGAGGAACGTTGGTCTACAGAGTATAGTTACCTCTCGCCCAATGGAATTAGTGTGCATCGATTTCTTGAGTCTAGAGAGGGCAACCGGGGGGTACGAGCACTTGCTCGTGGTGACAGATCACTTTACACGCCATGCCAAAGCATACCCAACCCGAGATGAGAAGTCATCCACGGTGGCCCGTGTTTTGTGGGAGAGGTACATCACAAACTATGGTATTCCTGAGCGTTTGCATTCAGATAGAGGGGGTAGCTTTGAATCGGCAGTAATTCATCAACTCTGTACATTCATGGGGATCGATAAAACCAAGACAACGCCATACCACCCACAAGGCAACGGAATGACAGAGCGGTTTAATCGCACTCTATTGTCTATGCTGGGAACCCTCAATCCGTCGAAGAAGACCAACTGGGCATCACACGTCGAAGCATTGACTCACGCATACAATTGTAGTTGTCACGACTCAACAGGCTACTCTCCCTTTTTTCTTATGTTCATGAGGGAAGCAAAATTACCAGCAGATGTCATGTTTCCGTACCCAAACCAACAGGAAGCACCTAGGATGGACATTGACTATCAGGGTTACGTCAAAGTCCTTCGAAAACAAGTTCGTGAGGCGTTCGATGAAGCTGAAGCCAATGCAGAGCAGGCAAGATGCAAGCAGAAGCGAACATACGACAAGAGCGTTCGAGTGAACGATCTAGAACAAGGCAACCGGGTGTTGGTGCTCAACAAAACGCCAAGAGGAAAATGCAAGCTTAAGGACAACTGGGAGCAGACACCATATATAGTCACTAGGAAGCTCGATAAATGTCCTGTGTATGTTGTGAGGCAACTTGGCACAAAGAAGGTCCGGACGCTACATCGAAATATGCTCACTAAATGTCCGTTTGAGGTTAGTGGAGCCGACGAGACACCAAGAGGAACGGAAGAGCAACTACCTGTTGCGATAGATGGTTCATGTGAGGAGATTATCCCACCACCACGCAAGTTCTGTAGCAACCAACTCCCCGAGTTGCCATATGACAAGGCCACACAAATTATCCCTCCTCCACGTGAGTTCAGTGATGACCAGGTGTTTGGATCCTCAAGTGATGAAAGCACCGAGTTGATTCTACCACCACGAAGGTTCGGCGACAGACGACGCCAGGACACAGACCGGTATGTGCCCTACAGTGGAAGCTATGACGACACTGATACAGATGACTCATCGGCTACGGAGGATTCTACCTGGCAAGTTCCCCATCGCTCTAAGAGGGTTATCAAGCCACCATTGAGATACGGAGAATGGGAGTAGATATCTTTGGTCAGTTAGCTAGTTTTTGTTTGTGTTGTTGTGGACAACAACGGTTTTTAAATCGGGGTGAGTGTAATGGTGGCAAATTACCCTTGGCTACTTTCCCCCGAGATTCTATTTTTTTATAGTGGTAGGGGCCAGTACATAGTTTTTCTTTTGGCTAGACGACCTGGTCTATTTTCCTCTGCCCTTTTACAAGGTACAAAGACTGACCTCTCTGCATTTGAGAGTGCCCCCCCCCCCCCCCCCCCCAGATCACATTACACCAAGGAATGTCCCCATCCAACAGTGGGGTACATATCAGTTAGCAGACGGGCAGCAAAGAGGGAACAACCACATTTCCCCCTAGTCCTACCATGCCTAGATGGATGTCTGTTAAATTCCGCTTTGGTGAGTTTCTTTTCATTATTTGTGGCATTTTGTTACAAAATCAGTCATATTGATATTTTTAGCTGTTCTCATATTAGTTTTCTGGACTTTAAACACTTCCGATGGTGACTTTTAATTGTCTTTGGGGTAAACTACCAGGACTACTCTTTATAATCAGGGACTTGTGATGGACTCGACTACATCCCTGCTTATAATTGTATAATTGTATAATGGTATACTCGTTTGAAATTCATAACAAGTCTTATTGATAAGTGTCGGTCATCCACTTTTAAGAATTTTGATGAGTGGGTAGAATTACTGAATTACTCCTTTTTAACTTTTACGGTGAATTATTCAGTAGCTATTTAGTTTGAAGTTTTACTTGTATTATTGTTGTTAATCTAGAAGAGCGGTATCTTATATTCTGTTATAACTTTGAACAAAATGTGCCTATCTGTAGTCCAACATTAGTTTTAGGAAACACTTGGAGTGATTTAACCCTGGACACAGAAAGTTCTATATTTCTTTAAACAGCAGTACTTGTGCTATTGTAGACTTAGACCTTAGGTTTTTGTTATTGCCAAATGCTGGGTGTATGGGTGTGATGAGTGATTTGATTACCTTGACTGTGCCTTATAGCTACTCTGACTGACCCCCCCTGGATGGCTGGGTCTGACTGCATGGTCACTGTTTGGACCTTGAGTATAACCAGATGTATAGGCTATTATATATTCACAGGACAACTGGGTTTTTGTTCTGTACTTTACTTACAATGTACATGCAGCACTAATGGTTGGCTTGTGTTATTTAATCTTGTGACTTTGTTTTCTTCTTCCTTTTTAACGGTTTAGCTTTAGTTGAGTGGCATTTACTGTATTCTTAAGTTCACTCAAAGTTATAGTTTATTCTGTTCTTTAAAGCGTATTTGTATTTACGTAATACTTGACGAAGTTTTTAATCTTATATTCTTCTTGTTTTTTTTCTTTTGTTCTTATAGATATTATGGGCTCTGTCTGAAAGCATTCTAGAGCAATCCGCTATTGGCACTGTGTTGGTTTTATTTTTATTATTTAATTTTTATCTTTTTTTTTGTCTACATTTGTTCTATCCAAATTTGATTTTCTCTCGCTCACACCTTTTTTAGTTTCGCTTTCATTTTGCGTTGTTTGGTCACTTTCCAAGTTATTTTTCCTTCTCTGTGATTGATTTGGCGAAGTGTAATTCTGGTTTGTGGATAACCCTGAATTAAATATTTTTTATCTTTTTGAGAACTCTATTTCAATTAATTCTGTATTTTTTTGTCCCAGCTCTCGTAAATATATTGCGATTTGATCATTTTGAACCAGGCCTTAGACTATAAATTCTTTTGACCATTTTCCTAGGTTACATTAGCACAGCAGAATATGGACAATGATCCGTCCAGGTGTAGAGGTCAGTGGCTCTACCCACAGACATGGGGCCTTTTTGAATCCCTGGCTTCGTCTTCGTCTTTGGCTTAAGGCGATTTTTGACTCCCAACTGCAAGACAATTTGTTTATTTTTCAATGATAATGCATTGAATTGAAACAAATACAAATACGTCAATATCATCAGGTATTTCGACTGGATGTAAACAAACATTGCGTAACATCTAGCAGACGATAATTGTTGTAAATTCTTACACCGTAATTTTGCAAACACTAATTCAAGCATCGCTTGGGGGCGCAATAACTACCGTAGCCACGTCCGAATTTCATTTGCCTTATATTAGCGCCTTACGTAGACCGTAGCTCTAGTCTCGTTTCGGACACGGCCATATAAACACATAGACCGCCAGGTCCTATTCAAAACTACAGGATGGTTTATATGTCTGTGGCTCTACCGTAGCCACGTCCGAATTCCATTTGCCTTAGCGCCTACGTAGACTAGACATAGGGAGCATGTTCGGGCGCGAACTGCCAAGTTCGATCAGAGACTATAGTTAAGTATAGTTTGACTAACTCTGATCGAACTCAGGCTAGTCGCCGGTGGTTGGACTAGTCTAGTCGACTATTGGCTTTGGCTTCGCCTCCGAATTCCGAATTACTGAGAAGCAAATAGAAATAGAAGAAAATTGAAATAGTCTAACTTTTGGGTTCACATCACTCGAGTGAATGTTTCTGAAGCACAACAGGCGTCAGAATGTGACGAGATCTTTAATAGCACAGTCACAGTGGGGCGGAGGGGGGGGGGGGGGGGGGGGCCTTCGAGACTGTGATTGCGAAACGCTGATGTACCGTCCATTCTCAAAATAGGGGGGGAACAATTTTCTCACTCGAAAAATAAAGAGTTTTTGGCATCCAATCTTAACATCTTGTCTTTTGTAGTTGTAAAACGTTGTTATTTACCTTAATTTTTATCATCCAATGACAAAAATTGTATTGAAAATGAAAAAAGCAGTCGAAAAAATTAAGCGTTGACGTACCGTTGATGCGCGTGGAGATTGTGCATAAATATTCAAACGACGTTAACAAATACCTCCCCTAAAAAGGGCAATAATAATCGATAAATTGTTGAAAATCGTGCTTCGAACCCACTCATTTATTTTCATGGATACGTTAAAAAAGGATGTAGCAGTGATATACTGAATTTAAAAAAAAATCTGCCTGTGAACCCTTTGCGTTTTATCGTGTTGTTTTCGAACGAAAATGGCAGAAAGTGACATCGCCCCCCAAAAAATTCGTGTAGATCGTGCCTGTGTACCTGGCTTTGCGGACGTGGTATATATCACTGAATTCGGGGAGCGAGCACGGAGCAAATTTGTACGTGTTTCAATGGTGCGCTTCGAGGTATAGGTAGCGATCTATACGTATTTACTGTGTGAGACTGTGCGACTCATGCAAGTGGGTAAATGCCGTCAATAGCGTGGAAGAATGAATGAGATACATTTCAACGTTGGTGGCGCACTTTGTTGCCCCCCCCCCCCCCCCCCCTCTGCACAGTCAAAAAGGACCAGTTTGGCAGTTATCAATAGTTCGACTAGAGTCGTTCGCACTTCGACTTCAGTGCGCATGCCCCAATGACGTCACGAACTAACCACTATAGTTCCTTGATCTAACTTGGCCACTGTTAACCATTAGTCAGTCTCTGCTTTACCAATGCGCATGCTCAAATGCAGTTCGCTCGAACGGCTCTAGTCGAACTATAGGGTGCACTAGCCTAATTCATGTCCCATCAAGCCTCTTGTGTCCCATTGAAAACAGTGTAAAATCAACAATGTTCAGGACTAAGTTTCATGCACACCGACATCACTGGGGTTTCACAAACAACAATCAGATTATTGTCTTGGTCTTTATCTTTCAATTTCTTTTCAATTTTTAGTGGGTTAGCCAATTACATTTTTTAATATTCACACCAAAAGAAACTCACCTCCCGAAAAGTGATACTTCCCGAGCCTGCTAACAGCCATTTTACAAATGGCATCCTTCCACGTTCTAGGGCAATTATATGGTGGCTCTGAAGGGACATCGCACATCGCACATTTCTGCGCAGATTTCTGCGATGTCGCCGATTTTATCGCACATTTCGGCGCCGATTTCTGCAATTTTGCACATTTTATCGCACATTTCTGCGCCGATTTCTGCAATATTGCACATTTTATCGCACATTTATGCGCAGAAATCTGCGATATTGCAGATTTTATCGTACATTTCTGCGCAGAAATCTGCAATATCGCACATTTTATCGCACATTTCTGCGCAGAAATCTGCGACATCGCACATTTTATCGCACAATTTATCGCACATTTTTTTCAACATTCGAACGTGTGTTTGGCATTTGAATGTCGAATAAGGAGCTGGTAGTATGAATATTGAACGTCGAACGAGGAACTACGTGCAAACAGCTTCGTACAGTATACATGTACTTTCAGAATTTGACCTTTTCTATCTGTTACCACCACTGATCTCTATAACTAGATAGGTCGAGCGTACATTGATGGGACTAGCAGGATGCCGCGCTTCGCGCGGCACCTGCTAGCTGGGTGAAATCGTAACTTATAGATACACCTTGTTGACGTCTTAAAAACACAATGGATTGTATGACAAACAATTCGCGAAACTTAGCGAGTAGAGTACCAGCTAGAAATTATTTCGAGCTCACGAACAGATATTCTTGGAGCGCAAGAAGTCATTTCGTGGCCACGAAAACATTTCGAGCTCACGAAATAAGTTATTTTGAGTGCACGAAATAAAATACTCAAATTATTTCGTAACGGTGATTTGTATTCGTCATATGTCCCTTTAGAGGCTCCGTAGAATACCTCAAACAATCTTTGTAAAAATACTTCCCGACTTCCGAACTAATACTACTCAATAGGCAGTCCATCTTCGCTTGCATGCTGCCTGCGTCTCGTGATTTTTTAACAGGAATCGTACGGGAAACAATACGAACCACTTCGGGATTTCTGATTTACATCATCGTGAAAATCGTGATTAAAAAACCCAACAGGCCGGTGTGAAAGGTAATTCTGTCCCCCCTGGTAAATGTGTCCCCCCGGACAGACTTACCAGGCCGTGACCCGTTAAATCTGTCCGGGGGGACACATTTACCTAGGTATTTCTGTCCCCCTCCAGGTAATTCTGTCTCCCTGCCCAACGTTAAACGTGTCCCCCTGGTAAAATTGTCCCGTGCAACGTCACAAGTCTAGCACCCACTAGACGCAACAACCAGTGTAGTACAGGTTCACCCCTTCATGGTGCATCATTTGTGGCAGACTGTAGGATGTGTAGCGTACTACAAATTACAGGTGGTCAAAAGTGCTGCCACATGAGTGCTGGGTATACAGAATTTGTACGCGTGCAAGAAGTCTGAAAATACTGATTACCGCTAATTTCCCTTTCGCGCAGAAACGTAGATCGGTTGATTTAATTAATACAGTTATTTATATTTTTATTTTTATTTTGATAAATCGATGAAGGGAACAGAAGTCCAAATAATAAATACCATGTGGGCTTTTCATTGAAATAACATCAAAATAACCACTTATGTGTGGAACATTGGGGGACAAAATTACCTAGAGAGGGGACAGAATAAACTGGAGGGGGACGGAATTAACGGCTCTAGGGGGACACTTTTACCTAGGTAATTCTGTCCCCCCGGACAATTTTACCGGGGGACAGAATTACCGTCCACACCGGCCATCTGACAGTGCGCCCTCAACTGACGTAATGCAGTCACGTTTCTAAATTGCATATTCATATCCACCATCGCAATACAATTTCGCGACATTTTTGCACGATCAAAGTTAAAATTGAGGCAATAGCGATTGTTTTAGAGAGATAATGTTGTAATATTAAGTATTGACAATGTGAAAGGAAGAAATGTGCCCAAATGGCAACACAAAAGGAATAAATCATTGTTTTTATGTTCCAAAACTGTGACTGAAAAAATGGACGACGCGCAGAAATTTGGAGGCAAAGCCGAAGCCGAAACGCAGTCACGTTTCTAAATTGCATAATTCATATCCACGATTGCCATGCAATTTCGCGACATTTTTGCACGATCAAAAGTAACATTGAGGCAATAGCGATGACAAACAAACCGCGAAACTTGGCGAGTAGAGTACCAGCTAGAAAGTATTTCGAGCGCACGAAATTATTTCGAGCTCACGAACAGATTTGTTTCGAGCGCACGAAGTCATTTCGTGGCCACGAAAACATTTCGAGCTCACGAAATAAGTTATTTTGAGTGCACGAAAAAAATATAATTATTTCGTAACGGTGATTTTTAGTCGTCATATGTCCCTTTAGGGGCTCCGTAGAATACCATTGACTCTGATTAAAAACAATCATTGTAAAAATACTCCCGACTTCCGAACTAATAATACTCAATAGGCAGTCCATCTTCGCTTGCATGCTGCCTGCGTCTCGTGATTTTTTTAACAGGAATCGTACGGGAAACAATACGAACCACTTCGGGATTTCTGATTTACATCATCGCGAAAATCGTGATTAAAAAACCCAACAGGCCGGCCATCTGACAGTGCGCCCTCAACAGACGTAATGCATTCACGTTTCTAAATTGCATATTCATATCCACCATCGCCATACAATTTCGCGACATTTTTGCACGATCAAAGTTGAAATTGAGGCAATAGCGATATGTTTCGGAGTGTTTTGAGACAGATAATGTTGTAATATTTAGGTATCGACAATGTGAAGCAAAGAAATTTGCCCAAAAGGCAACACGAAAGGAATAAATCATTTTTTAACGTTCCAAGCCTGTGACTGCAATGTGGTCGACGCGCACGAAATTCGAAGCCGAAAACGAAGCTGGCGCTCAAACTCCGCAATAACCAAGGGAGTATAAAGCTCAAATAACACGTGACGGGGCCGCCCAATGGCGAAAAACAAACTCGGCACCAACTCGGCCACCGCGCAAGCAAGGCGGATACAATCAATTTGCGAAGGCTTCGCGTAACGCATGCAGCCGCCGCTTAATCGCAAACAGCCAACAATTCGGCAACCGAGTTACTGTAGTACGATTTCGGGAAGGCTTCGGCCCGAACTCCGGGCAAGGACAATGCAAAAATAACGCAATAGTTCACGCAAAAAGGCCCACAGACATCGACGGGCAATCGAAAAGCGATTACGCGTTTATCGGTAACGTCCGTTTCTTTTAAATCTCACCACGGGACGAATACGATTTTTTTTTAAATCTTATTCCCCGGGGGATTCCCCGGGGGATTCCCCGTCGCGAACGGTCCGGCACCCCGCCGCACCGACGCCGGCGGCACACGCGCGCGGCGACGAGTCGCCCGACCAAAAGCCAACATGGCGCCAACCACGCGCCAAGATGGCGCGGCCCTGTGTTCCAAGATTTCCAAGATGGCGGCGCCCAGGGACAAGATGGCGCATTTAACATCTTTTATAGTATAGACTAGCAGGATGCCGCGCTTCGCGCGGCACCTGCTAGCTGGGTGAAATCGTAACTTATAGATACACCTTGTTGACGTCTTAAAAACACAATGGATGACAAACAAATCGCGAAAATTAGCGAGTAGAGTACCAGCTAGAAAGTATTTCGAGCGCACGAAATTATTTCGAGCTCACGAACAGATATTCTTGGAGCGCAAGAAGTCATTTCGTGGCCACGACAACATTTCGTGCTCACGAAATAAGTTATTTTGAGTGCACGAAATAAAATACTCAAATTATTTCGTAACGGTGATTTTTATTCGTCATATGTCCCTTTAGGGGCTCCGTAGAATACCATTGACTCTGAATTAATAACAAACACAATCTTTGTAAAAATACTTCCCGACTTCCGAACTAATAATACTCAATAGGCAGTCCATCTTCGCTTGCATGCTGCCTGTGTCTCGTGATTTTTTAACAGGAATCGTACGGGAAACAATACGAACCACTTCGGGATTTCTGAGTTTACATCATCGTGAAAATCGTGATTAAAAAACCCAACAGGCCGGCCATCTGACAGTGCGCCCTCAACCGACGTAATGCAGTCACGTTTCTAAATTTGCATATTCATATCCACCATCGCCATACAATTTCGCGACATTTTTGCACGATCAAAGTTGAAATTGAGGCAATAGCGATATGTTTCGGAGTGTTTTGAGACAGATAATGTTGTAATATTTAAGTATCGACAATGTGAAGCAAAGAAATTTGCCCAAAAGGCAACACGAAAGGAATAAATCATTTTTTAACGTTCCAGTCCTGTGACTGCAATGTGGTCGACGCGCACGAAATTCGAAGCCGAAAACGAAGCTGGCGCTCAAACTCCGCAATAACCAAGGGAGTATAAAGCTCAAATAACACGTGACGGGGCCGCCCAATCGCGAAAAACAAACTCGGCACCAACTCGGCCACCGCGCAAGCAAGGCGGATACAATCAATTTGCGAAGGCTTCGCGTAACGCATGCAGCCGCCGCTTAATCGCAAACAGCCAACAATTCGGCAACCGAGTTACTGTAGTACGATTTCGGGAAGGCTTCGGCCCGAACTCCGGGCAAGGACAATGCAAAAATAACGCAATAGTTCACGCAAAAAGGCCCACAGACATCGACAGGCAATCGAAAAGCGATTACGCGTTTATCGGTAACGTCCGTTTCTTTTAAATCTCACCACGGGACGAATACGATTTTTTTTTAAATCTTATTCCCCGGGGGATTCCCCGGGGGATTCCCCGTCGCGAACGGTCCGGCACCCCGCCGCACCGACGCCGGCGGCACGCGCGCGCGGCGAGGAGTCGCCCGACCAAAAGCCAACATGGCGCCAACCACGCGCCAAGATGGCGCGGCCCTGTGTTTCCAAGATGGCGGCGCCCTGCGTTCCAAGATGGCGGCGCCCAGGGACAAGATGGCGCATTTGTCATCTTTTATAGTATAGACTAGCAGGATGCCGCGCTTCGCGCGGCACCTGCTAGCTGGGTGAAATCGTAATAACTTAATAATAGATACACCTTGTTGACGTCTTAAAAACATAATGGATTGTATGACAAACAAATCGCGAAACTTAGCGAGTAGAGTACCAGCTAGAAAGTATTTCGAGCGCACGAAATTATTTCGAGCTCACGAACAGATATTCTTGGAGCGCAAGAAGTCATTTCGTGGCCACGACAACATTTCGAGCTCACGAAATAAGTTATTTTGAGTGCACGAAATAAAATACTCAAATTATTTCGTAACGGTGATTTTTATTCGTCATATGTCCCTTTAGGGGCTCCGTAGAATACCATCGAGTCTGAATAACAAACAATCTTTGTAAAAATACTTCCCGACTTTCGAACTAATAATACTCAATAGGCAGTCCATCTTCGCTTGCATGCTGCCTGCGTCTCGTTATTTTTTAACAGGAATCGTACGGGAAACAATACGAACCACTTCGGGATTTCTGAGTTTACATCATCGTGAAAATCCTGATTAAAAAACCCAACAGGCCGGCCATCTGACAGTGCGCCCTCAACTGACGTAATGCAGTCACGTTTCTAATTTGCATATTCATATCCACCATCGCCCTACAATTTCGCGACATTTTTGCGGGATCAAAGTTGAAATTGAGGCAATAGCGATATGTTTCGGAGTGTTTTTAGACACATAATGTTGTAATATTTAAGTATCGACAATGTGAAGTAAAGAAATTTGCCCAAAAGGCAACACGAAAGGAATAAATCATTTTTTAACGTTCCCAAGCTGTGACTGAAACGTGGTAGACGCGCACGGATTCGAAGCCGGCGCTCAACTGGTATTATGTTTACTCCGCAATAACCAAGGAAGTATAAATCGGGGCACCAGCTCAAATAACACGTGACGGGGCCGCCCAATCGCGAACAACTGACGTAATGCAGTCACGTTTCTAATTTGCATATTCATATCCACCATCGCCCTACAATTTCGCGACATTTTTGCGGGATCAAAGTTGAAATTGAGGCAATAGCGATATGTTTCGGAGTGTTTTTACACACATAATGTTGTAATATTTAAGTATCGACAATGTGAAGTAAAGAAATTTGCCCAAAAGGCAACACGAAAGGAATAAATCATTTTTTAACGTTCCCAAGCTGTGACTGAAACGTGGTAGACGCGCACGAATTCGAAGCCGGCGCTCAACTGGTATTATGTTTACTCCGCAATAACCAAGGAAGTATAAATCGGGGCACCAGCTCAAATAACACGTGACGGGGCCGCCCAATCGCGAAAAAACAAACTCGGCACCAACTCGGCCACCGCGCAAGCAAGGCGGATACAATCAATTTGCGAAGGCTTCGCGTAACGCATGTAGCCGCCGCTTAATCGCAAACAGCCAACAATTCGGCAACCGAGTTACGGTAGTACGATTTCGGGAAGGCTTCGGCCCGAACTCTGGGCAAGGACAATGCAAAAATAACGCAATAGTTCACGCAAAAAGGCCCGCAGACATCGACAGGCAATCGAAAAGCGATTACGCGTTTATCGGTAACGTCCGTTTCTTTTAAATCTCACCACGGGACGAATACGATTTTTTTTTAAATCTTATTCCCCGGGGGATTCCCCGGGGGATTCCCCGTCGCGAACGGTCCGGCACCCCGCCGCACCGACGCCGGCGGCACACGCGCGCGGCGACGAGTCGCCCGACCAAAAGCCAACATGGCGCCAACCACGCGCCAAGATGGCGCGGCCCTGTGTTTCCAAGATGGCGGCGCCCAGGGACAAGATGGCGAATTTAACATCTTTTATAGTATAGACTAGCAGGATGCCGCGCTTCGCGCGGCACCTGCTAGCTGGGTGAAATCGTAACTTATAGATACACCTTGTTGACGTCTTAAAAACACAATGGATTGTATGACAAACAAATCGCGAAACTTAGCGAGTAGAGTACCAGCTAGAAAGTATTTCGAGCGCACGAAATTATTTCGAGCTCACGAACAGATATTCTTGGAGCGCACGAAGTCATTTCGTGGCCACGACAACATTTCGAGCTCACGAAATAAGTTATTTTGAGTGCACGAAATAAAATACTCAAATTATTTCGTAACGGTGATTTGTATTCGTCATATGTCCCTTTAGGGGCTCCGTAGAATACCATCGACTCTGAATAACAAACAATCTTTGTAAAAATACTTCCCGACTTCCGAACTAATAATACTCAATAGGCAGTTCATCTTTGCTTGCATGCTGCCTGCGTCTCGTGATTTTTTAACATGAATCGTACGGGAAACAATACGAACCACTTCGGGGTTTCTGATTTACGTCGTTACGATTGAAAAAAACCAACAGACCGGCCGTCTGACAGTGCGCCCTCAACTGACGTAAGGCAGTCCCGTTTCTAAATTGAATATTCATATCCACGATAGGCCTTACAATTTCGCGACATTTTTCAACGATAAAAGTTAAAATTGAGGCAATAGCGATACGTTTCGGAGTGTTTTTAGAGAGATAATGTTGTAATATTTAAGTATTGACAATGTGAAAGGAAGAAATTTTGCCAGAAGGCAACACGAAAGGAATAAATCATTGTTTTTACGTTCCAAAACTGTGACTACAAAATGGTCGACGCGCAGGAATTCGGAGGCAAAGCCGAAGCCGAAACGTAGTCACGTTTCTAAATTGCATATTCATATCCACCATCGCCATACAATTTCGCGACATTTTTGCACGATCAAAGTTGAAATTGAGGCAATAGCGATATGTTTCGGAGTGTTTTGAGACAGATAATGTTGTAATATTTAAGTATCGACAATGTGAAGCAACGAAATTTGCCCAAAAGGCAACACGAAAGGAATAAATCATTTTTTAACGTTCCAAGCCTGTGACTGCAATGTGGTCGACGCGCACGAAATTCAAAGCCGAAAACGAAGCTGGCGCTCAAACTCCGCAATAACCAATGGAGTATAAAGGTCAAATAACACGGGACGGGCCGCCCAATCGCGAACAACAAACTCGGCACCAACTCGGCCACCGCGCAAGCAAGGCGGATACAATTAATTTGCGAAGGCTTCGCGTAACGCATGTAGCCGCCGCTTAATCGCAAACGGCCAACAATTCGGCAACCGAGTTACGGCAGTACGATTTCGGGAAGGCTTCGGCCCGAACTCCGGTCAAGGACAATGCAAAAATAACGCAATAGTTCGCGCAAAAAGGCCCGCAGACATCGACAGGCAATCGAAAAGCGATTACGCGTTTATCGGTAACGTCCGTTTCTTTTAAATCTCACCACGGACGAATACGATTTTTTTAAAATCTTATTCCCCGGGGGATTCCCCGGGGGATTCCCCGTCGCGAACGGTCCGGCACCCCGCCGCACCGACGCCGGCGGCACACGCGCGCGGCGACGAGTCGCCCGACCAAAAGCCAACATGGCGCCAACCACGCGCCAAGATGGCGCGGCCCTGTGTTTCCAAGATGGCGGCGCCCTGCGTTCCAAGATGGCGGCGCCCAGGGACAAGATGGCGCATTTGTCATCTTTTATAGTACTAGCAGGATGCCGCGCTTCGCGCGGCACCTGCTAGCTGGGTGAAATCGTAACTTATAGATACACCTTGTTGACGTCTTAAAAACATAATGGATTGTATTACACACAAATCGCGAAACTTAGCGAGTAGAGTACCAGCTAGAAAGTATTTCGAGCGCACGAAATTATTTCGAGCTCACGAACAGATATTCTTGGAGCGCAATAAGTCATTTCGTGGCCACGAAAACATTTCGAGCTCACGAAATAAGTTATTTTGAGTGCACGAAATAAAATACTCAAATTATTTTGTAACGGTGATTTTTATTCGTCATAATTATGTCCCTTTAGGGGCTCCGTAGAATACCATCGCCTCTGAATAACAAACAATCTTTGTAAAAATACTTCCCGACTTCCGAACTAATAATACTCAATAGGCAGTCCATCTTCGCTTGCATGCTGCCTGCGTCTCGTGATTTTTTAACAGGAATCGTACGGGAAACAATACGAACCACTTCGGGATTTTTAATTTCCATCATCGTGAAAATCATGATTGAAAAAACCAACAGACCGGCCGTCTGACAGTGCGCCCTCAACTGACGTAATGCAGTCACGTTTCTAAATTGCATATTTATATCCACGATCGACATACAATTTCGCGACATTTTTGCACGATGAACGTTAACATTTGCGCAATAGCGATTGTTTTTAGAGAGATAATGTAGTATTTAAGTATTGACAATGTGAAAGGAACATTGAGGCAATAGCGATGACAAACAAACCGCGAAACTTGGCGAGTAGAGTACCAGCTAGAAAGTATTTCGAGCGCACGAAATTATTTCGAGCTCACGAACAGATATTCTTGGAGCGCACGAAGTCATTTCGTGGCCACGACAACATTTCGAGCTCACGAAATAAGTTATTTTGAGTGCACGAAATAAAATACTCAAATTATTTCGTAACGGTGATTTTTATTCGTCATATGTCCCTTTAGGGGCTCCGTAGAATACCATCGACTCTGAATAACAAACAATCTTTGTAAAAATACTTCCCGACTTCCGAACTAATAATACTCAATAGGCAAGTCCATCTTCGCTTGCATGCTGCTTGCGTCTCGTGATTTTTTAACAGGAATCGTACGGGAAACAATACGAACCACTTCGGGATTTCTGAGTTTACATCATAGAGTCGTGAAAATCCTGATTAAAAAACCCAACAGACCGGCCGTCTGACAGTACGCCCTCAACAACTGACGTAATGCAGTCACGTTTCTAATTTGCATATTCATATCCACCATCGTCATACAATTTCGCGACATTTTTGCGCGATCAAAGTTGAAATTGAGGCAATAGCGATATGTTTCGGAGTGTTTTGAGACAGATAATGTTGTAATATTTAAGTATCGACGATGTGAAGCAAAGTAATTTGCCCAAAAGGCAACACGAAAGGAATAAATCATTTGTTAACGTTCCCAAGCTGTGACTGAAACGCGGTAGACGCGCACGAATTCTACCCGAAAACGAAGCCGGAGCTCAACTGGTACTATGTTTACTCCGCAGTAAACCAAGGAAATATAAATCGGGGCACCAGCTCAAATAACACGTGACGGGGCCGCCCAATGGCGAATAACAAACTCGGCACCAACTCGGCCACCGCGCAAGCAAGGCGGATACAATTAATTTGCGAAGGCTTCGCGTAACGCATGTAGCCGCCGCTTAATCGCAAACAGCCAACAATTTGGCAACCGAGTTACGGTAGTACGATTTCGGGAAGGCTTCGGCCCGAACTCCGGGCAAGGACAATGCAAAAATAACGCAATAGTTCACGCAAAAAGGCCCACAGACATCGACAGGCAATCGAAAAGCGATTACGCGTTTATCGGTAACGTCCGTTTCTTTTAAATCTCACTTCGGACGAATACGATTTTTTTTAAAATCTCATTCCCCGGGGGATTCCCCGGGGGATTCCCCGTCGCGAACGATCCGGCACCCCGCCGCACCGACGCCGGCGGCACACACGCGCGGCGACGAGTCGCCCGACCAAAAGCCAACATGGCGCCAACCACGCGCCAAGATGGCGCGGCCCTGCGTTCCAAGATGGCGGCGCCCAGGGACAAGATGGCGAATTTAACATCTTTTATAGTACTAGCAGGATGCCGCGCTTCGCGCGGCACCTGCTAGCTGGGTGAAATCGTAACTTATAGATACACCTTGTTGACGTCTTAAAAACACAATGGATTGTATGACAAACAAATCGCGAAACTTAGCGAGTAGAGTACCAGCTAGAAAGTATTTCGAGCGCACGAAATTATTTCGAGCTCACGAACAGATATTCTTGGAGCGCACGAAGTCATTTCGTGGCCACGACAACATTTCGAGCTCACGAAATAAGTTATTTTGAGTGCACGAAATAAAATACTCAAATTATTTCGTAACGGTGATTTGTATTCGTCATATGTCCCTTTAGGGGCTCCGTAGAATACCATCGACTCTGAATAACAAACAATCTTTGTAAAAATACTTCCCGACTTCCGAACTAATAATACTCAATAGGCAGTTCATCTTTGCTTGCATGCTGCCTGCGTCTCGTGATTTTTTAACATGAATCGTACGGGAAACAATACGAACCACTTCGGGGTTTCTGATTTACGTCGTTACGATTGAAAAAAAACCAACAGACCGGCCGTCTGACAGTGCGCCCTCAACTGACGTAAGGCAGTCCCGTTTCTAAATTGAATATTCATATCCACGATAGGCCTTACAATTTCGCGACATTTTTCAACGATAAAAGTGAAAATTGAGGCAATAGCGATACGTTTCGGAGTGTTTTTAGAGAGATAATGTTGTAATATTTAAGTATTGACAATGTGAAAGGAAGAAATTTTGCCAGAAGGCAACACGAAAGGAATAAATCATTGTTTTTACGTTCCAAAACTGTGACTACAAAATGGTCGACGCGCAGGAATTCGGAGGCAAAGCCGAAGCCGAAACGTAGTCACGTTTCTAAATTGCATATTCATATCCACCATCGCCATACAATTTCGCGACATTTTTGCACGATCAAAGTTGAAATTGAGGCAATAGCGATATGTTTCGGAGTGTTTTGAGACAGATAATGTTGTAATATTTAAGTATCGACAATGTGAAGCAACGAAATTTGCCCAAAAGGCAACACGAAAGGAATAAATCATTTTTTAACGTTCCAAGCCTGTGACTGCAATGTGGTCGACGCGCACGAAATTCAAAGCCGAAAACGAAGCTGGCGCTCAAACTCCGCAATAACCAATGGAGTATAAAGGTCAAATAACACGGGACGGGCCGCCCAATCGCGAACAACAAACTCGGCACCAACTCGGCCACCGCGCAAGCAAGGCGGATACAATTAATTTGCGAAGGCTTCGCGTAACGCATGTAGCCGCCGCTTAATCGCAAACGGCCAACAATTCGGCAACCGAGTTACGGCAGTACGATTTCGGGAAGGCTTCGGCCCGAACTCCGGTCAAGGACAATGCAAAAATAACGCAATAGTTCGCGCAAAAAGGCCCGCAGACATCGACAGGCAATCGAAAAGCGATTACGCGTTTATCGGTAACGTCCGTTTCTTTTAAATCTCACCACGGACGAATACGATTTTTTTTAAATCTTATTCCCCGGGGGATTCCCCGGGGGATTCCCCGTCGCGAACGGTCCGGCACCCCGCCGCACCGACGCCGGCGGCACGCGCGCGCGGCGACAAGTCGCCCGACCAAAAGCCAACATGGCGCCAACCACGCGCCAAGATGGCGCGGCCCTGTGTTTCCAAGATGGCGCGGCCCTGCGTTTCCAAGATGGCGGCGCCCAGGGACAAGATGGCGGATTTAACATCTTTTATAGTATAGATAGATAGATAGCGAGCCGTGAAGTCACCGGCGGCCATGTTGGGGTATTCAAAACATTGCCTTCGTGCATGCAAAAGACGCGTAGACACGTCGAGAGTGAGACAGTGGCAGCAGCGATGGTGGGTAAAAATGCATTAAAATCCTTTGTAAATAAGTAAATTTATTAAATAAACTCGCAGACAGTGCGATCAGTATCTATCTTTGTAAAAAATGTCAGGACTACAGTTTTAAGAAAGATTTAGGAGAACATTGTTGGGCGAAAACGATATTTTCGTTTCCACATGAATTCCAGCGGGATTTTTTAATATTGTGGTCCTATCCATCATTTTATCTGAAAGAAAAACTGGGAGATTTCGAAAGAACAGTAGAAGAATCAGTTAGTCTAGGATACCCTTACAATATGATTGAAATCCACAATACAGGTATTTTCAGACTAATTTTGTACCCATTCCATGAAGACTGTCCCGTTGACTTGCACGTCAAACAGTTCATGGTGGTAATTTGTGTACACATTCGTACACAACATTGTGTCATGAACTATTTGACGTGCATAAATTTAATGTTCTGTAGAATTATCCCAATATCGCAATGATCACAGCCACCTATTAATAATAATAATAGTATTATTAAATGCATGGTGTAGGCCAAGGCTATCATGGTGGAAGGATGTAGACACGTATTTCCAATACTTCAGAACAATTTCATTTTCGCCCACAAATCTCTCTTAAAAACGTGTTCCTGATGACATTCCTTACAGTGCTCAAATGAAATTTCACTCTCTGAAGAAATGGGTATGCCAAATAAATGTAGCGTCATGTTACAACATTCTTCGGGCATTTAATTTATACCTGTATATTTTCTTTCTTTGTTCACTACAGCTAATTGGTTTACCCAAGTCCACTTCTTGCTACTAAGATGTCAGTCTGTACAGCTTATTACGGCTGGACAAGGACAAGTCATAGGACGAACTGCTCCCATTATGACAGAGGGACAACAGATGACAGCGAATGTCAAAACTTATTTTGTTTAACCATCAGTAAATACGGAAGCTTAATTGACCAACTACGTTTTCAAAGATAAGCTATCTCGGTGTTCCACATCCCTACAGATGTGCTGCAAATATTGCAGAACTCTGCATCTTGGCATTTCATGTTTCAACAATATAAGTACAGATAATAAAACAGTCGCAACAGTCACAAACCTATCTTTGTAACATGGAAATATATTGAACATGTGTTTTATGAAAACTGACAAATCGGGTTAAAATTGTATTGTTAATATTCAAAGCAAATTATACAGATGTTAAAATGACATGGATTTACCCAGTCAGTGTTCTCCGCAATCACTGGGTAGCGGCCGCCCCGTGTACATGTTACGCTGTTCTGTCATATTTTTATGCTGCCCTGTTAAAATGTTATGCCGCCCGGTCAAATGTTGCTTTTCAATCATGGTTTTATTTTGCTTTGTTACAAAACAAAAATTGTGGTGTACAAATCTTTAATATTGTGTTCATATCGCACAAATATCTAGAAACACTCACAATTCAAAGTTAAAGCCGTACAAGGGTGTCCTATTAAAATTTGGCCTTTGAAGAATGCTGCCAAATGTATCTTTGCATAGTATCAACAATTATTATTCTAAAATGACATCGCAAGTTTTGTTTTGGTTTTAAATTCATAAACAGTCGGGGGTTAATTGTTTTTTATTTGGTTTTATAACACCAGTAAACAATACATAATAAGCATATTGTTACTATGGCACTAGTTATTACATGTTATATGTAGCTGTATCAATGTAAAATAAAAGCATTAAGCAAAATTGAATCCATTGTGTGACTTATGTCATTATTTACACATGTGATTGATATTTTAAATTGTGATTTATTTCAAGTTTCTCAAGTTCATAGTTTAAGCCATAGAGCTGTATCTTTATTATACAGCTCTATGGTTTAAGCTCAAAACCACATAATTTTGTTTTTGTCCACTTGTCCAGCAAGAATTTTTGGGACCCCTTCTAAAAAAATTACTAAACATTAGGTTGATTCCAAATCTGAACACTGCCTTAAAACCCCACGAACAAACCATGATGTGCCAATTAAATTTTCCTGAAACACACTGACATTTTTTCAATTTTTTCAACATTTTTTGATTTTATCATAAAACGCACTTTTTAGTGTCTGGATATAAAATTAAACCAACAATTTCAAGAATTTCCTTAATCCCCAAAAAACTCGTTTTGCCTTTTCCTATGGTTTGTGCATAAGGTTATGATGTGGAATTCTCCCCCCCCCCCCCCCCAAAAAAAAAAACCCCAACAACCCAAACAAAACAAGTTTAGAAGTTGAAAATTCTTGAAAATACTTGTCCGACATATCCCATAGACTTTGCACTGCACTGCATCGTCTCACACGAATGTCTCAGTATCTTTTCCCAAAAATAGGCCTATTTAACATTGAAACTTGGCGTATACATGTAATTCTTGGGTGTTATTATGTTCAACTTGATTTTTCTGATCAAACTGGATTGTTTTTGTGATGTTAACTTCGTTTCCTGTGATATTACATCCGTTTTCTCGGTCTTGCGCTATACAAACGTGTGTACGCCTGCAATGTTTTTAATATCCCAATATGGCCGCTGATGGCTTCACGTGCAGAGCCGCTCGACCTATCCAGTTATAGAGATCAGTGGTTACCACACACAATCACTCCATTTCGAATGCAGAATACTATGGAACTATTGAAAACAATTCAAATAAAATTAACCACCAGGGAGATAAATGTCCATTCTTAATTGTTTTCTTTTCTTTTCGACTTTTGTTTTATTTTTAACTCAACAAAATACACAAAACAAAACAAATTATATAATTGTTATTATTCAATCTGCACAAACTAAGTTTGAAGAATTTGCAATTTGAGATACAAACTTATGCACAGTATTTATACTGGCAAAGGCTATATTTTTTTTACATAATTGAATCTGAATACATACTCAAGTGTAGGCACCCGATGCTTAAATCTACAGTTAAAAATAATAACAAAATAATGCAAAGATTCAAAATAAAATCAGAATGATCAATATTGTATCCAAAACAATAGATTTATAACATAATTATGTTTAAACGCAAATGAGCATGGCTTTCCCACCAGTTTTTTAATTAAATCCATTCCTTTTAACTTGTTCACACTCAAACAAAATATGCTTCATTGTCTCTGAAAGATTTGAACAAAAAGAGTAAGAATCATCATCCACAATTTTCCTTTGGAAAAGTCTAACATTTGTCATTAACCCTAACCTTTCAAAATCCTCCAGAATCCTCCTTGCAAAATGCAGGACTTTGCAGGGAGAATCACTAAGGTCACTTGGAAGTTAATGCATCGAAGGACTTTAGGGCTTTGGTTTTTTTTGCCACTGGAGGATAACGAAAGCAGGATCCAGGTCATAAGGCCTAAACTCTGATGCTGAATGATTTGGCAGGATTAAGGTTACTTGGGTATTTATCCAAATAAGAATTTTGAAGGATTCAGGTTATTTGTTAATTTGTACTTTCACACTGCTCGTGCTCTATGCGCATGCTCCATATAGCTTCAGTCAAGGTGTAAGTTATGTGTCAAGGATAGGAGACGTTAACAAACCAAGAGTCATGTGTGCAGAGTGACTGCAGTCGACCCTTGTTGTAATACGATAAACCAACTCATTGTAGGATTTTGCAGGATTCAGGCAGTGGTCACCAGTAACAAATAATGTAGGATTTTGCATGCAGGATTCAGGTTACATGGAGTTTTAACACTTTGGAATTGCAGGATTTTTCAGGAATCAGGTTATGTGTAACAAAAATAGGGTAGGGAGTTAGGGTTTAAGAATTCATATTAATTTTATACTGGAAGATTTATGTTTTAAAGTAAAACAATTAATCTTACTCCATTCCTCCTTATGAATGTCAAATTCACGACTAAATTTAGTCAGTACTAGTACTAGAGGTTCGAAAATTATAGAATATAAAAAAGGAACACATTTGTTTAGTAGACAAACCTGCATTATCATAATTATACATATATATATTATTTCCTCTATAACCCAACACTGATTTATAGCAAAAACCACTTTCAAAATATTCTTTCAAATGACCGGGATGGCAGAATTAATACCTCTCCAGTACATAAAATAAATATCTTGGACCCCTCTATTTACCCAAGTCTCCAACGAAATAATGTTGCCATTGCACACAAAAAGATGGCTTTTATCTTATCTTCATTCCCTTATAAGGTTTTGAATTGTGGTTTGAATAAAGGGAAATGTCCTCACAAAAACGTACAGGATGCATGTTATTAAATTAATTGAAAAAGAAAATAAGGTTATACATGTACATGTACAATACAAACACAGTATACGTGTACATGACATGTACATAAAGAGGTTAAGGTTATACATGTATAGTACATGTGCATATAGTACATGTGCATAGTACATGTGCCAGACATGTGCATATAGTACATGTGCATATAGTACATATAGTGCATATAGTACATATAGTGCATATACGTAGTACATATAGTACATGTGCATATATAGTACATGTGCATATGTGCATAAATAGTACATGTGCATAAATAGTACATATGAATATACATATGCATATAGTACATATGCATATATGCATATAGTACATATGCATATACATGTAGTACATGCCCAGGTGAAAATTCCAGTTGAAACCAGTTAAACTTTCAACTGGTTTCAACTGTTTTGAACTGGAATTAACTGGTATCCAACTGGTACGTGATGGAATCAACTGGCATCAACTGGTAGCTCAACCGAATTCAACAAAAACCAGTTGAAACCAGTTGTAAGCAGTTAAAGGACCAGTTACCAACTGGTAATTTGTGTGGCGACAATAGGAACCAGTTGAAACCAGTTGTAGGAACATTTACCAACTGGTCAATCTTGTGGTGACATTAGGAAACGGTTTAAACCAGTTGAAGGAACCAGTTACCAACTGGTCATTCTTGTGCCAACAATAGGAAACAGTTCAGACCAGTTGAAGGAACCAGTTACCAACTGGTCATTCTTGTGCCGACAACAGGAAACAGTTCAAACCAGTTGAAGGAACCAGTTACGTACCCTGAACTGGTCTTTCTTATTAACAATAACTAGTTGAAACCAATTGTTGAAACCAGTTACATGTACCAACTGGTCAAGTGAACAGGAACCAAATGAAACATTCTTTAAAAGTCGAATTACATCCCCAACAGAATCAACAGACAGCACATTTTCCCCAACTTGATTTATTAAAAATACCTATTGCCAAGAGCCAACATCCCCCTCGACAAAAACCAGTTGCAAAAACCAGTTGCAAAAACCAGTTGCAAAAACCAGTTGCAAAAACCAGTTGCAAAAACCAGTTGCAAAAACCAGTTGCAAAAACCAGTTGCAAAAACCAGTTGCAAAAACCAGTTGCAAAAACCAGTTGCAAAAACCAGTTGCAAAAACCAGTTGCAAAAACCAGTTGCAAAAACCAGTTGCAAAAACCAGTTGCAAAAACCAGTTGCAAAAACCAGTTGCAAAAACCAGTTGCAAAAACCAGTTGCAAAAACCAGTTGCAAAAACCAGTTGCAAAAACCAGTTGCAAAAACCAGTTGCAAAAACCAGTTGCAAAAACCAGTTGCAAAAACCAGTTGCAAAAACCAGTTGCAAAAACCAGTTGCAAAAACCAGTTGCAAAAACCAGTTGCACAAAACCAGTTGCACAAAACAGTTGCACAAAACAGTTGCACAAAACAGTTGCACAAAACAGTTGCACAAAACCAGTTGCAAAAACCAGTTGCAAAAACCAGTTGCAAAAACCAGTTGCAAAAACCAGTTGCAAAAACCAGTTGCAAAAACCAGTTGCAAAAACCATGCAGTTGCAAGAACCAGTTGCAAGAACCAGTTGCAAGAACCAGTTGCAAGAACCAGTTGCAAGAACCAGTTGCAAGAACCAGTTGCAAGAACCAGTTGCAAGAACCAGTTGCAAGAACCAGTTGCAAGAACCAGTTGCAAGAACCAGTTGCAAGAACCAGTTGCAAGAACCAGTTGCAAGAACCAGTTGCGCCAAACCATGCATTTGTCCAAACCATGCAGTTGCCCAAACCATGCAGTTGCCCAAATCATGCAGTTGCCCAAACCATGCAGTTGCCCAAACCATGCAGTTGCAAAAACCATGCAGTTGCCCAAACCATGCAGTTGCAAAAACCATGCAGTTGCAAAATCCAGTTGAAAAAAACAGTTGCAACAACAAGTTGCGCCAAACCATGCAGTTGCGAAAACCAGTTGAAAAACCAGTTGCAAAACCAGTTGCAATAGTCGATGTTAAATTGTGGTATTTTGTCCAAAAAATGCACTTTGGTGACATTATATGTAATTATTCAAACGATTCCATGATTGAATTTATATTTTTGTGCAAACATAGTTAAAAATTCCCATTCCATTCCATTCGTATTCAAATTTTGACATTATTCATAAAAACTAGCTGTGACTATGTCGTGGACAAAAAAGTGTAGTATATAACTAACTAACGACAATGGCTAAGTGTAGTACGTATTTAGTAGGTAATATATAATAGGAGTAGGTTATTATTGTATGTATACCTATACTTCCCCCTAGTAATGTTTAATAAGTAAATTCCATTGGTATTAATTGCAGAATTCCATGCTGTTGTTATAAGAACGTTCATTGAAGTTTTTTTGTTTCAAAACCAGTTCAATACCAGTTCAATACCAGTTAAACCAGTTCAATACCAGTTAAACCAGTTCAATACCAGTTCAATACCAGTTAAACCAGTTCAATACCAGTTAAACCAGTTCAATACCAGTTAAACCAGTTCAATACCAGTTAAACCAGTTCAATACCAGTCACCAATTCCCAGTTGAACTGGACCAGTTGAGACCAGTTCGACTGGTTTTAACTGGTCCCAACTGGTCCAGTTCAACTGGTTTCAACTGGAATTTTCACCTGGGTGTACATGTAGTACATGTACATGTAGTACATGTACATGTAGTACATGTACATGTAGTACATGTACATGTAGTACATGTACATGTAGTACATGTACATGTACTACATGTACATGTAGTACATGCACATGTAGTACATGTACATGTAGTACATGTACATGTACATGTAGTACATGCACATGTAGTACATGCACATGTAGTACATGCACATGTAGTACATGCACATGTAGTACATGCACATGTAGTACATGCACATGTACTACATGCACATGTACTACATGCACATGTACTACATGCACATGTACTACATGCACATGTACTACATGCACATGTACTACATGCACATGTACTACATGCACATGTACTACATGCACATGTACTACATGCACATGTACTACATGCACATGTACTACATGCACATGTACTATATGCACATGTACATGTACTATATAACCTTAACCTCTTTATGTACATGTCATGTACATGTATACTGTATTTACATGTACATGTACATACTATGTACATGTACATGTATAACCTTATTTTCTTTTTCAATTAATTTAATAACATGCATCCTGTACGTTTTTGTGAGGACATTTCCCTTTATTCAAACCACGATTCAAAACCTTGGATAAGGGAATGAAGATAAGATAAAAGCCATCTTTTTGTGTGCAATGGCAACATTATTTCGTTGGAGACTTGGGTAAATAGAGGGGTCCAAGATATTTATTTTATGTACTGGAGAGGTATTAATTCTGCCATCCCGGTCATTTGAAAGAATATTTTGAAAGTGGTTTTTGCTATAAATCAGTGTTGGGTTATAGAGGAAATAATATATATATGTATAATTATGATAATGCAGGTTTTTCTACTAAACAAATGTGTTCCTTTTTTATATTCTATAATTTTCGAACCTCTAGTACTAGTACTGACTAAATTTAGTCGTGAATTTGACATTCATAAGGAGGAATGGAGTAAGATTAATTGTTTTACTTTAAAACATAAATCTTCCAGTATAAAATTAATATGAATTCTTAAACCCTAACTCCCTACCCTATTTTTGTTACACATAACCTGATTCCTGAAAAATCCTGCAATTTCAAAGTGTTAAAACTCCATGTAACCTGAATCCTGCATGCAAAATCCTACATTATTTGTTACTGGTGACCACTGCCTGAATCCTGCAAAATCCTGCAATGAGTTGGTTTATCGTATTACAACAAGGGTCTGCAGTCACTCTGCACACATGACTCTTGGTTTGTTAACGTCTCCTATCCTTGACACATAACTTACACCTTGACTGAAGCTATATGGAGCATGCGCATAGAGCACGAGCAGTGTGAAAGTACAAATTAACAAATAACCTGAATCCTTCAAAATTCTTATTTGGATAAATACCCAAGTAACCTTAATCCTGCCAAATCATTCAGCATCAGAGTTTAGGCCTTATGACCTGGATCCTGCTTTATCCTCCAGTGGCAAACAAAACCAAAGCCCTAAAGTCCTTCGATGCATTAACTTCCAAGTGACCTTAGTGATTCTCCCTGCAAAGTCCTGCATTTTGCAAGGAGGATTATGGAGGATTTTGAAAGGTTAGGGTTAATGACAAATGTTAGACTTTTCCAAAGGAAAATTGTGGATGATGATTCTTCCTCTTTTTGTTCAAATCTTTCAGAGACAATGAAGCATATTTTGTTTGAGTGTGAACAAGTTAAAAGGAATGGATTTAATTTAAAAACTGGTGGGAAAGCCATGCTCATGTGCGTTTAAACATAATTATGTTATAAATCTATTGTTTTGGATACAATATTGATCATCCTGATTTTATTTTGAATCTTTGCATTATTTTGTTATTATTTTTAACTGTAGATTTAAGCACGGGTGCCTACACTTGAGTATTTATTCAGATTCAATTATGTAAAAAAAATATAGCCTTTGCCAGTATAAATACTGTGCATAAGTTTGTATCTCAAATTGCAAATTCTTCAAACTTAGTTTGTGCAGATTGAATAATAACAATTATATAATTATATAATAATTTGTTTTGTTTTGTGTATTTTGTTAAAAAGTTAAAAATAAAACAAAAGTCGAAAAGAAAAGAAAACAATTAAGAATGGACATTTATCTCCCTGGTGGTTAATTTTATTTGAATTGTTTTCAATAGTTCCATAGTATTCTGCATTCGAAATGGAGTGATTGGTAACAGATAGAAAAGGTCAAATTCTGAAAGTAGATGTATACTGTACGAAGCTGTTTGCACGTAGTTCCTCGTTCGACGTTCAATATTCATACTACCAGCTCCTTATTCGACATTCAAATGCCAAACACACGTTCGAATGTTGAACAAAATGTGCGATAAATTGTGCGATAAAATGTGCGATGTCGCAGATTTCTGCGCAGAAATGTGCGATAAAATCTGCAATGTCGCAGAAATCGGCGCAGAAATAGGCGATAAAATGTGCGATGTCGCAGATTTCTGCGCAGAAATGTGCGATAAAATCTGCAATATCGCAAAATTCTGCGCAGAAATGTGCGATAAAATGTGCGATATTGCAGATTTCTGCGCAGAAATGTGCGATAAAATGTGCAATATCGCAGATTTCTGCGCAGAAATGTGCGATAAAATGTGCAATATCGCAGAATTCTGCGCAGAAATGTGCGATAAAATGTGCGATATTGCAGATTTCTGCGCAGAAATGTGCGATAAAATCTGCAACGGTCGCAGAAATCGGCGCAGAAATGTGCGATAAAATCTGCAATATCGCAGATTTCTGCGCAGAAATGTGCGATAAAATGTGCAATATCGCAGAAATCGGCGCCGAAATGTGCGATAAAATGTGCAATATTGCAGAAATCGGCGCAGAAATGTGCGATAAAATCTGCAATATCGCAGATTTCGGCGCAGAAATGTACGATAAAATCTGCAATATCGCAGATTTCTGCACAGAAATGTGCGGTAAAATGTGCAATATCGCAGAAATCGGCGCAGAAATGTGCGATAAAATGTGCGATATTGCAGATTTCTGCGCAGAAATGTGCGATAAAATGTGCAATATCGCAGATTTCTGCGCAGAAATGTGCGATAAAATGTGCAATATCGCAGAATTCTGCGCAGAAATGTGCGATAAAATGTGCGATATTGCAGATTTCTGCGCAAAAATGTGCGATAAAATCTGCAATGTCGCAGAAATCGGCGCAGAAATGTGCGATAAAATCTGCAATATCGCAGATCATTCTGCGCAGAAATGTGCGATAAAATGTGCAATATCGCAGAAATCGGCGCCGAAATGTGCGATAAAATGTGCAATATTGCAGAAATCGGCGCAGAAATGTGCGATAAAATCTGCAATATCATCGCAGATTTCGGCGCAGAAATGTACGATAAAATCTGCAATATCGCAGATTTCTGCACAGAAATGTGCGATAAAATGTGCAATATCGCAGAAATCGGCGCCGAAATGTGCGATAAAATGTGCAATATTGCAGAAATCGGCGCAGAAATGTGCGATAAAATCTGCAATATCGCAGATTTTTGCGCAGAAATGTGCGATAAAATGTGCAATATCGCAGAAATCGGCGCCGAAATGTGCGATAAAATGTGCAATATCGAGGAAATCGGCGCAGAAATGTGCGATAAAATCTGCAATATCGCAGATTTTTGCGCAGAAATGTGTGATAAAATGTGCAATATTGCAGAAATCGGCGCAGAAATTAATGTGCGATAAAATGTGCAATATTGCAGAAATCGGCGCAGAAATGTGCGATAAAATCTGCAATATCGCAGATTTCTGCGCAGAAATGTGCGATAAACTGCAATATCGCAGAAATCGGCGCCGAAATGTGCGATAAAATGTGCAATATTGCAGAAATCGGCGCAGAAATGTGCGATAAAATCTGCAATATCGCAGATTTTTGCGCAGAAATGTGTGATAAAATGTGCAATATTGCAGAAATCGGCGCAGAAATGTGCGATAAAATCTGCAATATCGCAGATTTCTGCGCAGAAATGTGCGATAAAATGTGCAATATCGCAGAAATCGGCGCCGAAATGTGCGATAAAATGTGCAATATCGAGGAAATCGGCGCAGAAATGTGCGTTAAAATGTGCAATATCGCAGATTTCTGCGCAGAAATGTACCGAAATTTGCAATATCGCAGAAATCGGCGCAGAAATGTGCGATAAAATGTGCAAAATTGCAGAAATCGGCGCCGAAATGTGCGATAAAATCGGCGACATCGCAGAAATCTGCGCAGAAATCTGCGATGTGCGATGTCCCTTCAGAGCCACCATGAATTAGGACCCATTTTATAACCGTAATTTTGTCAAGTCTGCCCTCAGATTGAAGCTCAAAAACCAGGGAGTTGATCCCATGCTATATTTACACACTCCCACAATTTTTGTTTAGCAAACGGCCTCCTTTTTTAAAAGAAACTGGGTGGGGGTGGGGGGGGGGGGGGGGCATATTTCATGCTAATGAAACCGCGTAGGGTAGTGCCGGC
Organism: Crossaster papposus; assembly: GCA_037893245.1. Lineage (NCBI taxonomy): Eukaryota > Metazoa > Echinodermata > Asteroidea > Velatida > Solasteridae > Crossaster > Crossaster papposus. The sequence goes on along the minus strand of JBAIAA010000007.1, from coordinate 243,964 downwards.
ACCCTATTGTTGAAAAGATGGCAACCGCTTTGTTTACATTTGCGACATGAATGAAATGGGTATTGCCACTATATTCTTAAGTCATAACGTTAGCCATGTTGGTCCACTGTTAACAACAGCAACACGTGTGTCGTCAATGTCAGAACTTAATGGCTTACGACGGAGCTCTAAAGGCTGTGGCTATTTCGTAAGAATAAACCGTAGGCATATAGTAAGGCTGAATGTCATCCAAAACCGTAAAATTACGAAAGAGAAAGAAACAGCGACTGAAAACTAAAACTAAACATATAGTAATTATGTAAACAAAGTGCTTGCGTGTAAAGCCCCAAATTTATATTTGATGTCCAAAAAAATATTAAAAATGCAAAAAGAATATTGCTTGTATGAATTGGCCCCGGAATTTGTTTACCGTTGGCATTCAAATATATGGCATTCAAATAAAGCTTCAGTTCAGTGCCACTGAAAAAAAAAATGTTAAAATGTTGGGCCTAACTGGTTTTCTAAGAAGCCTAAATACACGGCGGGTCTTTTCAAGTGCAGGAAAGCAAATCTAGTTTTATGATTGGCCATTTTTTATTAAGTATTTCCCCGCAATTCACTAACTATCTGTTGTCTTTCCTCCATGGTATAGCTAATTACGTTAGTCTTACGCGAGAGCTCGGAAGCCATATTGACAAATTTCCGCAAAACTTCGGTTGATTTTCGTCATTTCATGACAGAGGCTAATGCCGTGTCCGAAACGGGTGTCTAGAGCTACAGCTACGGCTATTGTCTGCGTCGGCCATTTTGTAGCGCTGTCCGAAATGCCGTCTAGAGCTACAGCTACGGCTACAACGTCACAAAAATCTAGCCGTAAGAGGTTGTCTAGCTCAGGCATAACAAAATGGCGGTAGCACTAACGTTAATTTTGGAGCAAATTTTCGTTTATTTTTCAATGATAGCTGCATTGAATTAGAACTAATTACCGATCGACAAATACTTCAATATCTTCAGGTATTTCGACCGGCTGTAAACAAACATTGCGTAAACATCTAGCAGACGATAATTGTTGTAAATTCTTACATTGTAATTTTGCAAACACTAATTCAAGCATCGCTTGGGGGTGCAATAACTAGCCGTAGGCTCTACCGTAGCCACGTCCGAATTCCATTTACCTTATAGCGCCTACGTAGACGTAGCTGTAGCTGTAGACGTAGACCGTAGCTCTAGACACTCGTTTCGGACACGGCCTTAATGCAAGAACGATGATGATGCGAGAAACCATCGAGTCTACGAAGAAATGATCCCGCAAGAGGGCGCACTTGCATTTTTTTTAACTAAACTGATGTGATGACCTTTCAGCTTCGTACGTAGGTTTATTTTCGCCCAATTTTAACTTGCACTCGATGAGATTGTGCTGTTAAAATGGCACCAATGCCACCAACTATACAGAGCGGAGAGAAGAGAAGTGATCGAGATAGGAAGTAAGTGGCATAATCGTCATCCCATGTCTTCCCACTGCACTGCAGACTGCTGGGCGAAGGCCCCTCTCTCATCCGGCCAAACCATGCAAACTGTACCCACTACATACAGTACATTAACCATTCATTTAATACCACATGGCTTGTTTTGCGTCCGAGCATAAATAAAAAACAGTAAACAAAAAAATGTTTTTATTTTTCATTATTTATTTGTCATAAAATCTTTCAAACAGAAAAATATATTACACAGGAGACAACTAGACGATCGGCCAGTCAGATTGTTGGATACGTATAATTTGGTCGGGTCAATCATTTTCTCGACAATCCGTTGATTGCATGCAAGCTTGTTTGTATGACATTCGGGCTGGGCTAGCGCTGCGCGTTGGGTTGGCCCGCCTGCGGCCCGCACGGCTGGCTAGCTATGCATGAAGCGTGCGTAGGAGAATTTATCGTCACAAGGACTGGGGGGGGGGGGGGGGGGGGGGACCCATTTAATTGGCATGTTTATGTTTTTTTAGGCAATGTTTTCGGGGAAGAAAATGACATCTGTGAACTCTAAAAGTCTGTATTTTAACGTAGAAGTGCTTAATCTTTTAAAACTTTGTGATTCTGTAGCTTCATACATTGTATGTCTATCTATCCTGTAATTAAAAAAAAAATTCCCACACGAAATGCATGAAATTAAGCCACTGGCAACCGTCTTATTCTTAGCTTAGTATGACGCCACCAACGGTGCAATGGCCGGTCCTGCGTATATATCGAGCCTGCGTCAATTTTTTTGGGCTGCTTGCATTGGCGGCTGTTTTATGTCTATGGTCAAATATGTACAGTACATGTACATTGACTTTCCCAATTCGTTTGCAACATTGTTATGCAGGTCTAATTTTATAAAATGATCACAATATCCTGTACACTTTTACACAATCACCAATGTTGTACATAATCACTCAATGTAGATTGTGCATGTGCAATGTACACGCTGTTTGCACTTTGTATGTTGCAATTAATACAGTCGGTGATATTTTTTAATTTAATCCCTGAAATACTATACCATGATTATTTCAAGTGTCTTAAATGTGTTTTTTATATTTATTTTTTCAGATCAAGAGGAACAGTACCAGGAAAGTAAGTTTTTATTCAACATGTTCTGGGTAGACAAAAATTACTTTAACCCTAACTCCCTACACAACAAAGGAAGTTGGAGGATTTTGGAGGAATTGTATTGTTCAATAACAATGGTGAGGGAGTTACATGTAGGGGTGCACTGTCCTAATTCAAGTCCCATTGAAAACAGTGTAAAATAAACAAAGTTTAGGGCCAAGTTTCATGCAAACCAACATCACTGGGGTTTATCAAACAACAATCAGATTATTGTCTTGGCCTTTATCTTTCCATTTCTTTTCAATTTTGGGTGGGTTAGCCAATTACATTTTTTAATATTCACACCAAAAGAAACTCACCTCCCGAAAAGTGATACTTTCCCAGCCTGCACGCAGCCATTTTACAAATGGCATCCCTCCACGTTCTTGGGCAATTAGGACCCATTTTTCAACCGTAATTTTGTCAAGTCTGCCTTCAGATTGAAGCTCAGAAACCAGGGAGTTGATCCCATGCTAAATTTACACAATCCCACCATTTCTTTTACCAAACGGACTCCTTTTTCAAAAGAAATTGTGGGGGCACATTTCATGCTAATGAGACCGCGGAGAAATTCTCCCTTCAATTAGGACAGTGCACCCTTTAAATACAATGATTTATAATTATTTGAAACAAAAATAATACTAAAAGGTCCAGAACGAATCAAAGAAATCAAATGTTCAAAAAAAAATTGAAAAAATTAATCCAATGGCCATCTACAGGGTTAAATGTTCAAGGCCAGCCTATACCATTTTGCACTGTCTAAACAGCACAGACTCTCCTATACATGCTAGTGCAAACAGATTCTACAATGTTTTTAAAAATATAAAAAACATCTTAAAGTTCATTTTTTCGAAATGTACGTGTGTTGTTGGGTGAGTGGGCAAGTACGTGGGTTGTTTGTTTTATTTTAGCACTCATGTCTTCAATGGACACCCAATAACCACCACCCCCCCCCCCCCCCCCCAAAAAAAAAAAAAAAAAAATGTTTAAAATTTTACAAAACGACTGTACATAATTATTATGTGATTTAAACTGTTTTTTTTCACCTGTTTCCAGTAATAAAATATCACTGATGTGTCAGAATCCAGACAATTGTCTTTTGAACCTTGTTCTTGTCTTCTACGACTAAGCGTAAACAACACAAACCATTTTTAAATCCCCGCCCGCATGACTCCAAGGAGGCGGCCATTTTGAAATATAGGGTGCACTGTCCTAATTCAAGTCCCATTGAAAACAGTGTAAAATAAACAAAGTTTAGGGCCAAGTTTCATGCAAACCAACATCACTGGGGTTTATCAAACAACAATCAGATTATTGTCTTGGCCTTTATCTTTCCATTTCTTTTCAATTTTGGGTGGGTTAGCCAATTACATTTTTTAATATTCACACCAAAAGAAACTCACCTCCCGAAAAGTGATACTTTCCCAGCCTGCACGCAGCCATTTTACAAATGGCATCCCTCCACGTTCTTGGGCAATTAGGACCCATTTTTCAACCGTAATTTTGTCAAGTCTGCCTTCAGATTGAAGCTCAGAAACCAGGGAGTTGATCCCATGCTAAATTTACACAATCCCACCATTTCTTTTACCAAACGGACTCCTTTTTAAAAAGAAATTGTGGGGGCACATTTCATGCTAATGAGACCGCGGAGAAATTCTCCCTTCAATTAGGACAGTGCACCCGTAGGGTTAAAACCCAAGAACAATCCCCATCCAGTCAAACTCCAACACTAGGTTTGATTGGAATCTGTTATGCTGCTCTCACACTGTGGCGAATATGCTAGCGAATGTGCTTACGAATGGAAATATTTGACAATCGCTCAAACTTCGCAACATTCGCCGTGTCTTCGTAAGCGTTTGTAACAAATTTGGAACGTTCACAAGTCATTCTCCACCTCCTTACGAAGATCGGTCAATTTTGGAAGCGCTTCCTAAATTTCAGCGAATGTTGTGTAGATGGTCATTCGCCGTCGATTTTCGTAAGCATTGGTAAGCCATTGGTAACATTGGTAAAGTGTGCGTAAGCGTTGGCAACGTTCGTTAGCTATTCGTAAGGCATTGGCAAGCATTGGCAAGCGTTGGTAAGCATTCGTAACATATTCGTAAGATATTTAAGGAGTGGTCGAGGGATGACCGAGGACGACCGACGGGTGATCGAGATGAAAATATTCACTATCCAATCGCAATTTTTGGGCGAATTCACCACGAAATTCAAATATTCATATTCGCAAGAATATTCGCCACAGTGTGAGAGCAGCATACATGTAAGGATGGGTACTTTACCCCTAACCTAAAGTGTCTTTTACACTAGGTTAGGCATACCTGATCAGAATCAGAGTCCAACAGTTTGTGTGTACAGTTTGCCATATGGTGTTGGAATTTGCAAGGATGGATATGGTTCCTAGTAAATTACACTAGAGTTAGTGTTAAATTGTGTACCGGTACGTACAATGTAGGTATGAAGCAGAGTAATGGGTTATTTTTGCTATAAGCCCTGCCAGATGCAGCAACATGCACCATTTATCAAAGTGACAACCCTGCCCAGTGCAGCAAGATCCATCAGCTCAGAAATCTCAAGGTCTAACTGCCTCAGAGTCTATGGTCACCCAACACAGCAGAATCCATCTCCGGCACTGGTGTTGAGAGCTAAATGCATCAAAATACACCAAACTATTGTGCCTGATGCACTGTGCTGCATCTGGCAGGGTTAGGGATAAATTGCAATGGACATGGTCATCTAGTGAAAATAACTGCATGTACTTGAGTCCAGAGTTAATGCTTTATATCACCTACCGTATAATTAGGTAAGCCAGAGTACATGTATCTGTCAAATATAAACAAAATCGTTTGAAGTCAAATGTTTTAAAGGTAAATGTAGGATACACTGAATTATTAAGATACATGTATATCTTACTTATTTAAAAGTATGAATAAGATTAATACTGCTGCAAACTATTTAAAAGTAAATAATGGTTGTAGGCATCCAGCAAAATGATTGCGCTAAATATCCTACAATTGTTCCAAAAAATTGACTTTTGTAAACAAAAATTCACGATCGTCGGATGGCGATCGCAAAAAAACAAGAACAACGTAAGAACCACTGCCTCACGCCGGTTGAAAATGAACGTCGTTTTTCTTGCTTTCCTCGTCATCCATGATTGTAAAACATCGAACAGGTCAGTTAAACGATATTTACTATAAAATACAACCCCCAAATCCACCCATTCCTATAATAATTCAAGCAATTACCAACGGTGTATCGTACCTTTAAATGTATACCATTTGCTTTTTCTGTAATTTTTAAAAATGGATGGGTTAGGGGGTTCATATTTATAGTAAATATTGTGACGGTGACCAAAAACATTCATGCTGTTATTGTAGTCTGGTTTCTTGACTTCCTTTAACCCTAACCCCCTAGGCCTTACTTTGGCCTAAAGAACTGCGTACTACAGAATACTACTTAGTATTTTGTAGCACTGGGTCTCTCTGTGACTGATGATTGGGTGTGTACTGACAGAGTACAGATACTGCCAACTACAAAATACTAATAGTGGCAATACAGGTCAGTAATACTTACCTGACAATTTTTTTTAGTAGTCTAGCATTGACCCATTGCTGTGTCCCAAGTGACAATTTTTGCTGTAGACTTTAGAACACTCTACAGAGCATACATTTGTACATGGGCCATGCACACTCAGCAAGCAGAGGGACCCAATGCTAAAAAGTACTACGAGTGCAATTAGGGGTGAAGTACCAAATACTAAAAATTACTACAGGCATTGCACAAAAGTCAGTGAGAGTCTGCATACTACTTTTTACTACTAGTAGTAAAAAGTAGCATTAGGTAGGGTTAGGGTTAAACGAAATAGAGCAATTGATAGACGCCAGGAATTATCCGGTGATTAAACCAGACTAATTGGCTGCACCCACTTACGGTTGTGTAAATCTAAATTTAATAAATTTGTGGCAGTGTTTGAAAATAGTCGGGTAATTCCAACAATTGTGGTGCGTTTTGAAAAAAACAGCACACCGGGTGTCGTGATTTCACAGGATGCTCGAGACTGTTATTCACTTACAGTCAAGTAAGGTATTTTGTAATTATTCTGTATTTGTATTATTATATTCATGTATTTTGTTAGCAAATGGTGTTATACTATTGTTAACTCTAACCACCCTGAAATCCATCAAAATTCATTTTCTGTTTTGGAGGAGTTTGGCAGATCCAGGATACATGTAGCACCATATTGAATACTGGTGGAATCTAATAGATTGAGGATTTCAAGCCTAGCAGTACTGCAGGATGTTGATGGATTTAGGATACTTTCATATTGAGCAGTCATCAACACCAACTTATTTGTGCATAAACATATTGGTGGACTTTGGCGGATTCAGGATACTTTCTAGTAAAAGCACACAAGGGGTTAGAGTTAATGTAGCCCAGTTAGCTCCAACAGGTCCAGCTAGTAACAGGGACACTTGAACCCTTACATTTACGGAATGACCCCCCCAACAACCACCTCATGATTTAATCCACAGGTCAGAATTGGTTTGTCGGGTCAAGTTCAGCAACAACCTGCCAGACATCCCCTTTGACCCCAAGTTCATCACCTACCCCTTTGAGGCTAACCGGTTTGTGAAGTACAATGCCACGTCACTGGAGCGTAACTACAAACATGAACTGTTGGCTGAACATGACCTAGGGGTCACCATTGATCTTATCAACCCAGACACATACAGAATAGATGGCAATGGTAGGTCTGGGTTCCTAAAACATTAAGTTATACCATTTGTCAGTTGTGTATTTTTATCGTTCGAAACAGCAAAAGTTCTCAAAATTCAAAGAAATAACGTGTACTTAACAACTAACCAAGTTTTAGCAATGTGAATGCTGTATATTCCAAGAAAATAATATTCTAAGATTTAGATTTTTAACTAACTACATGTAGTATGATAGACATTTCCAACAATGTGCCACTGAGACGCATCTTTGGAAATAAATGATTTCATTATTTTCTTTAACCAGTTCGCGCCGGGATTATTTTAACATCACCGAGCCGACGCGCGGGATTATTTTTAACGAAACTCGATCAGGTTCAGGCCGCCAGTACCGGGAAGCACACCCATGCATTTCTAGCTTTGCTCGCTGCTGACAGACATTTTCAGCCTTGCTCGTGGCGTGTTTATGCGTCATCTGTTTTGAATCTGGGGAAAACTTTGCGTTTATATTCTTCATCCGGCGCAAACTGGTTAAAATGACTGCATACAAGAAGGAATAATTTAACAGAGTTTAGAGTCCTTAATATCTTTACATCAAGTAATATCTTGAACACAAAATTGTTTGGTTAATTTTCAGATTGTTGCAAAGGGTACATGTATACTGTTCTTTTTTTAAAAGGGACATTAAACTCCTTTTGCAACTATCCAAAAAGAAACCAACCAAATTATTCAAAAGCCTACTTGATGCTGTGCAGATATCATTTAAACTCTCTGTAAAATTAGTCCTTCTGGCATGCTGTCATTTTGAAGAAAATAATGAAAGAATTTGTTTCCAAAGATGCCTCTCATCAGTGACACATTGTTGGAAATGTCCATTATAACAGGTGATTCATAAATACCTGGGACAGTTTGGCATTCCTATTGGTTGAAAGCCCGTCACGTGGCCGGTATTAAACGGACGATAAAGACATGGCTGGAAGTGTTTAAAACCAACAAAACCCTGTCACTCGATGTCACATTATACCCGTCCCCAGGGCTCACTTTATTTCCAACCGTACCTCGTCTCCAATAGTAAAAGCGGGTAGTGTTGGGCGCGTACAGCTCGACACCCAGGAAACGAGGTTGCTAATGGCAGTAATAGTAATAGTAATCAGCTCGGGTAATTATCAGCACCCAGACTCCAAGCGGTATTAAACAGAGTGATTAAAACCTCTTGAACACACATTTATTCCCTTATTAAAAATCAACAATTTCTGAATACACAGCATTCACAGAGGTAAAACTTTGTTAGGTTAGTGGTCAAGCAACATACTTTAGATTATAAGAACTGTTAACCCTAACTCCCTACATGTACCGGTAGAGTGTGTGCAAAATCATATTGATTTTGGAGGATTGAGGACGGTTAGGGATAAAAATGCATAACTGACAACTGGAACTTGGGTTTCCTACTTGTCCCTAAGTTTTTGAGTTATGTTTTTACTTTGCTCCTACTATTTCCTACTTTTGGGTTCCACAGATTTGAAAAATGTAATCTCATTGAATATTTGTTATAAGAGTGTTACGCTCGGTTCAGACAGGCGTTCCACAGTCACGCCGAACCAAATTGAAATCAAGTCGCTCCCGAGTCGCTCTAACAACTCCAGCAGTCGATCGTTCGCCATCTGGCGCGACTTGTCGCCCTTATTTGTTTCAGACGTCGGACTCAATTCACTCATTTGGTTCGGCGCGACTGTGGAACGCCTGTCTGAACCGAGATTTACACTGTTTATGTAAATCACACAAAGATCTTTGGGCGCAGGAGTACTGCAACTGTACTTCCAAGAGCTTAGTTGAGGATGGAGCACAAGTGCTGTGAGTACAAAACATGCCAAATGAGGCTTACATGTATGACGCTGTGGACATGGGCGAATATCCACAAAAACCACTCCAGAAAGCCTGCGAGGTCCTACTTTTGTACAATTTTTGTTTTCCAAAAATCCTACTTTTGTCTATTTAAAAACTTTTTATTCATGCTATTTAACTTGTTCACATTGTTCAACTTGTTTACACTGATAGTTTATCTAGACCCAGCTGACGAGAAATTACTTGAAGAGGAGATTTCCACACCAGGAGATTCCAAAAGGTAATGTCTAGAAGCTCAGGCCAATCCTGAATAGGATGAGTAGGATCACTGAGTAGGGGAAACTCGTTTTGATACTCATAAACATTTGAAGTTAAAGGTTGAAAAATACATGTACTTCCATGGAGATTATCATTCTACCAGGGCCGATGTTCAGCCAATGGGACGTATTATTGAACGTTGAGGGCGCTGTGCTCACGGTATTTGGGGGTATAATTAAAAGTGATTAGGAGATAATTCACGTCAGTTTAAATATTCTTACATCTCCAAAATATATTTTTTTTCTAATATTCAATATTTAGATAAAAGTAAAGTTACTAAAACTACTTCAATAAATTTTGCCTGTGTGGGGTACCCAGAAAATGGCGTCTTACAGCGCCCTCATGCGGCCAAAAATACGGCGCATTTAGATTCTTTTAGGGTATGTTTGTGTCACTTGACACATTTTGGAAATGATTTTATTTTGTATTGATTTCTTCAAAGTGACAGTATGTCGAACTAAATAATTTCACAGGGAGTTTAGTGTCAGTAATGTCTTTAAACCAAGTAACATTCCTTTGAAAATCAGGCCTGTGGAAAAAGGCGTGTGATTTTTTTAGATGCGTGATTTTTAAACAAATGTAATATTCATTTTGGTTTAACAGTAAAGCCACTTTCTCTTCACTGGTGTACATTTTAACTTCAAGTTATGAAGTATAATTATAAGACTTTCTGGCAAAATGAGACGGAAATGGGCACAGGGCTAATAAGTGGAGAAACTGCAACATTGTGAAAAGTTGGAAATATTTTAGATTTATTGATATTTTAAATATTTGGTATGTCCACAAACTGTATTTTGTTAAGAAATAATATAGAAGCAGTTTAATAAAATTGTTTTTAAGAAAAAACAATTGGCATTTTTCTATATATTTACAAAATTCAAAAATTTCAAGGCCTTTTTCTAAACATTTTACTTTTGCGACTGTTAATGAATGCGCACTTTAAACAGCAATTACTTGAAATAAAAGAAACAGCATTGTAAGGAGAATTTTATCATCTTTTCCAACGCCAGAGAACCCTCATTTCAACCTCAGCCCAGTTCTGTCTCATTTTGCCAGAACCCCTCACAATAATATGCCGTAAATGTATGCCGAAGTGTGCAGTACAGAGGGATTCAGGTGTGCGATTATTAAGCTTCTCGGGAAGGCTGTTTTAACCTCCACCTAGTTGTGGGGACAGGTTCTTTTGTTTGGAAAAAACAGACCGAGTAGTGGGGACTTTTTATAGTCCCCATAGCACGTTGGGTCTTTAGTAAAGGGGTTAAGAGGTAGAATTGGGTTAGGGTATAATGAAAGAAAATGTAGAAGAGACAAATTAGGGTGATGTTGAACATTTTCAAATTTTAGAGTGTTCTGAGTTTTATAGAGAGATTTCCCTTAGCACACAAACCCTATGGTTGTCCCCATAACGGAATGTACGAAAAGAAATACAGCGATAGCGTGGGGGTGTGATCACACGCCTCAAATTAGAAAGCTTTTTAACGATAATTTGGTCAGTTGTTTTTTGTCATCTGCAAATGGTCCACTGTTACTTTAACGCTGTCTATTTATGTGTATCTCTTTAGATCGAGGCAGCACACAAAGGCCGTGTCTTGGCTGAGGAAGACAGAATACATCTCCAGCGAATACAACAGATCACAGTACAGCAGAGACAAAGTAGAAACAAAGTAAGAGAAGCTACCGTCGTGATTTTGTCTCGGACTTCTAACCGTCACATCTCATTACGATGAGTCAGAAATACTTGACTATCGCTATTACAGTAATGCACATGTGTGTGTATGAGTATGTAAACACCAACAGTCGCGGACTAGGGACAATTGGGTTAGTGCATAAACAAAGGGTCCACGTTTGACCGACTGTCCACGATTGAATAATTGTGTACAACACCTGAGGTCTTTCGTTACAAACAAAAGAGGAACAATAGGTGGTCCACGGTTGCTGGTGTGTAGTAACTGGTTTCGGGCTCAGCTGCATCCATTGTGGCATAAGTAATTGCAAAGTAATTTCAATGCAGCAAGTGCAAGAAATGAAACATTTTGAACATCATGCACAAGCAGGCATTTCACGTGCGTGAGTAAAATTCTACTTTTTCAAAATATAAAGGTGTGAACAAATTTAAGTTTGTTTGGTCCATTTGTGTTTTAGGTGAAAGTGATTTGAATAGTGTTTTAGGAAATCTTTCTTTTCTGCTTTGGACCTATTTTCCAGAATCAGAAATTCCTCGCGCTTAAACTGACAAAGCTCAGAAATAGCAAACAAACATATTTGAAGTATTCCAAGTAATTTAAAAAAAAAATCATCAACCTATCCATTTCTTTTATTAATTGAGTCTAATTTTTTTTCACCCAGGGTTGCATATCATCTGAAGAAGCAGTTTAACGAAGATAATTTATACAAGGTAAAATGTAGTCCTTTTGTTACCACTATTATCCTGAACCATCAAAATTCTCACCCAATACAATTTGAAGTTGGATTCCTGTGCTTTTCCACAAATCAGATTTTCTTTGAACGGTCCTAGATTTGCCAAAATCTATTCCCCATTTTGTTGGATTTTGGCGAACTTTTCAAAAAAATATTGATGAATTTTGTTTAGGATCCAGTAGTGTTGTTGTCATATGTGACCCGCTCCATCGAAATCAGGAATAAGTCTCACAATGACTTTTTGAGATGTATGCACATGGTGAGAAAGGAAATTTCATAAGCTTTCTAATGATACCCATCACAAGTGTGTATCTATTTAGGTTAACGAGTTATGGTGTGATGAAGATGACAGGTGTATATTTATTTTTCGAATCCACATTCCAAGAAAAATAGCTTTGAAATAAACAAAATTGACCAAAATCATACGAACAGTGCACACAAATCCTCTTCGTTTTCATCTTTATTGATCATTTTTACATACAAGACATTAATGACAATAATCTGTGATAACTACACTTCCTAAAAATACAATGTTAAAAAAAACGACTTGGTCAAGATTTTCACCCATGCGTTCACTTCAACGGCCGATTGCATAAAACGCCCTACGCGACTTATTCCTGATTACGATGGAGCGGGTCATATATATAAGGCATGTCCACCAACATCTACCAACATCTCACACTGTGAGGCCCAAAGATATGAAAAACCTTTTGTTGAAACGAAAAACACGAAAAGTACAATAGGTCGCCTTTGACGTATGACAAAAGTGATAAAGGCGCCTCATGTTTTTCGTTCCAACAAAAGACTTTCAGGTCTTCGCGTCTCACAGTGTCAGTGGTGGTTCCATTAGCCAATATACAGTGTCTAAACAAAATGCCAAAAAATATAACGGAACACCCCACGTAGAATGTATAACTAACATCGATAATATACCGGTAGATATGGTTTCAAAGATACTGGTTTCCACTTTAAAATGAGACATCAAACGTCTAAATCAGACAATGTTTAACAGAGTTTTGAATTTTCCGAGAGGGGTCAAATTGACCATGGGACCAAGTTTTTCGATTTTGTTTGGATACTGTGCAAGTGTAGACTTGAAATCAAGTCGTTAGACACTTTTGTCTTTGTCTGTGCAGGCGCCACCGACAAAGTGGTGGTGGTGGCGGCTCAGCGCTGGCGACTTGATTTTGAGTCTACACTTGAACAGTATCCAAATAAAATTGAAAAACTTGGTCACATGGTCAATTTTAAAGTGGAAACCAGTATCTTTGAAACCATATCTATATTATCGATGTTACATTCTACGTGTAGTAATTCTGTTATATTTTGTTGCATTTTTATTGATACACCCTGTATAACAAGAATTGGGCAGATTTTGTCCAGTACAAAGGAGAAACAGTAGGGAGTTTTGGTAATAATACAATTTTATTGTGTTTTTTTTTTATTTGTTTTATTATTATTATTATTATTATTTTTTTTTGGGGGGGGGGGTAAGTGCGGAGGGGGGGTGTCTGCAATCCCTGGCAAAAAAGGCACGTTTGGAGCCCAAACATATTTACTTTGCGAGCAGAGTGGCTCTCGGTCCGTACCTTATTGATACTGATTGTAGGGCGGGAACGAGCCTACCCCGCGAAAATCAGCCCACCCCGCGAGAATGGGAATTATTGTCTATTAGCCAATAAATAAAAACTGTAAAGGTATAACTGAAAAACTATTAAACATGGGCCAATTTTGTTTATTTCAGTCGATGATTTATTTAAACAATTTATTTTAAAAAGGGATTCGATCCTCAATGGGAAAAGTTTGATAAATGGGCGAGCTCGGTCCGCTAGGTAAGCCCACGCTCGCTACAAATACTGTGGCCCCACGGAAGCGTGACGCTCGGTTGATTGCTGCAGTGGTACTCTAGGTCAACAATAGCTGTTATCAGAAATGAGTCACTGTTAAACAGTACTGGTGTGCCCTTTGAACCACTGGTGTTTTTTTTCTGTGGCAGTGAGGATGATCGCCTCGCAAATTGCTTCTTTTGTTAAGATCAGGACAGGCCCTATGAGTCAGGCTTCTCTTTAGTTCTTTTAATTGGAGCCTGCCTGCTTCAGAGCTGAGTTCCAATCCCTCGCTCAAAGCAGGTGGGGGTTGTCCCAGCCTGTCTTGGAACCGGGCGGTTTGGGACGGCGGACCTAAATAAGTTGTGTACTGTTTCTATAATTGTGGTGCGAAATACGGTACCCTCTGGAGACCGGAACACTATGGGGACAATGGGAGTGAAAAGGTCTCCAAATGGTAATTTCTATAGATAAATAGGTCTCCACTAGGAATTTAACGAATTCGATTTTGGATTGTACTTAAATTACTCAAACTAGGGTTAGAATGTGGGTTAGGGTTTGGGTTAGGGTATAATATAGGGTATATTGGGTCGAAATTTCAACCCAGGAAAATAATTGTGGTTAAAATGGGAGCATTTTGAAAAACGTGCTCGCCTTTCTAACCATTTTGTACACGAGAACAAAGCCATGTCTCCACAGTGAGACAAAAACGCGAATGTGTGTACCATATTATGTAATATCTGTCGTTAATTTTGGGTCTCATTCAGTTTCTTATTTTGTTTCCAACTTTCAGGACCAAGCAAGTCAGATTACAGCGATAGAGAAGACATTTGAAGATGCCAAAGTACCAGTAAGTCTAAACAAAAAATTGATTGGGGAAGATTGTGTCGCAGTATACAAATAACATTTGTGAGTGCGATGGTAAGAATAATTTCATGAGGTGACAGATGAAATGAAACTGTTCATCTATCACCTAATAAAATTATACTTTTCATCGCACGAACGTGAAACATTCATTATTTGTTTTATACATCACCTGAATAAATCCTCGTCATCTGATTGGTCAGAGCGAGACAAATGGTGTAACCATGCAATGGAAGTTCTATTCAGCGTTGAGTAGAACTTCTATTTTCCAAATACCATCTCAGCTCCCTGGGGAGTAGGTAGCTCAATGCTGACATTAGCTAATAACAACCATCTCCGCCCCTTACAGGTACCCATTTACTCCTGGGTGGAGAAAAGCAATAGTGACAAAGTGCCTTGCCCAAGGGCACACGCACCATACATGTAGTTCCAGGCCGGACTCGAACCCACAACTTGTAGCTACCGGTAATACCCAAAGACAGCGAATTCAAAGCTTCAGACCACGAGGCCACAGCACTCCACTAAATACTGTACATAGTAATATGTAGTACTAAGTGTAGTTGATGGGTGTAAATAGGTACATCTGAACCAAACGCCCAACAAGCAAAACAGACCCAATGCTAAAGAATACTACACCCTATAGTAAATAGTAGCCAGTAATTGGTTGCCTGTATTACCACTATTACATACAAGCATGTGCACAAGTAGTATTTTGTTGTAGTCAGTATCTATACTGCTGTCATTACACACAAAATACTAAGAAGTATTCTGTAGTACTCAGTTTGTTAGGGTTAACAAGGTTTATCCCTAACCTTCCTGAATTTGTCAAAATCGATACCCCTGTTTTAGAGAAATTTGACGAATTCAGGTTACCTCCCTATTGAAAACTAGGGGATTTTGATGGATTGAGGATTGTAAGCCTATGGCGGTAATGCAGAATTTGGATGGATATACATGTACATGTAGTAATACCTCTATATTGAGCAGTCACCAACACCAACATTTGAGTGCGATACAAAATTGGTGGATTTTGAAGGATCCTGTGTACTTGGTAAAGATACCAGTACCGTAATTTCCTGCGGACTCGGCGGTTAAGGCGCAGGTCCCTAAAATCACCCCCAAAAAATTCAAACGTCAACAGATAAAGCGCACCGCCGAAAAAGGCGCATGCTTGAACGCACCCAGAAGAACACCAGGCGCCACCCGGTGTAGGTACATCGCCACAAAGGGGTCATTTTGTTGCCTTAGAACGATCCCACTATTCCAAGCAAGAATTTGCTGAGTACTTGAGTTTATCTGGCACGCAAACAATGTATGAAAACTTCAAACCAGTAGTCACAATATCGCACGAGGTTTACTTTGCCGATACATATCATGTATCACTGCAGTATAAACTGCATGCATGCATGTACATGTACATCACATGCAGCGATCGCGTGCGGGTATCCCCTAATTGCGACACCCCTAGTCTTTTTTCCAGTCGTTGTGAATGCTCCGCGCTGTGTAGTTCGGATGGTGAATTGCATGAAGCCGGAACGTAGACGGAAAAAACGTTTAGAAAAAGGCCACATAGTACAGGCCAGCTTTTTATCGCTGTTGTACGCGTCATGCAGCGCACGCTGTAGTCTTGTTTGCAAGACGATCTTAATCGCGGTATATGCAGCGCGCGTAGGCCGCCGATGCGGGCGTCCTCTAACGTACGCCGTACCATACACGCAATGACCTTCGGTCTTAGCGAAGGTAATTCGCGCGTGGTCTACGGCGTACGTTAGAGGGCGCCCCGCATCGCGAAGATCGTCTTGCAAACAAGACTACGCACGCTGCCGAGTGCTAAATCACATGTACATGTACACACGTACATGTACGGTCGTAGGGGGATCAACACATCGCGGCATTGTTAATGGAAACACGGTCACAATGTCCGGAGAGTTGAGCTAATTGGTTGACCGCATTATTGAGTAAGATTGCGGCGTTCAAAGAATTCTTCACACAAAGACCATCACTTTGAACTCAAGCGACATCATATACGGCGCACCGAAAGATAAGGCGCGGCGATGTTTTTGTGGTCTAGAAAGTCAGATAAGCCGCGTCTTTACCGCAGGAAATTACGGTAGTATTATCTGAATTAGTTATTTCTTCAATTTGTTTGTTTAAAATTGCTTCTCTTCTTTTTTTTGTTTCTAGATTGAACAGCACTACAGCAAGCCGCATGTCAAGCCTGTAGAGATCCTCCCTATTTTCCCTGATTTTGATGTAAGATTTCTATATTTCACTCATCATGAGATAAATTCATTTTACTCAAAAACTAGGTTTAGTACTTGTGTTAGGCATGGAGCTATACAAAGGTTTTGGTCCAATTTTTAACCCAGGAAAATAACCATGGTTGAAATAAGAGAATTTTGAAGAGATTTGTTGACAGCCAAAAAATGTTGTACACGAGAACAAAAAGACGTTTCCAAATGGATACAAAACTGCGAATGCATGCACCCATTAGTTATTCCAAATTACCCGTGACCAATTTCATTGTACACATGTGCATTTAAAAAAAACTGACTTTGTGGGGGTCAGGGATCATAAAATCGAATTGAGTCACTACTGCTCGGAGGCATGCAGTCCTGCACACAATGACAATTTTCCTGACATTGACGTTTCAGATGTGGGTTCATCCGTGTGCTCAAGTCATCTTTGATTCAGACCCAGCTGTCAGAGGGAAATCAGTGATTGGCCAGGTGGAGGAGATGTCACAGGCTATGATCAGGTATGCCTAATTAGGACTGCAACAACTATTGGGTTAATGTCTCGCCTCAACAAAGTTGACCAGTTCGCGCCGGGATTATTTTAACATTCACCGAGCCGAGGCGCGGGATTATTT
Organism: Crossaster papposus; assembly: GCA_037893245.1. Classification (NCBI taxonomy): domain Eukaryota; kingdom Metazoa; phylum Echinodermata; class Asteroidea; order Velatida; family Solasteridae; genus Crossaster; species Crossaster papposus. Next base: position 226,509 of record JBAIAA010000007.1, on the reverse strand, counting down.
TTAACGAAGCTTAACGAAGTTTTCAGGCCGATGGTATCAAGAAGCGCACCCACGCATTTCCAGCCTTGCTCGCTGCTGACAGACATTTCCGGCCTTGCTCGTGACGTGTTTATGCGTCATCCGTTTTGAATCTCGGTAAAACTTTGCGTGTATATACATCCTCCGGCGCGAACTGGTTAAGAAAGATCTTAGGCAATCACTATTTGTGAGACGGAACTGGGCACAGGGCATAGTGGGGACAACTGCAAAATAATAAATAATGGGATATTTTTGTAATTTTCAGATTTATTGATATTTGTTATCTTTGGTATGCATACTAACTATATTTTGTATTAGAATAAAATAAAAAATAATATCAACGTAAAAAAAATTGAAAGGCCTTTCACTCAATATTTTTCTTTTGCAACATGTTGATAAATGCAAACTTTAAACAGCCATAACTTGTTTATGGAACTTGTTTCCTTTTGTTCATTCTAAGCAAAAAAACAGCCGATTATCAATCAAAAACACTAAACATCACGTGAAAATTTGGTCTGTAACCTTGTTTTTGCCAAGGACAAATTTTAATGCTAAGCCAATTGTTGTGCTTAGCAGCTCTATGAAATTGGCCCCTGTTCTTAACAACTACATCGTAACCTGAGGCCAATTTTATGGAACTGCTTAGCACACAAAATTGCTTAACATGAAAATTCTTCCTCTGCAATACGCAATATGTACGGTATATTGTTTCTGGCTGGTATTCAGCTGATTTTTTTTCTCATATGAAGCCATACATGTATATGGGACGGAGAGAACTCCCCATCCTTTGTGGCGGTCATTGTGCTTGCGGAATGTTGTGGTATCTTTTTCAGGTTTTTTTTTTGGGGGGGAGGTGGGGGGGTGCGTTAGCTAACAATAGTCAAGGGAGTGTATAGGTATGGGGGGACTAAGCGGGAGGCGCTCTGTCCCATATCTTGCTGGGTATAGTTTTTTGCTTAGCATGAAAAGCACATGGTGTTTTAACTGATATTCTGTTTTTACTGAGAAAAACATTTTAGTGCTGAGGCCCACAAAAATGTTGTCAACAAATTTGTTTATATTTTTGTTTAAATTTGTTTTATTAATCGTGAAAATGTGTGCATTTTTTTCTGGAATAGCTGTAAGCAAAACCTTTTCTACATGTGTATAGCGTTACGAAAATCACAGGATTGTCCTCGTTTTAATCGGCAAGTTACTGGTAACGTTGGAAACTCAAAATCATGTCCGACTTCACAAAAACAAAACACTTGTTTACGAATACAAAGCTCCATGAAATTGACCCCTGATTACATGTACATGTAGGTTCACTGGATCTGTGAATCATTTATATTTTGAGAAAATGATATTCTAAGATCTTGATTTAAATTTAGAAAGTTGGCGAGTCATTTTTAGTTTCACCTGAAATTAAGCAATCAGGACATGTTCTTATTCAGCCAATTGCAGCTGTGGGATGTAGTGGCACTGAACGGACAATAATAGGCCAATAATTGTTATATTCTTTAATCTGGTATCTAGAGGCATGGTTGACGAGGCAGGGGAACAGTTCGTCGGCTATTTCCTGCCAACCGAAGAGACGACGCGAAAGAGGAAGCGAGATTTTGTGGACGAGGTCAACTACGTCGATGATGAAGAGTGAGTTGGATATCAACTAAATCAGGCTTCAATTAGCATTGACTGAGACCCCTACCGTTAACGTGGCGATAAACTTTGCCATGTTTTTTGCCGATTTCACAACTTTGAACATCCACTGCAACAGAATCTGTCATTTTCAAGAAATTTGAGGAAATTCGAATGAATGCTAAAGTGTCAAATTTTCCTTTCCGTAAAAACGATAGCCCATGACCTACATGCATATATTAATTAGTACTAGTTGAATCAAAGTGCATGCTGTAATTGGTTAAACTTTTACCCTGCTTTTTTTTGCATACAAATAAATGAATAATTCAACTCCAAAACGCAAATCAAGTGCGAAATATCCTCGAGGCTTTGCCTCTCGAGAGCACTGTGATGTTCTCGACTCCAGTCGCTGCGGCTGAATAAGCCACGATGGCCTTGATAAAAGGCTACAGTGGTGGCTGATAGTAACTAGATGGTCTTGTGGTACTTAGACGTCAGAAGATCAAGTATCTCTACTCAAGAGAGTTATAGGGTGCGTTCGAGTAACTCATCTGGATCAACTTGGCTAAAGGCAGACAGGTTAGCCAAGAAAGTGATGGTGGCATGTAACATCTTCCACCAGTGATTTTGCTTCACGAACAGCGTTTGTGGTGGCTTATTTGAGTGAGTCCATGTATTATGCCATAGCTAATCAAACGGCTCGGAGCTAACCTAAGTCTGCAGGGGTGAGCTAAATGAACGCGCCCTTAAATGTACTAACTATCGTATGCCTTCTCTTGATGCTGCTTTTAACGGCATGATACATGTCGTAATAGGGCAAGAAGTATGGATTTATCAGGTCTAAGGAACCAGTAATTTTGCACTTCTTCTCTGAATTATAAAAGGTGGTACTTTAACTGTTGGATTGTATCATTGAACAAAGATACTGACAATTTGGGAGACTGCCAACATAGGGCAGGATTGCTCAGTTGGAAGAGCGCCGGTCCGGTATTCCAGAGGTCGCAGGTTCGCGTCCAGCCTTGGCAATTGCTTTGTTGACTTTGAAGGATTGTATCATTGACAGATACGAGTATAAGCTGGCCAGGGAGTATAACTGGAGCGTGAAGAACAAAGCTAGCCGAGGATATGAGGAGAACTACTTCATTGTCTTCAGGCATGGCAAAGGTGTCTACTATAACGAACTGGAAACTAGGTAAAAACAAAACAAAACTGAAAAATGTGAGGTGTCTCGGCAAATTGAGACAGAACTGGGCAGAGCAAAGAGAACAAAGTGAGCTTTACAATACTGTTTGTTGCACTTCAATCAGATATTCCATTAACGTTTGCATTTTTCTGCATGCTAAAAAAAAATTAAAATTCTGAGAAAAATGTCTTTTATAGACCAGTTTCCTAATAAATTATAATTCATGCACACATGCGCATAAATAGGCCTGAAGGCAAGAAGCAAAATTTGCCCATTGAAAATGTACAGGGGTCTTTTTTTCTCCTTTTTTCCAGGATTTGTGCTATTTTTTTATTGGGGGGGGGGGGGGGGGGGGGGGGACAAAGCCCCTTAAATCGTCAAAGGTATTACTTTCTGGTCTAAGTGGTTTTTTGGGTACAAAATAAGAACTTAAAAATAAATGATGTTGTCCCGTGCACACAAGGTCAAGGGAAATAAGCAGGGCTTCTTTCTCCCACGAGTCAAAGGGAACAACATATTTTTGGGGGTATCATCCACCACATTGCGGGCAGGATCACAGCTTGCGCTGGCACAAAAACGATATTCCAACTGTTTTGTCCTTGTGAAAATAAAAGATGGCAATAATTTTTCCTTTAAAACGCTTTTATTCCACATTTTTAAGCTATTTCTTTAAAACGGTCTAAGTAGACATATCAAATACCAAAACATCATATCTTGTATTTAAATGTGAAATCGTCTTTAAGAAATATTTTACAAGGATCAAAGCGTCAGACCGTTTATCTTGTTAGATTCTGAGATTTCAATCCAGTAAGAAAGCAGTTTGCAGCATTTGTATTTGTTTGCACCCTGGAAACTTTACTCCCTAAAGCCCCTTTTGCACTTGAAAACTTGCAGCATTTAACACTTGAAAAATGTCAACCCTGCGCCAAACACTACGCCAACCCCCAGATTGATTTCAACCATAGTAGATCTCAACCCTGCCCAGACCCTGTTGAAACCCAGGTTGAAACTCTCGCCCTGCATTTAAAATATCTGATATAAAAATATCTGATATAAAAATAACTGATTAAAAACAGCTGACAAAGCAAGTGTGAAACAAGTTCAAACAACACATGGTTGAAAACAGGGTTGACAAATCCAAAACTCAACCTAGGGCCAGCGGCAGAGATTCGCCCAGGGTTTAGTTCAACAACTTTAAGTAAAAATCATGAAAGATCAGTCTACTAAATTTCCCAGAATCTTGGGCCATTTTCCAAACACCAGCTTCATCTCCGTCTTTGGCTTCGTTCATGCAGTTTGGCAATAGTGATAGAGCCCGAACTGGAACCTAACTTGGGTTTAAAAAACAGACTTGAATCTGTCCTTAAAATGTCTTGGTTATCAATTCTTTTGAAACACAGGGTGAGACTGAATAAGAGAAGGGCCAAGGACAAGGAAGGCCCATCAACTAACTCCATCCTGGTTGTCAAGCACAGAGAGTTAATGGACCAAGAAGGGACACTACAGGTAAAGGCTTTTCTCAATCTGTTATTTATAAGATAATAAAAATGTGGTTGGCCAGTTTTCAACTGACCTGGTTTTAAACATACATTGTACTTGTTTAAAACCAGCCAACAACATTTTTATTCCCATTCATAAATACCTTTCGGTCAAAAAGTCAAAACAATTTTGTCCCCAAAAGTCCCAAAAATTTTGTTCAACAATTTCACTTTGTGTTTTGAGAAACCTCCCTACAGCTATTTATACGAATATAGTGGCATTTGGGCGGTATGGCATTTAGACGGTATGGCATTTAGACGGTATGGCATTTAGACGGTATGGCATTTAAACAGTATGGCATTTGGACTACAGACTCATTGGTTGTATTTCGCATGCTGTGAAACGTTTTTAAAGGGTCAGAGAAACGTTTTTGTAGTAGTCCAAATTTAATGCGGCACCGATTAATTAAACTGGCTGTCTCATGTTTTAGCGGCGTTTAAACATACCCACGTGTCAGGCTCTCAACCAATAGGAATCGCTAAACTGTCTCAGGTATTTATGAATTAAGGGAGTCAGGTTGGCGCAGCGGTTTTGTCCTCGCCTTCCACCGCTATGACCCGGGTTCAAATCCCGCCTACACCAATTTGTGAATTTGATTCTTTGGTTTTCCTCCCACCTCTAAAACTGTAACTTCTTCACATTGTCTTCTCTCACCGATCCATCCTGTAATTGGCGCTATAGCACTGTTGGATATTGAATTAAATAAATAAAAAATAAGTAAAATAATTATAACTTGACTGAAAAAGAATTTGAACCTGCAACCAGATTAACGTACAAGTACTCCACCAACTTAGCTATCCAGCTCTGTTGGCAGTTCCACAGTTTGTCTTTCTGGCATGCAACTTTGTTAGAAAGATTTTATAGACGGATCTCTTGGGGGAAAAACCTCACTCACTCACTCACTCACCCATGTCTACCTGTCAACAGGAGAACAGGTTATCCCAGCTGGATAATGTCATACACGAAGAGGAAGAAGAACAGGAAATGGAGGCGGCAGAAGATGGAGAGGAGAAAGGAGAACACGAGGATGAGATGGAGACACAGGAGGAAAAGACTGGATTGGAAGAAGATGAGGAGAATGAGGAGAGAGAGGAAAGTGGCGATGAAGAACCGTCACAGGGATCAGGTAAGCTTGCTTTCTCTGTACAAACTTCACTTTACATTTAAAGCTTTGCCGCTGGTTTCTTTAACAGTAGAGGTTTTTTGAAGGATTTAAGAAAGGTGCCTTTTGAGGGCCGAGTACAAATACTGCAATTGTCTTTCTTTGACCAGATGCAGAGAACGTGGCCAGTGGCAGCGAAAAGGCAGAGAGCGAGGCCGAACAAGAAGCCAGCGAAGCCGAAGAGGTCCAAGAGAAAGATGACGGAGAAGAAGAAGAAGAGGTGCAAGAAGATGAGGCTGAGGCTGAGGCCGAGGCCGAGGAAGAGGAGGAGGAGGAGGTTGCAAAGAGTGGTAGCGAGAGAGAAGACGAAGATGAAGTTGAGGAAGAAGGGGAAGAAGCAGGGGAAGCAAAGGAATCAGTGGCTGGAAGCGGAGATGAAGACGTGGAAGATCGAGATGTTGAAGAAGAAGAGGAAGAGGAAGAGGAGGAGGAGGAGGAGGAGCAGGGAGGCGTGGAGAGAGACGAGGAAGAGATCTTTGGTAGCGCTAGCGACGCTGAGTCGGGCCAGGCATCAAGCGGGGATGAAGATAGCGAATGATGAACTAGGGTGTCTCAATAGTGGATACCATTGTTTTCACCACAGGATCCGTACAAAAATGGAATTAGTGTACGAGCATCCCTTCAATTTTAGCCAGAGAAAGTTGGGGGCACTGAGAGGAACGCATTGACAGAGCTTGACATTCACTGGAAGACATTACAGGTTGTTTCAGAATGAAATTACTTATGCAGTGGGTAAACGCAGTGTCCCAATGTTCACTGTCTGCTTAGGTCATGTTTAAAGGTAGGATACACCATTGGTAATTGCTTGAATTATCAGGTATTTGTGGATTTAGGGGGTTGCACGGTATTTTATAGTATAGATTGCCGTCCAGCGATCATGAATTTTTGTTCATAAAATGCAAATTTTTGAAACAATTACAAGATATCTATCACAATCGGGCATGGGTGGCTAATGCGTAAAGCGCTCGCCTCTTACCAATGTGGCCCGGGTTCGATTCCCGGCCCGGAACATATGTGAGTAGAGTTGTGCGTTGGTTCTCTACTGTGCCAAGAGGGTTTTTCTCTGGGTCCTCCGGTTTTCCTCCCTCTAGAAAAATCAAACACTTTCGATCTCAGGCTGTGCACCGTAGTCATATATGAGTCGATGTGGCCGGCTGCCGTAGGCGCCTTTACGTGCCAGCAACTTGACCACGTTGTAGCCGCGTTGTAACCGTGTAGACCACGTTGTAGCACACCAGCTGCGAGTAAGGATGATTAGCCTCCCCAATTATATTATTATCATTATTCATATTGCTGAATGCCTACAGTCATTATTTACTTTAAAATAAGTAAGACATTTCTTAGTAATTCAGTAGTAAAGATGGTGCAAATGGTGTATCCTAACTTTAAAGGTAGCCATTTGTCATCTTTTGGGCTGGATCAGCAGAAGGGGTCAAAATCTAAAGACGTGCACTTTATAAAACAAAACCTGACATAACCTGATGAAGTTTTATCATTCTGAATGTTGTATATTCTGAGAAAACCATGATTTCAATTCAAAAGTTTCCGAGTCTTGTTTGGAATTGTGCCCGACATCAGCATTTTGTTCTCTCGTTCAGCTGAATGCAGCTACGCGATGTCATGCACTGAACCGTCGAATAATAGCATTATGTGCTTCGTATCAACGCGTCATTCGCGAATTACAAACCAACAGAAAACTCTTCCAAAAGTGCGTCTCTGACTGAGACACATTTTTTATAAATTACCAGCTGTTATTGTTTTCTTCAAAAAAGATATTATGTCAGAAGGAATAATTTCAAAGGGAGTTCAGCGTCATTATTGTCTTAAAACAAGTAAGCTTTTCAATTGTAACAAATGGTGAAGACTATTAAATCCGCCAAACAAAATTACAAGTCATTTTTGGGGGGCACCACCGGCCACGCAAATGCTGTATGCATTCTTAACCAGTTCGCGCCGGATGACGTATATAAACGCAAAAATTCCCCCAAATTCAAAACGGATGACGCATAAACACGCCAAGTTCAAGTTCGGAAATGTATGTCAGCAGCGCGCAAGGCCGGAAATGCGTGGGTGTGCTTCCCGGCACTATCAGCCTGAACACGCTTCGGATCGAGTTTTGTTAAAAATAATCCCGCCCGTCGGTTCGGCGATGTTAAAATAATCCCGGCGCGAACTGGTTAACCAGTTCGCGCCGGGATTATTTAATTTTTTTTATTTTAGCCAAGGGCGAGATTATTTTGTACGAAACTCGACCTCAACCGGGTTCTGGCCGATAGTGCCGGGAAGCACACCCACGCATTTCGGGCCTTGCTCGCTGCTGACAGACATTTCCGAACTTGAACTTGGCGTGTTTATGCATCATTCGTTTTGAATTTGGGGAAAACTTTGCATTTATACGTCATCCGGCGCGAACTGGTTAAAGACAGCCTACTACATGTAGTTAAGAGTAGAATACACCATTTGCAGATATCGAGATAAACAATTACTACCGAATTATTAAGAAATATCTTACTTATTTGAAAGTAAATAATGATTTCAGGCATCTAGCAAAATGATTGCGCTAAATATCCTGTAATATGTTTCGAAAATTTTATGAAGATAAAAACCCCAGAACAACTTGCCCGTTGAAAACGAATGCCGTTTTTTTTTTTGCTTTTCTTGGCAATCATGATTGTAAAAATTTGGACAGGTCAATTAAATGATATTTACTATAAAGTACCGGTACAACCCCCCAAATCCACTTATTTCTGATAATTTAAGCAATTACTGATGGTGTATACATGTACTACCTTTTAGCTTGGGTCTTCGCTCGGTAGGTGCGCAGCCATTAACGACTCGGTTGAGGGCAGACGACTCGTTCAATTATTGACATGATAATCCAGTGATGAATTAGATATGGCATTGCTGATGAACCCTAAGATGACCCAAAGGGATGTGAATTGGATTTAAGTAGTCGTGCTTTCGGTCTTTTTTTCTTTTTTAATAAAATAGAATTTGTGCAGAGCACATTTTGAGTCTGTGTTGTTTATTTTGAGTGGATTGCAAAACTCGGTGCAGTTTGAAGGCCAGGTTCATACTGGCACAAAATCAACTTGTGAATTTGTGACGTCGAGGCCAGTTTTTACCTTGCAAAAAGTTGAAAAATATTATCAGTGAATGTTTTGTGGCGTAGAATACGCTCGAAGTATGAACCGGCCGTAAGCCAGCTGGCTAATTAACAAGTCAAATTTTAGCTGTCTATCGCTAATTTTAGCTGTCTCGCTTAATCAGTTCGCGTCGGATGGCGTGTATACAGGCAAAGTTTTTCCAGGATTCAAACACGTAACGACCAAGGCCGGAAATGTCTTCAACAACCGGCTGTTGCATTATCAAAACAGGAATATTGTACTGAATAAAAAAACCATTTATTTTTGATAAAAAATAATCCCACCAGTGGGCTCGATAACTTAAACCCGGCGCAAACTGGTTAAGACACGAAACTTATAACCATTGCAATGAACTGCAAGGGCCATTTTCATGGAGTTGCTAAGTGCAAAGTTTTGCTTAGCAAAAAAAATTTAATATAAAAAGGTTATTACCAGTTAAAACTCGATGCTAAGCAAAAAACAGCTGATACCAGTTACAAACAATACACATGTAGATCACCTTAAAAAAATGTGGTTTGTAATTCTGTTTTTTTGCCAAGGAAGAATTGTCATGCTAAGCATTGTTTTTGTGCTTGGCAGCTCTATTAAATTGGTCTCTGTCTTTACTGAGCCAGCTTTAGAGTAATGATTCACCAACAAACATTCCATGGTTACATGCCTTTGGCCTCGCATGATTCTTTGTCTGATTCAAATCGTGCAATATCAAAGGTCAGTTTATACAGGACTGCATCTCGAAAAAATGTGTAATTGTAGTACAACTTTGTGTCGCTTAGTTTTCTAGATTTGTGTATCCTGGAAATTAAAACCAAGCAATATTTTTCAATTTAGATTCTCAAACAAATCAACTGACACGACTACAGATCATTCTGGAAAAACCATACATCAACACACAGCCCTATATGCAGGTTATTTTAAGGGTCTTATACCGTCTGACACCCAGAGCTTTAAAGGTAGTATACACCATTGGTCATTGCTTGAATTATCATGAATGAGTAGATTTAGGGGGGTTGTATTTTATAGTAAATATCGTTTAACTGAGCTGTCCGAAGTTTTACAATCATGGATGCCGAGAAAAGCACGAAAAACAGTGGGTTTTTTCAACCGGCGTCGAGCAGTTATTCTTATGTTATCTTTGTTTTTTTGCGATCGCCGTCCGGAATAATTACAGGATATCTAACGCAATCCTTTTGCTGGATGCCTAGAATCAACATTTACTTTCAAATGAGTAAGATATTTCTTAAAAATTCGGTAGTAAATATTTTTGATATCTGCAAATGGTGTATACTACCTTTAAGATAAATTAAGACCGTATAACACGCATAGACTCGCGCCTTCAAGACAAGTTATCAAAATCCACCCCCAATTTTCATTTCCTTGGGTTAGGAGGGTTGCTTTGTTCGCTTGTCAACTCTCATGTGCGTCCTGCATTCTGAAATCAATTGCTCACAATTTTGCCTGTGGGTGATATTCTACAAGATCAAATCCACTTTTGTTGTGTGGGGGGGGGGGGGGGGGGGGGGTGTGGTGAGCTGAAAACAAAAACCTACACCACACCATCTATAAACGCAGGGCCATGAGTGTTGAGTTCACTTCTATAATGATGATCATCTAGTGAAATGGAATTATATTTGACATCTGAAATTAGAATTCTTTTGGAACAATTACAGGATATCTAGCGCAATCATTTTGCTGGATGCCTACAATCAATATTGACTTTCCAATAAGTAAGATATTTCTTAATAATTTGGTAGTAAAATGTTATCCATTATCTACAAATGGTGTATCCTATCCTTTAATGTAAATTGGTAATTTTTGCCGTTTTACTTTACAGCACAAATCTAAACTGGATTATTAAAAAGGAAACTTAACCTGTCAAACTTCAGCTCAGATAATACTTGAATAAACTGAAAATGCAGAGCATTTCTTTCTACACAAAGTGCAGCTCTTTGATCCTAACCATCGCCGGGAAATGATGGTAAAATTCCTTCTTTCAAAAACCTGGCCCACTGATCTAACAGGATGCTTGACCCCGAAATTTTAATACTTCCTAGGATGTTTCACACTTCGTCAGTTAAATTGTTTGTGAATAGAGTCCCATACTTTTAAATTATAATCTTAGTGCACCTGACAACAAAACCACCAATTCTGCCAGTTTATAGGTAAGATGGATGCATATAAATGTAGAAATCGTGGTACCGCAATACTAAGTTTTATAAAAAAAATGGATGTACATGTCAGGCTAGATAAAACAAAATGTCTTGAATTTCACTCTTTTTTTGTGAACCCTTACCACAAGGCCGCTGGGGTGGTAGATGACAACCTTCACACGGTCCACCCCATTTGCACTATTTCATCAAACCGATGTATGCAGTAACACGTTAAGCTGCTCCTCATCATACGAAAGAAGATGACAAGGCCGCTACTATTTGCAGCTGCAATACATTAGCACAGTTCATATTGGTTTGAATATCAGGAATTGGTTTCATTGGGGTACAGGCGGAGAGAGACAGCGAAAAACTAGCATTTTGGGAGGGGGTGGGAGAGGCTAAATTTAGGAGGCAGATCGACTGGCCAAAATTAAGGGGGGGGGGGGCATCATTTGAAATTATATGGGTTTTCTTTCTCTTGTTATTCATGTTATTGGTATTGACATTTATATTGTTATTATTTCTTAAGGGGAGGGGAAGTGACCTGGGGGTTAACTTGAGAATCTGTGCCCACGCCGCGCCCACACATCACTGGTCATGCAGCAGACCTCCCCAAGTTGATAGACTCGTGTACATGTCAATAGCATATCCAGCTGTTTGTGCCAGTACGCGCGGCCAATGTCTTAAAATCCATCTTCAAAATACTAGTTTTTGGGCGCTTTTCTTTTTTTGTTTACTTGAAATGTACAAGGGGTACAAGTTGCCACCATCCCATCCCCTGCTGGATATGCCACCAGAAAATGTAGTTTCCTCGTCAAATAATTGAACAAATGAGACAGAAGTCTAAAGAAAACACAACAACTCCACATTGAAATGTCCACAATATACAATTAACTTTTATCAAATTCTGCAGGCAATATATTGCACATATACAGATATCTTTAACGAGTTTTGTCTTCTCTATTCGTATTAAACCCAAGCAAATGATGCAAGGTGCATTGTGTAGTAAAGATCAATGTTTGTCAATAATCAATGGGGTGTGTATAACACGATTGACAGGATTTTAATTAAATGATATTTACAATTGAAGTTTCAACTCGACACTGCATTGAATAATCAAGTACCACAAATTGGCACATAGTGCATCATTATAAGCAAAAATATCAATGGAATTACAGACTACAGACGGGCCTTAAACACCGACAGTTGCATGCGATAACATCTAGAAACTTAACTCAGTAACTGTGTAGCAAATAATTCTTAATAGTTTAAAAAGCATACATTACATATTATGTAAGCATTAACAATCGATTTAACAAAAACATAAATAAAATGAAAATAAAATGAGTAAAAAAAGTCAGCCTCTGTCTGCTTTCTAAGTGCAAATTGTACCCCCCACCCCCCCCCCCCAAACAAAAATAATAATCTTACCATATAATTTTTTCGAAAAATGTTACAGAAAGGCATATAGTAGTGGTTAATATGTACATGTATGTGGTGGTTAAAAAAAGTTGACCCAAGTTTAAGGTTCACCCACCTTCTACAATTCCACAGAATCGGTGTTTACCTAGTGTCGATGAGTACAGCGTTTAGAAATAATCCTGTAATAATCATTGTAAAATTAATAAGCATGTTAACAAAAACTTTTAGATGCTCCCGTTGACAAGCCAGTTTCGAACATCTTGAGATTCAATTAAGCTAGACCAAGCATTTTTTTTCTAAACACTCTACTCTTCAGGACTATAAACAAATTATCTGGAATTGTAAGAGATGGGTGAACAGGTAAATTAGGGTAAACATTTATTTTTACCAATATAAAATAAAGGCTATGATGTGAATCTCGATAGATTTGACACAGAAAAACAACTAATTTCGCGGAACTGCTATATTTGTACAAAATAAATATCGCTTCACTCCATGATGTTACCCAATAATGATGTGTCATTATCTGACAGTGGGCCATCCAATCAAATACATGTAGTTTTCTCGACCCACCTTATTCAGCTCACTGTTTGTGATGTAGTTTGGATGTTTTCTCGACCCACCTTATTCAGCTCACTGTTTGTCATACATGTACACTTACTGAGGAAAGGTGACCTGGGCCCTATAAACTCTGCTTTTATTCCTCCATGGTTTGACACAACAAATCATGATGCACCATGTCACAACTATGAAGAACATGGCTCCATGATAATAACCAGTCATAAACAGTGTACAAAATCTAAGTGCTTTTTTATCAACACTCGCCAACATTTAAAAGTTTCGAATTTTAAATAACTCTCACAGCAGATAAAAATAAAACAAATTTTGAAAAGTGTTGTCAATTTCAACAATTTCCAGACGAAAAAGCCATCACATCACAACAGCGTCGGTCCAAGGGAGCCAAACCGCAGGCACTATAAGCTGCACTTCCATGAAATCACCTTCGCGTGTCAAAACCTCGCTTTTAACAGCCAGCCTTATAACCTATTTTTCCAGGCCTTGCTAATTTGTTTTTAACCTCGGATGATCATCTGCTTTGATAGGAAGTACAATTTGTTTGTATTTTCTTATTTTTCCATCCTTGCATCTCGTGCAAACATAACAATGAGCGCACTGTCTACTATTTATAATTGAAACCACCTGAACATCAAGTTCTCTGGGGCATATTCTGATACAATGACTGCTATTACCAATGCCACCATAGGGTTTGTGCATGCCTGGGCAGGAAGCTGAGAATATTAGCAGAATCAGTCTTGCCCAAATGTTGGAAATGTGTACATGTCATCATGGGATTTTATATTCTGCTAAAAATAATAATAATTGGCAAAAGATAAATGCTAGTACAAGTTTTTTTAGTGGAGTAATAACAAAGGGAGGTGGGGGGTTAAAACAAAATAATGGTGGACAAAATATGTAAATCAGCAAACACCATAATGTTACCAGGAAGGAAACATGGGGCAAAACTGATATGAACATTTCAGGGTAAAACCATTTTTAAATTTGGCCACAGTCCTTTCACAAGTCCAGGTCAGTCCAGGTCGCAAGTCTTTTCATAAAACCAGTGCAGTAAACTTGGTGAACAATGACAAAGGAATGCTTTTGTTAACAGTTCATTTGAATAGTTAGCGACTTGACTTGAGACTGAAGGACTTGTGACGGACTTGCAGTGACTCCGGCTTTTAATTGTGCCAATTATTAACTTTCAACTCTTAATTCTTTTTAGGACATACTTAGGTCCTAAAAACTATTAGGGTAAATACTCAAATACATATATTTCATTTAAATAATAGAGAACATGCAGATATTTCTTAAATAAAAGTTAATCTGTGTCCAGCAGTGTCATTTATCTGCCTTCACCAGTTCGTGACAGGATTATTGTAACATTTACCGAGCCGAGGCGCAGAAATATTTTTTACGAAACTCGATTCGAGGCGGGTTTAGGCTGATGGTATCGTGAAGCACACCCACGCATTTCCGGCCTTGCTAGCTGCCGACAGACATTTCCGGCTTTGCTGGTCACGTGTTTATAAGTCATCCGTTTTGAATCTCAGAAAAACTTTGCGTGTATATACGTCCTCTGGCGCAAACTGTGTAATCAGTTCGCGCGGTTCGTTAACCAGTATATACACGCAAAGTTTTCACCAGATTCAAAAGGGATGACGCACAAACACGTAACGAGCAAAGCCACAAATGTCTGTCAGCAACGAGCAAGGACGGAAATGTGTGGGTGTGCTTCCTGGTACCATCGGCCTGAACCCGCCTCGGATCGAGTTTCGTTAAAAATAATCCTGCGCCTCGGCTTAATGATGTTAAAATAATCCCGGCGCGAACTGGTTTATTAATATGTTAAATTCTTGTCGATAAATCCCTTTTTGAAAATGTCCCCCCCAATACTGAACTACATGTACATCAGTGATCTCATATGGAGAAGTAATAATTACATAGCCTCTTTATACTCGCACCAGTTCAAATACAATGTGCTAACAATGTGGCCCTTATGCACTGTGAGTTTACCCTGTTCATCAGTGGTATGATGTTTTACTGCTCAGCCCATATTAAGACATAAATTCAGTAGACACAACCAATTCAACTCCCATAGCCATTCATTGCTACATATCCCACTGTTTGCTCTATTTATGACACATTCATATAAGGTTTAGGGTTACAAGTGTGCCAACCACAGTGTATGCGGGGGACCGAATGTTGTGCGACATTCAACTTCAACTTTCAGTTTGGAGTATCTGAAAAAAACAATCTCCCCAATTTGCAAATGATCAAAGTAATTCATCACACTGTGAATTGGAGTTGAACTCGGGAATGGGTGACCAACAATTGGCAAATGACTAGAGACAAATGTAGGTGAACTATGGGTTAAACTATTGTTAATCTACAATATGAGCCAGCTTTTTTAATGCCTGTTTTGACACTTCTGTATAAATTTGAAATAATATGCAAACATGTCACACATGTACAGTTTATCTCTAGAACAGGAGGGGCTATATGGAACTCTATATAGAGTATGTCAAATGAAAGCTTACGTTGTGGGCTTTCCAACCATGTATATAACTCAATTTCACTTTTTGGTGACATAATACTCTTTTTTTTGTGGAGTTGGCCCGATATACATGTATGTACATGTATACCGGTATGTACCAGTATAAACGCGAATGGAAAGAGTTATCGGTAGCTGCTCAATACTGATTTATTTCCCACTGAGGTACCAGTACATGTAAGAATATACCAAATGTAAAGTAATGTTACCATGGTTGTGAAATCTATGCTCGGGGAATTATCCTTGGCGCGCATTTAGCAAGTAGAATAGACAGGTGCACAACGATGTTTGACACAAAAGAGATTTACAAGGTTCTTCACAAAATCACCTGGAATGCTGACAAAGCACTTCAATAGAAAAGAAAAACTTGGCGTCCCTTCCTGGTACATCAACTGAACAAAGAAAAGAAAACACGATTGCGTGCCCAGAGAAAGATATTCCGAAAACTCCCGGGGAGCGAGGCCACAAATCATCATTTGATGCGGAAATGATCCTTCCTTTCAAATAAACTAAATAATCTGCTGAAATATTCCTACTTGCTAGGAGTGCAGCCCCAATAACAATGGTACCAGTCTGTGAGACAAATTATATATCCAGTAATGCTTTGTTAATTATTGATAATACCAATAACAAAATTCTGTACATTTTGTTTAATATAAACTGTGCTGTGTAATATCATAGGTAATATTAAATTTTAAAAAGGTTTTCTGAGACCTCCTGGGGAGCGCAGGCCACAAATCATCAATTGATGCGGAAATGATCATTCCGGACAAATAAACAAAATAATTTGTTGAAATATTCTTACTTGCTACATGTACATGCAGAAGTGCAGCCCCACTAACAATGTGTACAACAGAAATATTGTACATGTACATGTTATAACTTGATACTGACAACACAATTAATAAGGTACATTTTGTTTAATATAAACTGTATATTAAATATCAAATTCAGAAATTGCTATTAACAAGGCGAAGGTATTTATTTTTGTATATATTCATGTCCATCTACATGTATATACTTTGGCATACGCGAATGTCTATTGTTAGTGACTACAACGGGAATTATTCATAGATATACTTCCACTTGATTGAACAGTTCAAAAACTACAAGTTTAGGAACACTTCTGCAGCAAATCGGACCTGAAAAACTTTGTGTGTACCAAATCAGCCAATAGGTCAAACCCCACCCCCTTCAAATTAGTTCATATTTGGTGTATAGGGATATAGCCAAATTGTTCATGTTTTGACCAAAATGGGCGACCAATAGGGACCAATACCAACCTAACCTGTTCACCATGTCTGCTGGTTTTCAATTGGAAAGGTACAATGTAACATCAGAAAGAATCAAACACCTACTTGTATCTATAAGAGAAAGACTTGATCTGTCGGTCGAAAAACTTGAGGTTAACTGGCTTTGTTATTTATGTAAAGCACCCAAGATCATATCTTCAACAAGGCATAAAGATGCAATACTATACCTAATATACCAATCTTTAACCTTACACAGTACATTTACCGGGGACCAATTTCATGGCAATAAGCATGTGATACTACCGGTATGTCAAAATAGTCTCCCTATTACGAGTAGAGACATTTAAATGCCTTGCTGTGAACTAGTTATCTATCCCAACCCTAATTATACTGTGAAGAGATCAGAATGTCTTGTTTCGGTGCGAGGGGCTGGTTCTTCCACACTTTCCTCTATTAGCGAGGGGCTGGTTCTTCCACACTTTCCTCTAGTAGCGCACACATGGAGTGGCTTGGCCTTGTGATGGGCGATTTGCATATACGGTACATGTATAACAAAACAACTCTTCCAAAGATATACCACAGGAAAGTTGATGGTGTGCACCAAACTTTATCGATTTCAATTCAAGAAATAGGGCTTTGGAAAAAACGTAAGCGTTTGCGCCACCAACAGTCGTGAAAAAGAAATTGGGGGTATTTTTCCACAATAAAAATGTAGCATCTTGGATACCTTGGCAACATAAAAATGTTTGATTTTGAACGATTTTTCGCATATGGCCAACTTCAGGTGCCAGTTACTCCAAACAAGGTTTTGGGGGACATTCCTCATTAATTTTATATAAATATGCCTCAATATGTCACAAATATTCACACTGTTTTTTTTTGTTTTTTTACATGTACATATGCATACACATTTTGATTGTCACTGCTACAAATTTAGAGCTTTTGCTCTAACTACAGTATTTAGGCAAAACTTTTTGAAGAAATACTTTTTAGATCAAGGTTTATGGATGTACATCTATGTTTACATACAGTGAGAAAGCACTGATGGGCAGAAAAAAAACAACAACAAAAATATGAAAGTTATGTAAACATTATAAAGTCAACAAAAACAAAGAGTGAAAATTGTCTTAGTTTACTTTAATGAAAAATGCAAAACACCATTTCAAGCTTAGGGGCCTTGGAAAAGGCTTAGTTTTAACCTGGTATCTGCCGTTCACCACACCTATAAGTGTATCCATTAAATGTATATACTGTATCTGTACAAATTAAAGGGAATATACAACATTTGCAAACATTAAACAAATTACCGTAATGACATTTTCACAAAATACTTTACTGACTGTTAGAAAATGACAGTCTGAAGCATCCTGTAAAATCATGTCTTCTGGTATGCTGACATTTTCAAGTGAAGTGGTATTTTTGTATCAATTTCCAATGCTGGTCAGCCGACCACCGTTGGAAAAACCTGACTTTTTAAAAACTGCTCCCCATTTTTCATATTTAGTTTAAATATTCCGCATTTTTTTTAAACAATTGATTACACATCTGTGAAAAGATACAGCTGATTCTCTGACCTTACAATTCCCAAACGTCTACAAATTTCTCCCTTTCATCTAATAAGTGAGGCCTGGTACATGACTACAAAAACATGATTGATTTTCTTGAATTTTCAAGCATCTACAAACCCAAAACATCAAACAAGTCAGTGTAACAATATTTGCTATAACATACTGACCCCGAAAATCCACCCATTTCTGAAAATACAGCAAATACAAGTGTTGTACATTCCCTTTAATTGTGGTGTGTGGAAACAAAACAAACCAACAATTTCCCAACATTTCAATTGTTTTTGGCTTTTTATAATTGTTTTAGAGAGTACAATCGTACACTATGTTTTTGAATTATTATTACTATTTTGTATTTGTTTATTACAGCACAAGTACCTCCCTTCAACTTTCCTCACTTGTGAATACCAAAGTAAAACAAAAATCACTCAATAGCCAATCGCTTGCAAAAGGATTACTTGTATAAACTCTCCCCGGCTGTTCATCAGACCACACCGTTCTTCCATTTTGCAATTATCAGTTTCTTATTTCCCCCCTTAAACCCCCACCCCCTTTTCCAATCATCGTTAACAGAAAAACAATCTTGCCGTCAATGATCACTCCAGTATGTGTGATGAATAATGGGCTCAACATTCATGTGTGGTGGCCGACAAAATAAACTCCGGGCCCTTCTGTTTATTTTTCAGAGGAAGTAATCCTGTGACAAGTCCGGAGTCGCATACCTCATCAATTTCCCCACAATACATGCAGTTTTCTTGACTCTTAGGACAAAGATTGAGGGTGTGAAGGGGAGAGGGAGGGGGGGGTCGCACTTTTTTCTTTGATGGATTCCATCTTGTCTAATTAATTTAAAGGTCGAGACGGAGGTATTTCATTTCCTGTGTCTGGGGGTCTAGCTGGCTGTTAGGAATTCATCAATAGTATGAATAAATATAAACTTAAGATGTGCAGTGATCTGCAGATGATTTACAGTGGGACATACACGCAGGTCGTAACGGCAAGTTGGTCATTATTACTTTGTATGCTAAGCAGACCGTGCAGAGCAAATAGTTCACATGGCTCCGTCATCAGTGGCTGGCTGGCTGCACTTTTAATTAACGAGCCTTAAAACGAAGCTTGGGTGCCATTTGAAATGCACGGCCTATAGCCTGCACGCGATATTTTTTTCCCCAAACGTAACTGGCAGATTTCATGAATTATTCAGTAGTTTGGATGAGAAGTTATGTTTATTCATCGGAATAAAACATGACGTCACAGCATTGTTGTTATTTAGTTAACTTGTTACATTAAATCACTTTAAAGAACAGCTGTTGTCGAGCTGCTCTACGTAGTGTAGTGGATGGTGGGATGGGCTATGGATCGAAGATCCCTGGGTTGAATCCTGCTGTACCGGTAGGTCACCTCGTTTTTTCTAGCCAAATTGATATCTTTGGAGTATTTATAATTTAAGGGAAAAAAAGGGACCTAAAACCTAAGTGTTGTACAGTGATCAATGCAACTACTGAATAATTCATGAAATCTGCCAGTTAGGTTTGAGAAAAAAATATTTGCGGCCTGCACATGCTTATATCAAACTTCATGTATTATTAGGCTGTGGGTTCTCTCACTCTCTCTAGATGCTCCTAGCTACATGTACGGTACTTCATGATCTCAAGATAGAAGGGTGCGGTTACCTCGTTTTTTGTTCTCTCCATTTCACAAAACAATGCCAGGTTTGCCATAATCCAGATTGTTATACCGGTAGCTCAGTCCTGGATACTGTATGTTTATTGGCGTACAACGATCATGTGTCTGGTGTATAACAACGCATAGCACACTCCCTGTACTTTGTGATATCAGTGTTGTAGCGTCTGCTGTCTGCTGTCTGAGTTCACTGAGCAAAAAACCCAAGACAGAGGTATAACAAAACAATAATTGACTGCTGTGATGTGGGGTATGACGTTTTCTAAACACCATCAGCTTTGCCTCGGGTGCTATGCGTACCTCGGGTGTTCAAAACCTCATACCACATCCCAACTGTTCTAATTACATGGAAACAAAGGTGCCTAGTAGACAGAGTTGTATTCGAGTCCCTGCAAGTCCTTTCACAAGTCCAGTCACAAGTCCAGTCACAAGTATAAACCCCAAGAACAATGACAAGATAATGTTTTTGTCAAAGCTCTTTTGAATAGCTTGTGATTTGAATTGGGACTGGAGTTGTGGACTTGACTGGTATAAATGTATAAATGTACTGTATAATGTACATCCCTACTAGTGGATAGTTCAACATACTTTTTGTACAGTACCCAGACTTTAAAGGCTATAGGATCATTTCCTTTTCCTGCATTTTGTTTATGTCTAATAATAACAGGTTCAAAGCCTAAACCTGTTTAAAACCCAAGTTTAAGCTCAGTGGGTATTACACTTTTTCTTTTACAGTAAAAAAACATGCATGGCCTATCACGAAACACGATTTTGTCATGTCAAGTGATGACGAAAAGTGATAATTATCATTATTGGAATTCAACATTTCTTTATTTCTTCCGAATGACGAAATAATTGACGGAGTAATTTCATAGGGTGTTCAGTACCGTTACTATCTTTAATCTTTAAATCTTTAGGGGAATTTTGGGATAATGAGTGAGTGAGTGCCTTTAAGATGCAATATATGAATTTGTTACATTGTCATCTTTTTTTTATATATAGATTGTACAACATTCAATGCTCAGTGTAAATTTCACCCCTTAAAATTAAATCAAGTTAATTGTCTTCAACGGCAAAAAATTCTGACATTTTGCACCCAAATGTTTGTGAAAACATTGGTGTGTCGTATTTAAACCATTGTCTAGTTTACAAGCATAAAATATGCTTCCCATCATGTAGGGTCCCTATTTTGTTATGGCATGTGCTTGCCTGTAACCAGTTCCCGCCGGGAATATTTTGACATTGACCGGGCCCAGGCTAGAGATTGTTATTCACGAACCTCGATCCGAGACGGGGTGAGGACAGGCTGGCATCTGTGGGTAGCACACCCTGATATTTCCGGCTGACAGATTTTCCAGCCTTGCTCGTGACGTGATTATCCATCATCTGTTTTAATTTTAAATTCCAGAAAATTCTGTATATGTATACCTGTCATTCGACACAAACTGGTTAATAAACTGACAGATTTAGACCCTTTATTATTTTACTTCCCCAGAAATATAAATCAGTAAACTTATTGTAAGGTTGCATCTCCACAAACCAAGTCAGCCTCACGGCCTGACCACACGATACTATGTCTGGCACCTCTTGGAGGTGTCTGGGTACTTGACCTTCAGCTCCTCTTGGAAGTGTAGAAACAGCTCCTTATTCCTCCGGTTCTCTTGGAGTTTGTGGTCATGGTACGACGACTTCTCCTTGAAACCCTTGTGGATGAGGAAGGCGGTATCCAGCACGGCAAAGTTGTAACCGGCGACGTGCATTTCACACACCTACATGTACGAGACAAAAAAGGAAAGAAACTCTAAAAAACAGGCGAACATTTGAGCCGTATGCATTTCATTGCAGCAGCACCTGGCAGCGATTGGACATTTATTTATTCATTCTCTCTCGCCTCAAATCACCATCATACAGTGGTGTGCATTTATCACGTCTACAAGATCCAAATAGAAGATTTTCGATCACCACGAGCCGATAGATAAACCTCCAGAGAATATTGGGGGAAAAAATCAATCCTGGCTCAAGAAACAAATAAACGTTAGCGTATACTTAATGGCCCCCGAGGCTGAATTCATATCAAATACACACTTTTACCAGAATGGTCATTGAGTAATGAAGCTTTGAAATGCCATGCTACCGGTACAAGTATGAAATCGACACCTCAAAGTATTCCTGTGGGGCGTGTATTTATCATATTTACAAGATCCAAAAAGGATTGTAATAAACCACGAGGTAGCAGATGGTAAAACCTCCAGAGAATAAGTTTGGGAAGAAATCAATCGTGGCTCAAGAAACAAAAAAAACGTAGCGTATACTATTGATTGGTTCAGGTCCGACACTCATTCAGCCTCAATCGGTAAATGAAAACACGCCCTGAATGCTGATTGTTACTAAGCAAGTTCTGAATTGAAATTGAAATCTTACAATATTGTTCCCTGGCCACAGTTACTAACAATTTGGGCTCAGTTGGTATAGCGCCGGTCCAGTATATTCCAGGGGTCGCAGGTTTGAGTCCCGCCTTGCCAATTTCTTTGTTCACTTTCGGAGATATTGTTTTGGAGCAGAATGTACATCAGCATTCACAGAGATAAAACTCAGGTTACAAAATGTACTTTTGCTGCTTCAAACGGTAAAATTGCTCAACTGACAAAATGTGACCCGCTCTAGGAAAAGGTGACATAAGTCGCAATAATTAAAAATAGAGTTATGTACATCATTGAGAAGTCCAGGATATAAGCTTTCATTTGGTACATAGTGCAGCTCCATAGCCCCTTCCGTTACGGTGATATGACAATTTTGCATATTAATAGTTCTATGGAATTCAAAATACACAACTGAGAAAACAGGCTTCGAAACACAACAAAACTAAGACAATACATGGAACCATGCACTATTAAAAGGTTTTGTTTCACTTTATTTATCTTATTCCAGCTTTTTGTTAATTCAATATGAAACTTTGGATATTAAAGATGTCATTTAAGACAAAAAATGAAAATCTAATTTTGACAATTTTTTTTGGAAAATTAACTTTTGAACAGGCCATTACTCATAAATGCATAGCGCGACTTATGTCACCTTTTCCTGGAGCGGGTCACAAATGGTCTAATATGGAGCTTTAATTAAGGATGGAAACTCAAACTCCCGTGCCCTGAAGCAAAATGAAGACCAAGAACCATAGTGACAGGACTATATAGTCCACTAATGCCAACTGAATAAATAAATATTGTCAGTCCACAGACCGAGTCCACTCAAATTAATATTCCACGACACACTCGTTTTAAAGTTCGTTGTCCCATAAAACACCAGTTGATTGACAGGTACCATATTATTGAACACATCCAGACACAGAACGGGAGGAAGGAAGAGAGGAAAAATGGATTACTGAGGTTTGAAATGAACACGACTGATGCGGCGAGCCCCTCTTGAATACATCAGTCACCGGCTGCATTCATTTGCATCTCTCTGAAATGCAACGGGGCAGAGGGGGAGAAACCCTAAACCTCAATAGAAACACCAAAGCCAAAGAAATTTGAGCTGTACTGTTGAAAACAGTTTTCAGTACTTTGGCTCTTTCATATCTCACATTTCAATAACTTTCTGGGCAATCATCACATCACATCACAAACACGCAATTTACAAAGATGACAAATATCCTGATAGGTTTGTTACCGGTACCTGTAGACAGAAGGAATTCGGGCCCCAGCAGAAACCAATTTCATGGCTCTGCTACATGTAGTTTTGCTAAACCATGGGGTTTCACACGTTTTTTGGGTGGGACTAATGTGGCCTGTTCAAGTTCCTGACAAATGTTGCCGAAAAAGTTGCCCTTTTGCAAGTTACCTAAACATTTCATTTCCATAAAAGCAATTTTTTGAAGTTTCAACAAAGATTCGTTGCTTTCAAATTTTGTTGGTCATCTTTTCTACCTTTCTTTTAGTACTACTTTTCATGTTTGTCAAGGTTCAGTGAAGAAATGAAATGTTCAAATTATATATTTTAATAATGCGTTAATCTATTCTTTTATTCAGTTACACAAAATTGTAAGTTTTTTTACAAATTACAAAATGTCATCCATAAAACGGTATAATAAAGAGTATGACTATAGATCCCTAATACAGGTAAATTTCTCGATGGGTCTGTGGTTATTTGACAGAAAAGTGCTCAGTAGTATTAAATTATACGAACAAGTACATGTATTAGGAGGGGGGGACTTTTTCTGTTCTGCTGTTGGATAATAAGAACTGATTACCTTTTCCTCTGCTTAGTCTTTTTGGTGAAATAACAATCAAAAGTGATGAGACCTCTTATTTTTTACATACCGGTACAATACATACCGTAGTTGATAATTGTTAAGCCGCGTTCGCATTGGACTTAATATTGTCAAAAGTTAACGTACAAAAAGTTTGTGATTGTCAAAGTTCACGGTGTTAAATCCTCCGCTAGAAGCTTAAGCCTGTAGATCTTACTGTTGCGGAGTGCAAAATGGACGATTTGACAATGTTACCCTCTGTCCGCATTGGATTTAATTTGGTTAAAGTTGACAACAGTCTCCGTCGGTTTTACCAAAAAAAGTCCAATGCGAACGCGGCTTTAGACACATCACTAATGGACAATGTTGGAGATGCCCTAGGATAACCTGCGCTTATGTAAAATTTCTTCGGAAAACTAAGGGCCTTTTCGAATCCCTGGCTTTGTCTTCGTATTAGGCTTAAGCCAACTGCAGGACCAACTGCAGGAACTCCATCCTGTTGTGCTTCCTGGAAACATTCAATCGGTTGATACGAACCCAAAAGTTTGAATATTTTCACTTGCTGCCATTTCTAGTTTAATACTTCTCAGTTATTCAGAAATCGAAGGCGAAGCCAAAGCCAAAGACGAAACAGACGAAAGGTTTCAAAAACTTGAGATCCTGTAAGGCCAAATAATAAAAAAATACATGTTTAGCGTCATGCATTTTTCTTTAAAATGGCAGCCCGACATCTTAATTTGAGTCATGTAGTAAACATGTCACACCCTATCTTCCAATTTAAAATTAAAACATGGTTCACCCACGATTAAAAATCAAAATTCATGTAGGTCGACCATACACCGTATGCACCGTACACGACACACCCTAGCCTTCCTATTAGAAAAAATATATTTCCAGAGCATACATACACAGTGATGCTAAAGTCTAAAATACGATCTTAAAATTGTATTATCTTCAAAAAAAAAAAAAAAAAAATACCAAAATGGTCAATTTTGTTTTGTTTTTGTAAAGTCCCCAATATTTTGAGAAAAGGACCAATAAAATATGTGAAAAACAATAAAAAAATAAGAATTTTCACATTCAGTGTTTAATTGTTGTAGCTAACCATAAATACCAACTACCGGTATGTCTTGTAATACATCATTTTAAAGCTTATTTCTTGTAGATTTCATTTCTCTATATATATATTAAAAAATGTCAAGATGTCTACTATACAGGCCTTGCGTCGTGGACGGTCACGTATTCTAATATTTGGGACAGCCCTATGCATGTAAATGTCCATGTATATATTCAGAGCACAATGCCAGTGATCAAATATCACATGGTGAAGCAGGAAACCCCTGCAGGGTTCGGAAGAGAGACAAGGCATGGCAACGGACCGGCAACAGACTGGCAGTGGACGCACAACGGACCAGCCTATTGATGACAACCAATGATAAAGATGAATCCTAGCATACTGATAGCGAGGGGGGAGAGAGAGAGAGAGAAGATAACTAAATAAATCACACGCAAGACAAAAACACCTGCCTCACCATTCAAATAATTGGCAAATTGGCCTTGGGTATGAATTTTGCACTTACCAGTACATGTATAAGAAAAAGAATCGGTAATTGCTCCGTATCTAAAGTGCAACTTTTTAGATGATTTAATTTCTGTCCACTTGATAAAATAGTGCAGACTTTTTTGTTTTCAAAAAACTCATTTCAATATAAGAATTTGTTCTCTTTATCTCAATATACATACATGTACTGTTGGTTTTTGTCTACCAAATTTGAAATGAATTCATGTACAGTGTATTTTAAGCAAGAGGTACATGTACATAATATTGACATTTGTAATACTGTACTTTCTTAATGAAGCAACATCCTTCGGATGTACATGTACATGTAAACAAATTATAATTTTGTGCACCCGTGTCAGACGTTGTGTTGATGTAAAGAACTAGTGCAACAGAAAGACTGTTGATTAACATTTTTATTTTGTTATTATAAACAGTTTTCTTTTATAAAAATGATTAAAACTGCTGCAAACTGCTTTCTAATAAATAAAGAGGGCCTGATATTTTTATCTTCAAGTAATATCTACTTTAGAGGCAAAACAAATCATCTACGATTTTAAAACTAAATGACAAAGTGAAATGTAAAAATTCAACATTTCTTGTTCATAATATGAACATAAATGTACTGTACCGATGAATTTCGGCAAGGGCAGGATTTGCATGTTACCTCCACGAAAGGTGGCCCACCGGGGGGATACAGGTTAACAAAAAATGTGTTAATTTAGAAACACAGCAATAATCCTCCGTGGACATTAACTGATATGTGACCCGCTCCATCGTAATCAGGAATAAGTCGCTGGGGCCGTTTTACGCAATCGGCCGTTGAAGTAAACGCATGAGTGAAAATCGCCCCCAGGTTGTTTTTCTGATTATTGTATTTTTAGGAAGTGTACAAATGTAGTTATCACAGATTATTGTCATTAATGTCTTGTATGTAAAAACGATCAACAAAGATGAAAATGAAAAGGATTTGTGTGCACTGTCCGTATGATTTTGGTCAATTTTGTTTTTTTCAAAGCTGTTTGTCTTGGAATGTGTTTTTGGCAAATAAATATACACCTGTCATCTTCATCAGACCATAACTCGTTAACCTAAAAAGATACACACTTGTGATGGGTATCATTAGAAAGCTTATGAAATTCCCTTTCTCACCATGTGCATATCTCAAAAAGTCATTTCGAGACGTATTCCTGATTTCGATGGGTCACATATGTAGATGCTCTTTAACATGCAGATTGTATGCATCTGGAATGAGGATAGTGCCAAGTGTCTTGGCCGTGTTAATGGCATCTTGCAAGGTACCCGGTAGGGTATGATGAATCATCGCAATGAGTAAATTACATCCCGGACCGCAGGTACATGTACGGCATGTGGTACAATGTATGTGTCATCATGAATGTGCTCTCTCTCTTGAACTACGGGTTATCTCTTCATCTGACAAAATTGGTGTCTGCGGCCAGTTTCCATTGATATACCTACAGTGATTTGAATGATGATGACTGGTAAAACATTTATAAATATGGACAATCAATGACAAAGCACAACGCGTACAAGTGGGCAGGCACGTTGGGGTATTCAAACCGTGGACGTAAAAAGGTGGGAGAACAAACAGAGAACAATATCGTCCACGATTTCCAGGTACCGGTACATCAGCGATAGGGATTGCGTACAAAACACGAAAGTCTTCCTAAAAAGGAACAAACAAAAAAGAGGCAATAGAACGTCCCTGGTGGCAGGTGAACACACGTTTGTGTGTTTGCATGTAATTGTGCTTACATGTACGTCACTTTTCTACACATGTATGTAGAACAGCCACAAAAAAAAATAGTTTGATAATAAAAACTGAGGCAGGACAATTACGATACATGATACACGATACATAAATGTACTGTACACTTATTGTTCAACAACTGTCTGAACATCCATCTTTGTCTGGCGAGTCTTCGGTTCATTTACATAAGTGACCTCATCATATACATCCCCACAATACTGATTTTTACTAGTCCTCATTGGCAAAATGTTTCTAAATTTGGTACCCTGTGGAAACCTGAACACAATGGAGACAATGGGATTGAAATGTATCCCCTTGGTGATTTCTATAGATGAATAGGTTTCCGCAAAGTTTCAAGTAATAGATTCTTGAAGTTTTACTAATTTTTAGGGCATTTTCTGGGCATGTTTAATTTATACACGCATAAGTACATGTTTGTTGCAAATTAGGTTAGGATTACAGTTTAGGAAATTAACCCTACATGTAGTTGAAATAAGACCACTTTAAAAAATATCCCTTGATGTTACAAACATTTTGTACACAAGAACAAAGCAATGTCTCCACAAAGATACAAATTTGAGAATTTGTGCAATACATAATTTGAGAATACACGTATACGGTACATGTGCGTACCGGTATGTACTCATTGTACCTCAGACAGTTTAGCCATTCCCATTGGTCGAGAGCCCGTCGCGTGGCCAGTATTTAATAGACGATAAAGACAGGGCTGGCTGGTCTAGACACAACCAGTGTCACATGAAATGTTGACTCCATTGAAATCCAGTGTCTTTTACCGTTTTATTGGTTGAAAGTTCACAATCCTCGCATACATTTTGTAGGCATGCACAATTGCCAGTGAGTCAGTAAAAGTACCAGTACATGTATGTCATAGTCCTACAGGTACATTGTGTAAATTCATAGTCCTACATTGTGTAAACGCATTCGCCGCAGCTGCATCTGCGCAGGCCAATCTCAATAAAAATAATATTTACATCTTACTCTGAACCTTGAAAAGTGACATTTGTTGAAAAAAAACGTTGGAAAGTTTTAATTTGTGACTTGTTTTAACTTTAGGATCGTAAAGTTTAGATTTTTTTTACCGAAAAGGAAATTTTAAAAAGTTGTTAGCCGGTAATAGACTTGTACTGCATTGCATGTACAATGTACATGTTTAAAACAAGTTCATGGCCTGAACATTGCTAATGCCCTTGCCTTCGACTTGGGCATTAACCCAATAGCAGTGCTTCTAATTAAAAAATCACAGGCGTGTGGTAAAAGGCACACCTGGATTTTTCTAGGCGTGTGATTTTTTAAGGTGTGAGGTTCTAGAACTGAACATTATGGCTTAAAATAATATTTTAACGCATCTTGCTTTACATTAAAGCCAATTATAAAGTATAATAATGCCGTAAATGTATGCCGAGGTGTGCGGTATAGTAGGATTCAGGCGTGTGATTATTCGCACTTCTCGGGTAGCTTTTAGATGGCGATGACGTGGGGTGCGATCGCACTTCTAAAATTAGAAGGACTGCTATACTAGCCCATGAGCTGGTTAAAACCTTACTAAAAAATACTCTCAAATACATGTACAGAACATGTACAGTATATAGCCAAGTTGGGTTACATTTCCCTACGGGTATTGAATTCTACCACTGGCTAAGTCAGAATAATTACATTTCAATCTTGCCCTTCAAGTTTCATCTAGCACAAAAATTGATCCAATTACTAATGGAATGGAAGTTGTTGACTGAGAGCTTAGGAAATGGACAGTGCTGGAAAAGAAAGATAGATTATTGACACATTAAATTGCTGCTGACATTACATGTATAGTAAAACAAATTTGCCTGTAGGAAATGGGCTGTATTCAAAAGACACATGTACGTTAGTACCCAGGTACATATACATGTATACTGTACCAGTAAAAAAATAATAATAATAATAGCCCAAGATATGGTGCAAATACCAGAAGTGTTGGCCTTTGACCTTTTTTCACTAAGGTATTTCTTTGAAAAAAAATGCAGAAAAAGATTCTGCCACAAAAACAAATGATTTATAAAAATGAAATGTTGAAAAACAATTCATGAAAGAATCATAGCTACTACATGAACTGTACAGTGTACACAGTACTTTGTACAGTGTATGTGTGTTAAGGTTTTTAAGATCATTAAGATCATTTTATCGTAAAAATGTGGCACTTTATCGTGTCAGGTACCACTTTTTCGTTGACGTAACCACTTTTTGTCAATGGCAGTTCATCCTTTTTCCCAAGTTAAAAACCCTTACTGTTATAAAATACTTATCGCAATTTTAATTGGCACTTTTCCTCGGGCAACTTTTTACCAGCACAGCACACAGACAGTTTCCAATACTTCAATGCAGTTTCAGGTAATCGAATTATTCGACAAGGATGGTTCGCAAACTATGTGTCTTACCTACATGTGCTTTTGCAATTACCCAATTTTCAAACTTGACCTCAAATAACCTCCGACCTTAGTATGTGACCTTTAATATCACTGTTAGGATGACCCAAGTTTGATTGCAATTGGACTTCAAGGGTTCAAATGAGGCTAATTTTATGATTCCAGCCCTTTTTACAACTTGACCTCAAATGACCATTAACCTTAGTACTTGAACTTTGACATGACACAGATATGAAGGTTACATGTATGACCCAAGTTTGATTGGAATAGGACTTCAACTTTACATATGTGACCTGTTCCAACGAAACCCGGACAAAGTCGACTTTTTAGTTTTTCAGATTTTGCTTTTTCAAATTCTCTAGGTTCTCAGCTTTAAAATGATGTATCATTTACATACCGGTACATGTATGTACCCCCACCCTATCTTCCCTGGGGTCTGGATTTAGTGATAAAACCCTGACAACCTAATTATGAGATAAACAGCTTTGAAGTTCAGAAAAGCGTATTATTTCTGTACACAAATGTTTCACAAAATTGACAAAAAAACACACTTCTGGTAGACGGATTTTGTTCAAATTTGAGGAGATTGTAGATTAATAGTGAGTGACTTAGGAAAACCTAAAACCTCAAAATGGTAAAATCCATACCGAAATGACTTCAGGAGTACATTGTGACAAAACACATTGTGCGACTTTGTCCGGGTTTCGTTGGAACAGGTCACATATAATACGTGTACAGAAATATTGATTACATGTACACGTACATGTATAGTCTCTTCCTTTTTCTTTGTTTAGGCAAGACAATATTGGACCTCTCTTTTTCAATGAGCATGCCTGCACATATTATTATTAGTATTAATTTATTCTGGTAATGAAACCAAGGATCTCTTAAAAGCGCCCCAGGCACTGCAGCTTGTAAGCCTGAAAAAACCTGTACAGAGAAGACAATGAGAAGAAGGTTCAGTTTCAGAGGTGCTAGGGAAAAAAAACAGGAGAATATCCTGGAGAAACACACGGAATTGGGCAGGGACTGAAAACCCAATCCATTATTGGCCCAGGCGGTTTTCGAACTCGGGTCATAGCGGTGGAAGGCGAGGAAAGAACTGCTACGCCAACCTGACTCCCCTATGGGACATGTCTATGAGACGCCGGTAGATGCACACATGAATTTACAAGTACGTAAGCGTACCGGTATTTCTTTCAGAATTTGGTTGTCATTAACTTGCAATAAGGCATTTGACACAAATCCGCCATCTTACGCTGTGCACATGATGACACTTGGATACGCCATGCATCATGTATGATAACACCTACAGACTTCGCGCTGCAGAACCTGTCTTTTGTATCAAAGTAAACAGGCAACCGTGGCCCCCCCGGACACCATGGAGAGACAGTCAATGATTGCCACGTGATGCCGTAACCGATAGGACCCTATACACGTCGCCATAAATCATTCATCCCCTCGCGTGCGCGTTGGACTTCAGCCACACTCCACGCGCACTTGACAACTTTGCACACCTATCTCCGGCAACGCTTCAACTCGAAATAAAATACCAGAGCGGATGGATTGCTTCTACGCCTGTCCGGCAAACTAAACAAAAAACAAAACCACTGATACACCTGTGATTGTGTTTTTTCGAGTGGACATTTATGCCAGCCGTTAGCAGATGCTTACTCTCTCAATTTGGGGTGTTCATTACAAGCTGGTTGGCAGAAAAAGGGTGTGTGCTTTAGCTAGAGTTAGGAGAGATGTGATGACTGCTATAATATGTGTACAATGTAGACGGACAAGTTGCAGTGTGGATCTCCAGTAAAAAACAAAAAGGAAACTTGCGGGACGCAAGTTAACTTTGTTTGTTTTCCTCAATCGAGAATAACTTGTTCCCTTTTCAATTATTTAGTAAATCGAACGGCTGTTTTTGGCATTTTTGTAGGCCTGTGTTCGTTCCACTTTTCTGAACAAGAAACCGAAAAATCAACACATCAGAAATTATTAAAATCAAGTAACAATAATACATGTACAATGTACTTGTGGGCCCAATCTCTAATTTACAAGCTATGTACTTGTACATGTAGACAATGTATCTTACATGCATACTCTTATTATTAAGGTCAGGTTATTCATACCAAGAACACTACATGTACCAGTATTAGCAAAATGCAATCAGAGACTAAGGGGCAAGTTGGGGCATGTTTCAGTTGTTTTCATTAGCCTGTGTCACACAAAAATGAAGGCTTGTTTGTTTATAGAATAGCTACATTCTATAATTCTACATTCTATAAGGGTGGCATGGGTGGCTTGTGCGTAAAGCGCTTGCCTCTCACCAATGTGGACGGGTTTGATTCCCGGCCCGGACCATATGTGAGTAGAGTTGTGCGTTGGTTCTCTACTGTGCCACGAGGGTTTTTCTCCGGGTTCTCCGGTTTTCCTCCCTCTGGAAAAATCAAACACTTTCGATCTCAGGCTGTGCTCCGTAGTCATATATGAGTCGATGTTGCCGGCTGCCATAGGCGCCTTTACGTGCCAGCGGCTCGACCACGTTGTAGCTGCGTCTTTCGCAATTCAGCACACCAGCTGCGAGTAAGGATGATTAGCCTCCCCAATTATTATTATTATGTAACCCGTGGTTCACATTCCAAAATAACAGGAACCAAATTTATATTAATTTAACTCCCTTTTGGTAAAAACTCTTGACTTCACACAATTCAGGATTTGCATACACAAAGAAAATGTTTTATTTCAAAAAGAAAATAATCTCAGGCAATAGCAATACAAATGAAAATGCAATGGGTTACGATGATTTACATGAAACACAGGATCCTGTATGATTTTAAATACAAAATTTGAGCTCAGATAAAAAAGGCGCCAAAACCTAAAAAACAGTTAACGCTCGCGATTCGTCCATCCTCGGTAGATCGGAGTCATGGGGTAGAAGGAGTTGAAGAATATGTAGAACGAGATGATGAAGTAGAGCACTTGAAGAAGAGTTCAATTGAAGATAGAAGTAGAAATGACGACTCTCGTCATTTGTTGCTACATGTACATGTGAAACCAAAGTAAGATACTTGCGGGGTCTTAAACAAGACAAAAAGATGAAGTGGCTGCGTCTAGGGCAATGCTGGGTTGTTCTTGTGTGCCTGGATCGCTCGAACGTCTTGTCGTTGGGCGTCGAGGATAGCAGTAGGCTTGGCGTACTGGACGTGCTGGAGCACAGAATGGGATGCCTGGAGGGCAGGTCGGGAACACGCAGACGGTCCGGTCTAAGTTACCCTTCAAATGGCACGATCCAGTCGTTTTAGTCTAAAACAGAGAGTTGCACAGTGGTCTATGCCAAATTACTAAATCCATCTAATTACTACAGAGTCAGGTCAAAATGGCTGACCTTTCTATATGCAAATTTAACACACTTCATAACTATCCATCATGTGGAAGGCTTTTAAAATTTAACAACAGCAACCTACATGTACAGGTACACGATATTGACATGTATTGCATGAACTTCTTTATCATAGAACAAATATAAAAGAAATCAATTTGTTGTCTAATACTTCTCAGAAATACTCAACGGTATTTTCTTGGAACGACTTTAAAACTAAACATGATAAAAAGGACTACATTTCTCAGTCTCATACGTGAGACACAAATCAAAAACAGAAACTCCAAATCTTAATCGAACTGTTCAAATACAGGAATAGCAAGTTCCAAACTTGATCATGAGAGAACAATTTGTATCTCTAAGTTTCGATCTATAACAGAATAATATATGAACGGCACTAAAGACCGGAATCTACAAATAAATAAATACAGAATATGCATCTTTTCGCATACAGCCTAAAACTCTAACACAAGACAACAGTTTGTGTCTTAAAGCTTGGGTTAATCAAAACCACAGGAAAATGTCCGCCAAACACTTTAACAAGTAAATCATAACTGCGGAATAGAAATTCAATAAAAATATCTAATCATCCCAGAATTTGGGACCATAGTCAGTTGTTCACCCTGACTTCATAAAACACCAAAAGTCTATACAATGCTGAATAAAATCTGGAGCATTACTTATTCTTGGTTTGACTCTAAACCACTTGCATGTGCTTCATGCAAGAGTAAAGAGAAGGCGCAAATCCAACTTACTACAAACTTATCTCGCTAAAACACTTTACCTAAAGTTAATATAAAAAATGCAAAATCATGAGAGTATCCTTTTTGGATCTCTCAGCACATTATCAAACTTGACAATATAATTAATCGCCAAAGTCTTTTACTTCAACAATATGTCTGGACTCTCTCAAATTCCTGAAGTCCAGACTTCGTAGAAATACAACTCAGACAAATCTCTTTTTAATTTACGCAAAGTCAGGATGAACACAGTGAAATGTCAATGACTAAAAATATAATAATCTAAACACAATATAAATAGTAAATCAAACTCACCTAAAACAGAGAGCCAATATTCGTGCAAAAGGAGGAAACTTGGGATCGGGGTCCTCCAATCGAAACAACAACAATTTGCTCAAAACAGCAGATGAAAATGGCAGACATGCAGTCAGCACGTTGGCAGAATCGGTTATGCCAAGTCTTGCTAAAATTTGAGGCAAGCTGGCAACCGAAGCATGCCCTGACCACATGACCAACCCAGGCTCTCATTGGTCAAACTTCAAATCGTCACACATGACTCTATACTGATTGGTCATTTAGTAACCAGGGAGATCTGAAATCAACAGAAGCTTGTTGTTTTAACAGCTCCTGCAAGATGTAATAAACAAGCAGGGATTAAGAGTCCTTACATCCTGCTTAGCTTATGGAAGTTTATTGTGTGTATACACACTGGTGTACCAGCCACTAATAAAAGGCAGAGGACACAAAGAACATCCTCTGAGCTTCCAAGAAAGATAAAAGATAAAAAGATCAAAGACTAGTCCTACAAATGGTAGGCAGAGATCAAAGGGTCTATACTGGAACAAGCTCTCCAGTATAAAAAAAGATAAAGAACCATAAAAGTTGAGTAAAAGGGGAATCTTACAAATGAGAAACAGTCATACAAAATAGAAAATATTAAATAATACTATAACCCAAGACCTGTTTTGGGTCGGGGTTACATCCTCCCCTTACTTAACTTGCTACCGCCGGGAGCAAACAAAAGAAGAAAAACAAGGAAATATACACATATATACATATCTAAGGACCGAAAACCTTCCTCTTTAACTCGGCAAACATCCGAGATGATCGGAATTGCCGGCTAAATACAGGTTTCCCCTTCTCTGCAAACTTCATTCGCAAAGGCGGTTGCGACACTCGAGCTGAGCGCCTGACAAAGTTTGACTCGGGGTCAGACATTTCTTTCAAGAACTCTTCGGTTGGGGGGTCGCTAGTTACATGATGTACCTCATCACTAACGTTGCACTGAGGAGATTGCTCCTTTGCAGTGATGCAGCAAACATCTTCACTGGTCTCCTCCTTCTTATCGCCTCCTTCATTCTGAGGAACTAATGGAGACAATACGGGTGCTGGTGAAGGACTGGCCACCATAAAATGTCCCTGACCTCTGTCAGGAGAAGAAAAATCTAATGGCGCAAGGGGTGCCACAGAAGCGATGGATGGGTCAGCATCATTACTGATGTCTAAATGGGAAAGTGGAGGTTGCTCTGCGAACAAATTCTCCGAGACACTGGGTGTCTTCTCAGAAGGAGATGGAGACTGTTGAAGAACAGAGTTCTCATTATCATCACATACTTCTTCGTGGTGAGAATGCGAAGGTTGTTTCGTGAGTGAAATGTGTTCCTCTAGTTGACAGGTATCTACCGACAGATCAGTAAATGGTTGTTGCTGAGGAACAAACTCGGGTGCCTCCACATTAAGTGGGGAATTGAGCAATTTCTTAGGAAAAACCACAACAACCTCATCGTCACTGGATGGTTGACTTTCAGAGTCAGACTGATCTCGGGGAGGGCTGATCTTAGCCGCTGCTCTCGTGACGGGACGATTGGGCCTGGTGACACGATGCTGGGACTCCTCATCATTGAAGTAGTCGATAGGCAACAAAATGTTCCTATGCAGCGTTCGGACACGCCCTTCTCCTGTCTCTGGCTTGACACGGTACACTGGCATATCTGGGCTGATGCGTTCCGTGACCAAATGAATTGTAGGGTCCCATTGATCAGCTATCTTGTGTTTTCCTTGCAAGCCAAGGTTTCTGATCAACACTCGATCGCCAGACCGAAGCTCGTGTCCTCTGACACGTCGGTCATGTCGAACTTTGTTACTTTCACCTGATTTAGCTGAATTGTTGGTTGCAAGCTGATAGGCGCGCGTAAGCTGCTCCCTCAGCCCCTTGACATATTGTGCGTGGTCTGCAGTTGTGAAGTCATCTGCACTTATCCCATACCTCAAGTCAATGGGGAGTCTTGCCTCTCTGCCAAACATGAGGAAATAGGGCGAGAAACCGGTGCTGTCATGCTTAGTGCAATTGTATGCATGAACCAATGCACTGACATACTTGCTCCAATGGGCTTTCTTCTCGTCTTCCAAGGTACCAAGCATATTCAACAAAGTGCGATTGAATCGCTCTGGTTGGGGGTCACCTTGGGGATGGTAGGGCGTAGTCCGCGACTTTTTGATGCCTAGCAGGAGTGTTAACTCTTTCACAACCTTGCTCTCAAAGTCACGCCCCTGGTCGGAGTGAAGACGCTGGGGCAACCCATAGTGAACAAAGAAGTTCTCCCATAAGACCTTAGCCACAGTGCGAGCAGTTTGGTCTTTAGTAGGGAAAGCCTGAGCATAACGAGTGAAATGATCAGTCACTACCAGGATAGACTTTTTGTTGCTACGGTCTGCCTCCAAAGATAAGAAATCCATGCAGACCAGTTCCAAAGGACCATTAGTCTTAATGTTTACCAGTGGTGCAGCAGGTTTCTGAGGTGTCTTTCTGGCCACACATCGAGTACAGTGTTTGACCCAGTTGTCAATCTCTGCAGCCATTCGAGGCCAGTAGAATCGGTCTCGTGCGAGTGCTAGTGTGCGCTCGACACCTAGATGTCCTAACTCGTTGTGCAGTCCTCGGATCGCTTGGATGCGAAATTGGGAAGGAAGGACAAGTTGAAGGCACTTGTTACCCAATGAGTTTGTAACAGATCTGTACAAAATCCCATTGGAAAGGGAAAGTTTGTCAAACTCCCTAAGGATCAGCTTCACTTCGCCCGGCAGGTCTACTTGCGAGTCTGGTTTCCTACCCAATTTCACAAAGGTTGTGGCTTGTTTGATAATCGGGTCCTCTCGTTGGATTTCTCCCCAATCCAACTTGTTCATCTCGGAAACTGATGCATAACAGTCAGGGACGGCATTTGCACCTACAGACAAGGAATGGATCAGTGGAACACTGTCATTTGTACAAGATGTGACTGAATCTGTCTGTCTGTCGTATTCACGTGCAGAGACCTTGGCACCACACTGGAAATACAGAGCGCCCACAACTTCTTTAGGACAGATGACATCCTGTATCTCACCAGTGCCCTTAAGTCGACCTTCAAGTTTCTCTATTTTGTCTCGCTGTTCCTCCTCGAACTGCTGATCAAGCTCAGGCGAGTGGGGTCTACGTGACAAAGCATCTGCATCGGTGTTTGTCCGCCCTGGCTTGTAGTGGATTGAAAAGTCAAAGTTTGACAATGCCGCCAGCCATCGATGCCCAGTGGCATCCAGTTTGGCCGAGGAAAGAACATAAGTGAGCGGGTTATTGTCAGTCATCACTTTGGTTCCTTTGGCCATGTACAAGTAATCACGGAATTTATCAGTGACGGCCCATTTCAATGCCAGATACTCCAGTTTATGGGCAGGGTAGTTCTTCTCAGTATGTGACAAACCACGACTACCGTATGCGACAGGACGAAGTTTTCCATCATGATCTTGATACAGAACTCCACCCAAACCATCGCGACTCGCATCAATGTGTAACACAAAGGGCTTGGACAGATCTGCAAATGCAAGTACAGGAGCAGAAACAAGACGATCCTTCAAAGTGAGAAACGCTTTTTCACACTCCGTCGTCCATAGTTCACCAAGTGGGTCGCCGGCCTTACGAGCATTGGGATCAGATGACGCTTTTGGTGCTGGACGGCCCCGCTTTTTAGGGTAAACACATCCAACAGTGAGGTCATTCAGAGGACGGGCTATTTTGGAGTAGTTCTCAATGAAACGACGATAATAGCCTGCAAAACCAAGGAACGATCGAACTTGCTTGACATTCAGAGGTCGAGGCCATGTCTCCAGAGCAGACATTTTCTCCGGATCAGTTTGTACTCCCTTTTCTGAGACTACATGCCCGAGATACTTGACTGACCTACAACAGAGTTGACACTTTTCTGGAGACACTTTCAGTCCAAAATCGGCAAGACGATCAAGAACCTTCATTAGTCTCTCTTCCATCTGGTCTAAGGATCGACCAAAGATGATGAGATCATCCATGTATACCAACACTTCAGTCATGTTGATTCCAGACATGCAGGTCTCCATTAACCTTTGAAAAGTTGCAGGAGCACCTTTGACACCTTGAGGCATTCGTTCAAACTGATAGAAACCCAAAGGACAGATGAATGCCGTTTTCTCTTTGTCTTCTTGACGCATGGGTATCTGATAAAACCCAGATTTCAAATCGATCACCGAAAACCAACAGCTGCCGTTCAGACAATCAATCGCCTCTTGTATGAGTGGGACTGCGTACTGATCAGGGATTGTGCGTGCATTCAGTGTACGATAGTCAATACACATCCGCAAGCTACCGTTTTTCTTGCGGACAAGCACAATCGGTGAAGCATATGGGCTGCGTGATTCTCTAATGATGTCGTTGTCTAACAGCTGCTGCAAGTGCAGCCTCAAGTCTTTGAGATCAGCTGGAGCTATCCTTCGCGATCTTTCCCTAAATGGAGAGCCATCTTCAAGGTTGATCTGGTGCTCGGCTTGTTTTGTTTGTCCTACATCCCAGTCGTGTCTAGAGAAAACCTGAGATCTTAACCTCATCTTGTCGAGAATTTGGTTCTTCCTTTCAGGGGAGATCGAACCCCAGACAAAAGGAAGGTTGTCAAAATCACTATCAGAGGACTTTGAGTGGACATTGTTGCTTGTAGTAGCCTGGGCGCTAAAGTTTGCGCTTGAAGCTTTCATGGGTTCTCCCACACTCGGAGCTTCATGACACCATTCAGGGATAAAAACGTCTGCCAAAGGACAATTTCCTGGGACTGTTATCTTCTGACTGGTACGGTTGACAACTATTACATTGACAGTGCTTGTCGAATTCCCGGGGAGTTTAGTGACAAGAGGTGTCACTTCCAACCCTGTCGGCAGTCTACGCCTTTCCTGGGCTTCAACCAGCACAGTAACTGGTTTATGCAGGACATTTCGCAGAGACCCACAGACAGATTTCTGCTCGCCAGGCTGAAAGGTAAGAACACGTTTTGAACGAGTCCTGACCGTTCCAAGCCTACCATCACCAGGAATCTTGTTCTCATCGGCGATGTCCTTATAGATCTTTCGGCATGTGGCACTGATATTCAGACTCTGTACAGCCCTATGACCTGCCTGCTGCTTACATGACTCAAAACAGCTGCGGAAAAGACCTGAATTTGTCCCAACTATAATTGGTTGGATACTGGAGTTTCGTCCATCTGGGACGACCAAAGCAAAGGTGTCGAACTGACTACTGGTCCCACTGAAGGAGTCGTCAAACCCCATAGACACATAAGTCCAACCCAAGTATGGCATCTTCCCATCACCTCCATGGAACAAAACAAGATCGTTAAGGGGGTGCAACTGACGATTTAGACGGTCAAAGAAACCTTTAGACATCAGAGTGACTTGAGAGCCACTGTCCAGTAGGCAGTGGGTGTCGAGTCCATCAACCCAACACCGTGGTGTGACTGTATCACCGACCAATCCCTGAGGAACATCCGTTCCTGCCTCATATTTAATCTTAGGGCTTACTGGCGTTCGGACATCTGGTTCCCCTCCTGCAGACGTCCGAGCCCGTTTCCCGACGGTCCTCCAAGGATGAAGTGGATCAACTTCCTATTGACAACTTCAGCGTTGGCAGGGTTCATACATCTCCGGCGGATGTGTCCCTCCTGACCACACGAAAAACAAAAATCTACCAAAGTGCCCCTCTCATTGCCTCGGTCAGGGTTCTGACGAGGTTGTCTCCACCGAGCCTGATCTCGAGGAGTGTTGCGGACCTGCGTGTGCTGTGAAATGCTCTGAGGAGTAGCTGGAGTGGCATTCTGATGGAGAAACTGTGCCTGAGGACTGGCAGGATGAGGATAGTGTGAAGAGTGAGAATATGGTGCCTGAGGATAGGCAAAGTTAGAGTGGTGAGTCGGAGGGTGAGCGGCGTGCTGAAGATGTCGAGCTTTTTGTGCCCCGAGGGTGGGACAACCACGACTCTGCAGCTTCAGTCTGGCCTCATCTTCTTGCTTTCTGACCATGGACAGCAGGGCTAGGAAAGACGGTGGCTGACTCATCTTGTCTCTCAGTTGCAGGTTTACCAGTATCATCTCGTCGTACAAGATACCACGGATAAACTGGCTGAGGCGCATTTTGTCAGCCTGGGAATGAGGGACAACACCCCTTCTCAGAGCCCGCCTCAATACATTTTGAAGCCTAGTCAGAAACTTAGACGGAGACTCACCAGCAGCCTGGGCCAAGCCATGAAATTTCACGAACAACTCGTCGTCCGTCTCCGTGTCACCAAAAGCGATGTCTAAAGCCTTAAGGTAGTCTAGAGAAGTGGCAGTTGGATCGTCACGTCGAAGATCGTTGATGATGTTGAGGGCAGGTGGCCGCAGAGCCTCACGGATACGCTTTCTCTTCTCTGCGTCGTCCAAGTCCTGCCACTCATCCATCTGACCTTCGACGTGGTCGATCCAGGCTACATAGTCGTCTTCATCTTTCGGGGGAGAAGTAGAACCCGAATAGCATCTAAGCTTACGGTAATTTGCCGCCAAGGTGCAGCGAGCAAATGATTTGGAGAAGTCAGAGGGTGGGGTTTGTTGAGAAGAAGGACTAGAAGCAGAAGTAGAAAGGAAATCAGACGTAGATGTCCTTTCTCTCAAATGCCATGCATTTAGGACACCACTTTGCCGCAGGTTACTAATAGTGACTCGCTGGTTCTTTGATGGAGAATTGTCCAGCCGAATGACTTGACAAAGCGTCGATGACGCATGACAAATTAACCGAATCTCAGTCCCTAGCCTAAGAGAAGAGATAGGCACAGAAAAATCACATAGAAAAATAGCGGAGTTGTTGTCTGCATCCTCTTTCTTAGAAAGGCCCTCTAGTGAAGGGAACATATCATGCAAAGAGCAGGCTAGAATATCTGTCTCCGCCAATGGGCTAGACAA
Organism: Crossaster papposus; assembly: GCA_037893245.1. Classification (NCBI taxonomy): domain Eukaryota; kingdom Metazoa; phylum Echinodermata; class Asteroidea; order Velatida; family Solasteridae; genus Crossaster; species Crossaster papposus. The sequence continues at coordinate 185,289 of JBAIAA010000007.1, read as the reverse complement.
TTGAAAAGTCAACAAAAAAGAGTGACTGGGCCTGAGATCGTCCTTCTTACACCAATCCAGACCATTCTGTCGAAGTACTGTGTCCGCCATTTGTGACAAGTGAAGTTTGAGCAATTAAGCAACAACCGAAAAAATGCACGGAACGGGGAAAATGGCCACCAAAAAAAGGAATTGCACAAATATTGGCTCTCTTGGCAAGTATCAAAAAATTATTTGCAGGATAAATAATGTACACGTACCTTTGAGGAAAACAGGTTAACAAATCAATCAATACAACAGCAAATCACAAAGTAAATAATATATATCTGAAAGAGACCATTAGCATCAATCACTGAACAATAGAAAACAATAGATATTCTCAATCCAAAACCAAACAAGATCAAGGTGCACACAAATCCTTTATATTCGAAGTCAAGTCAAAAAATTAAAATGTTTCCCGGACAAGCCCCCAAATGTAACCCGTGGTTCACATTCCAAAATAACAGGAACCAAATTTATATTAATTTAACTCCCTTTTGGTAAAAACTCTTGACTTCACACAATTCAGGATTTGCATACACAAAGAAAATGTTTTATTTCAAAAAGAAAATAATCTCAGGCAATAGCAATACAAATGAAAATGCAATGGGTTACGATGATTTACATGAAACACAGGATCCTGTATGATTTTAAATACAAAATTTGAGCTCAGATAAAAAAGGCGCCAAAACCTAAAAAACAGTTAACGCTCGCGATTCGTCCATCCTCGGTAGATCGGAGTCATGGGGTAGAAGGAGTTGAAGAATATGTAGAACGAGATGATGAAGTAGAGCACTTGAAGAAGAGTTCAATTGAAGATAGAAGTAGAAATGACGACTCTCGTCATTTGTTGCTACATGTACATGTGAAACCAAAGTAAGATACTTGCGGGGTCTTAAACAAGACAAAAAGATGAAGTGGCTGCGTCTAGGGCAATGCTGGGTTGTTCTTGTGTGCCTGGATCGCTCGAACGTCTTGTCGTTGGGCGTCGAGGATAGCAGTAGGCTTGGCGTACTGGACGTGCTGGAGCACAGAATGGGATGCCTGGAGGGCAGGTCGGGAACACGCAGACGGTCCGGTCTAAGTTACCCTTCAAATGGCACGATCCAGTCGTTTTAGTCTAAAACAGAGAGTTGCACAGTGGTCTATGCCAAATTACTAAATCCATCTAATTACTACAGAGTCAGGTCAAAATGGCTGACCTTTCTATATGCAAATTTAACACACTTCATAACTATCCATCATGTGGAAGGCTTTTAAAATTTAACAACAGCAACCTACATGTACAGGTACACGATATTGACATGTATTGCATGAACTTCTTTATCATAGAACAAATATAAAAGAAATCAATTTGTTGTCTAATACTTCTCAGAAATACTCAACGGTATTTTCTTGGAACGACTTTAAAACTAAACATGATAAAAAGGACTACATTTCTCAGTCTCATACGTGAGACACAAATCAAAAACAGAAACTCCAAATCTTAATCGAACTGTTCAAATACAGGAATAGCAAGTTCCAAACTTGATCATGAGAGAACAATTTGTATCTCTAAGTTTCGATCTATAACAGAATAATATATGAACGGCACTAAAGACCGGAATCTACAAATAAATAAATACAGAATATGCATCTTTTCGCATACAGCCTAAAACTCTAACACAAGACAACAGTTTGTGTCTTAAAGCTTGGGTTAATCAAAACCACAGGAAAATGTCCGCCAAACACTTTAACAAGTAAATCATAACTGCGGAATAGAAATTCAATAAAAATATCTAATCATCCCAGAATTTGGGACCATAGTCAGTTGTTCACCCTGACTTCATAAAACACCAAAAGTCTATACAATGCTGAATAAAATCTGGAGCATTACTTATTCTTGGTTTGACTCTAAACCACTTGCATGTGCTTCATGCAAGAGTAAAGAGAAGGCGCAAATCCAACTTACTACAAACTTATCTCGCTAAAACACTTTACCTAAAGTTAATATAAAAAATGCAAAATCATGAGAGTATCCTTTTTGGATCTCTCAGCACATTATCAAACTTGACAATATAATTAATCGCCAAAGTCTTTTACTTCAACAATATGTCTGGACTCTCTCAAATTCCTGAAGTCCAGACTTCGTAGAAATACAACTCAGACAAATCTCTTTTTAATTTACGCAAAGTCAGGATGAACACAGTGAAATGTCAATGACTAAAAATATAATAATCTAAACACAATATAAATAGTAAATCAAACTCACCTAAAACAGAGAGCCAATATTCGTGCAAAAGGAGGAAACTTGGGATCGGGGTCCTCCAATCGAAACAACAACAATTTGCTCAAAACAGCAGATGAAAATGGCAGACATGCAGTCAGCACGTTGGCAGAATCGGTTATGCCAAGTCTTGCTAAAATTTGAGGCAAGCTGGCAACCGAAGCATGCCCTGACCACATGACCAACCCAGGCTCTCATTGGTCAAACTTCAAATCGTCACACATGACTCTATACTGATTGGTCATTTAGTAACCAGGGAGATCTGAAATCAACAGAAGCTTGTTGTTTTAACAGCTCCTGCAAGATGTAATAAACAAGCAGGGATTAAGAGTCCTTACATCCTGCTTAGCTTATGGAAGTTTATTGTGTGTATACACACTGGTGTACCAGCCACTAATAAAAGGCAGAGGACACAAAGAACATCCTCTGAGCTTCCAAGAAAGATAAAAGATAAAAAGATCAAAGACTAGTCCTACAAATGGTAGGCAGAGATCAAAGGGTCTATACTGGAACAAGCTCTCCAGTATAAAAAAAGATAAAGAACCATAAAAGTTGAGTAAAAGGGGAATCTTACAAATGAGAAACAGTCATACAAAATAGAAAATATTAAATAATACTATAACCCAAGACCTGTTTTGGGTCGGGGTTACAATTATATTATACATGTATGTAGGTTGGTTTCAAATACGTCTGGTAGGATTTATGTAAACTGAATTTTTTTAAAAATCAGATTTTAGTCCTACTTTGAACCATTACTAACTATTTTTTGAATGTGCCAACAAGCACAATTGATGAGGTGTTTGTTTGTTTGTTTCCTTTTCCACTTAAATGCAATCTGTTATCTCATGTACCGTATATGTACGTGTACTACCGGTGCATAATTCCCGAGGACAGAAGCACAATAGATAAACAAGAGATTATTTCAGTCCTCGGGCGTTCGTCTTTTGTTGAATTCGGTACGATAAAATGAATTGGGTTAGGTTTCAGCACAGGAACAAAAGGAAACACAATAGGGGAACTTCGGTCATTACATGTACATGTACGTAAAACAGTACATGTTCATGTACTCCCCCTAATAATAATAATAATAATAAACCTGTCCGATTGGTACTTTCCCAAATGACACAGTCAATGACAAATAATTACTGGTAAAAATTCTGACTGCATGCTGAAGTCAATTTGTTAATGTCTGTGCCATCCATTATATGACTGTCCAGGGGCTATGAATGATAAAGCCCCTGGGAGATTTGGCTGCAGCGGGATCTTGTAAGATACTGGTACATGCATTATCACAAATCTGTCCTGGGTCCAACACACAGATTTTTATACAAACAAGAATCCACCATGGCTTCAACTTTTTTTTGTACATTGGTCTGACGCTCTACACCAGAAAAACATCTGTACCTGGTAGAAAATCCAAAACATTACATTTACTGTGTGGACCTTTGAACAAAAGATACGCCTACACATGTACATAATGTACCAGTATATGGACTTGCTCATGTACCGGTACATGTACCGGTACTTTGTACATGTACAGTACATGTATGTAAACTTGCCCACATCCACTGTGAACAATCTTAAAATTGTCTTCCTGATTAGAAAACATTGGCTTATTAAATACTAATTTTTATCATTTCACCCAAAAAATATCAACCCAAAATTTCTCCTTTATTTTTCTACAGATAACCCCATTTTCCCCAGCCACAAAAATCTTTTTCAGAGAGGGGGAAACAAACTGTGGATGTGTGCAAATCCACAATCCATAACCTCTTCCCGCATCCCATGGACATCTTTTGTTCACAGAATCACAGTAAGTGTGCAAGGTTTGTATAAGGGCTTTAGAGAAAAAATGTTGTTAGAGTTATCGGTAGAAAAATGAAGAACACTTTGGGAGTACATGTACATTTATACAATTTGGGTTTAAACTTTAAAGGTAGAATACACCATTGGAAATTGCTTGAATTATCAGGAATCGGTGGATTTTGTTGGTTGTATTGTATAGCAAATTTAATTTAACTGATCTGTCTGAAGTTTTACAATCATGGACGCCAAGAAAAAAGGCGTTCGTTTTTAACTGGCATCGAGCAGTTGTTATTGTTGTTCTCATTTTTTTCAAAATCGCCGTCCGACAATCGTGAATTTGTTTTATGTTTTTGGAACAATAGTACATCTAGCGCAATCTTTTTGCTGAAATCATCATTTACTTTTAAATATGTAAGATAATTCCTAATAATTCGGTAGTAAAAATTTGTGTTATCTAGCAATGTGTATCCTACCTTTAACGAATGTTAACGCTGCGAGTAAGATGAGCATTTTCTTCAAGTTTTTCTTACAATGTTATGACACAAATGTAAATGTCCACACTAGGTAACGTACAGCGCAGTGTACACACAGGATGTATTGTTTGCCTAAATTTAAAGATGTTTGATGAAATAAGGTTTAGCTTATGGCGTTTCTAAATTTGGTATCCTGTGGAGACCTGAACACGATAGGAACACGATAGGAACAATGGGAGTCCACTGAGTATATTTCTAGAGATGAATAGGTGTCTAAAAGATAATCATGAAATAGATTCATAAAATTTACTTAAAACTAGCCCTAGTGTTTGGGTTAGAGTATTTAGAGTATATTCGGTCCAAATTTCAACCCAGGAAATTAATCGCGGTTGAAATAGGAGCTTTTTAACCGGTCCGCGCCGGATGACTTATATAAACGCAAAGTTTTCCCCAGATTCAAAACGGATGACGCATAAACACGCCACGAGCAAGGCCGAAAATGTCTGTCAGCAGCGAGCAAGGCCGGAAATGCGTGGGTGTGCTTCCTAGTACGATCGGCCCGAACCCGCCTCGGATCGAGTTTCGTTAAAAATAATCCTGCGCATCGGCTCAGTGATGTTAAAATAATCACGGCGCGAACTGTTTCAATATAATTTTAGTCCAAACATTTTGTTCACGAGAACAAAGAGATGTCTCCACAGGGATACAAATGTGTGGATGCGTGTTTGTGTGGACCAATATTAAAGAGCCTGTGTTCATGTGATCCCTGAACTGTGGGTTAGCAGTGACGACGCATCAAATGTTTATTTCATAACCAACGAGACTGAACGAAGACAACAAATCGATATTATGAGGGATGAATGTTGCATATGGCTGGTCTCGCCTCGAGACCACAATGTACCGAGACTGATGAGACTGTCTCGAGACCCACAACACCGTAAATAATAAATGATATTCGGTAAGACTATTTTCATGAGGTGACAGATGGAATTTCTATTCCATTCAGCTTCACCTCGTGGAATGGAGCATCCTGTCACCAAATGAAATTACCGGTAATTGCACGAATGTGAAACATTCATTCTTTGTTTTAAATACCGGTACAACACCCGAATCCTTGTTAATTGATTGGTCAGAACGCGACCAATCATGTGACCATGCAATGGAAGTTCTTATTCACTGTTAAATACAACTTCTATTTTTGCGGCGCAGCCGCACCGTGCATTGGGACGAATAATCCACCATTTATTCAGGTCCTGTATAGGAGTATATGTGACCTGTCACCACAAAATGAGAGTAAAGTCGGAAATATTGAAAATTAAGATAGTGGTATTTTCCAATTCTTGAGAAAGAGAGCTTTCCAATGGTACATACATGTACATGTAACACTTGGGGGTTTTGCGATAAATACTTTTTACAACGCTCTAGAAAGTCATGGGTTTCACAAAACGTGTTTGTGTGAAAACTTACTTTAAACATCTTAAACAAAACACGCAAAAGATTACAAAACAGGACAAGTACCGGTAAGGTTCGGTTGAGCATAGCAACGGCTATGTTCTAATCATTATTTCTTCTTGAAATTTTCCACATCATCATTTTCCATCAAAATATCGAAAACGTGGGATGCTTACGAGGATCTGATTTGCATATTTAATTAACGTGTTAATAAGACCACTATTGGACTTTAATCCAAACACTATTTACGCAAAATCGCGTAGTTTAAGAGGTTTTCGATCATCTGATCTTACCCCAAAATTAGGAATATGTAGAGGAGGACTTGGGCTTTCCAAATTATGCAAAATCTTAAAATTGACCACCCCTTCATATTTTGACTTTGGATGGCCATATCTGAATCACATTGTGCGACTTTACTCTCATTTTGTGGTGACAGGTCACATATATGTTCCTGGTAGTGTACAGTCCTTAGCAGGATGTGATTTTAACAAAAGAAAAGATTTCCAAAATCGCATCCAAATGCTCCAAATTCCCATCCTGGGTTAATTAGATGTGAATCCAGTGGGTGTGAATTTGCATTCTACCTGTAACGACTTACATTTTTGTAACCCAGGACGTAAATTTGGACGGAGGATGAGAATTGGGAGAATTTGGATGTGATTTTTGGAAATCTTTTGTTGAAATCACATCCTGCTAGGGACCGTGTCCGCTTTGAATGTAAAATCACATCATGCCCTCCCCCAGGAACAATAGCTTGAGCGTCGTGGTCTGTGTGTAAAGTACATGTACAACTTAACATCTGATAAAAAGTAAATGAGCATGTCGTGATGGAGAAAGTCAGGGACAATTATCTTTAGGATAAAGTACAACTTAACATCTGATGAAAAGTAAATGAGCATGTCGTGATGGAGAAAGTCAGGGACAATTATCTTTAGGATAACAAAATAAATTGAATTAATTATGTGGTACGCGTGACGCGTATATGTATTGCATGCACATCATTTCGTCAGAATAAAATTTAGCAATCAATCTCCAACAGAATCTTTGCCTAGAAGACAAAATACCCTGTTATTGTGAGATAGGGGGGGGGGGGGTTGGGGAGAGACATTGCACTATAACAAAACAGTCAAACCAGCTCCATGGTTGATCTTAATTTGCAAAAACTGGGTTGAGTTGTAGTAAACGTGTACAGTATTCTGGTTATTAGGGTCTTACACGGCTACTATACTGGTACATGTACAATGTGCTACAACGTAGCCGTTTGGCTATTAGAAACTGTCGGGCAGAGATTGATCGGACCCAGAAAAAAACCATTAGAAGAATTGCGCCCCGGAGTAACAAAGTGTGGGGCTCGCACATTATCGCGGACACACCAGCGAGAGTGTAAAACTCAATGAAGAGCTTCGGGGAATGTACATGTATAGAACGTGACGGGTTGAAAAGCTGGGAGTTGGCATTCGCAGTGTGTTTGTGGAACCTCGCCAATCTTGGGGCAGGCCACAGATAGTAAGCTGTTTGCCCGGAGGAAAGAACGGACATAGAGAGGGAGGGGGGGGGGGGGGGGATCTTAAACTATCCTGCTTGGGGATTCGGCAACTTGGCTTTAGCGGAGCGTACGTTACATCTTTGTTGTAACTCGAATACGCCCCCAGTGGCCCCCATTAGAGCGAGCTACAAGACCTACCGGTACATTATATTTTATCAAATGATTTGCATCTTAGAAGCTCGACTTTTTTAAGTTTTTTTACTTTTTGAGAGGGTCAGTGGAGAGGGGTCAGATGTTCAGACGGATCACTAAATTTGATAACAGGCGTCTCTCATGGGCGTCTCATTGTATGTATTTAATGTGTCATGACTGCGTGATAATGACCGGGTCCTCACACTGTTATTCCCTTATACCTTTTTAACAAGAATGTTTTTTTTCTTTCGGCGATATTTCTAGTGTTTTGTTTTCATGTTCAGGGGCCATATTTTAGCATACATATGCATGGTACCCTATCTCTTTAATATGTGTTGTTATTATTACCCATACTTTGAGACCAGACTAGCCGACTACTGATGCACACAGTGCATAGCAACGAGCTAGCGTTAGCATACGACACGCGCATTTAAAAAAAAATGCCGTGCGTATAAATATAAACATTCTACGCGTACATGTACATTTATAGCGCGCAGTATCAAGATTTGACACGTTCTTGTTACAAGTTACCGTAGGATTGTTGCATTCGGCCAATCATTGGCTAACATGAGGTTTGATTAATGCTGGTTCAGGGGACATTTATTAAAGCTTCTTCTTGAAAGCAAGCCGGGCAATTACTACAAAATAATGCCCTCCACGTGATCGAGTCTCGACCAATCAGAAGCCATCAACTCTCTTAGGGATTTATTAATGTCTATTACATCATTGTTTAAGTACTGGGTACCAGTACCAGTATGTGCACCTGGGACCTTCTCACGCACGTGTACACGTACGTACACGTATGAACATTTCTGTACAATTCAAATAAATTAACCCTAACCCCAACCCTGCTGAATCTAACAGGATCCAACCACTTGATAATGCTGTTTGAACCGATTGGATTGAGCAGGCAGCTCATTTGATTTATTTGGAATGCTTTCTCAGTCCCAGTTTTATGTCGTTTCAACATTGTTGCACTATTGACCTTAATTCATTGAGACGATCAAGAAAAATGACAGCGTCAGGTTGCAACATTCTTTCCTAGACAATTTATGTAAATGTATTTATTAATTTTCAGGTGAAAGCAAATGAAAGTGAAATTTGTCAAATTTGCAAGCTAAACAATTTTCTACATACCAGGGTTCCAGTACCCAAACAACAAGAACCAGTAAAAAAACAAAAGTAAACGTCTCATAGAACACACCACGCATGCAAATTTTCAATATGTACATGTACAACATGCCGGTACATGTACATGAACAGTACCGTACATGCAGACGGTGGTAATCAAACAAATATTGATCACGCTCATAAAAGGGCGGAAAGACTTGTTTTCACAACAGGAAATTTCCGTGGGGACATCCCCCCCCCAAAAAAAAAAAAATTAAAAAAAAAAATTGAGAAAAAAAGAGCAAAGGTTAAATAAAGCGGAAGAAAAACCAATTGCGCTAAAGTACATCGACACTGCCGGTACTCGACAGTCCCTGGGCGAAATCCATTCCCAACCAAATAAAATAAATATGAGGATGGGTGTCCCGGGAAAGCCACAAAGCTTAACTCGGGAGACTCACTCGATGCCTCGTCCACTAATTGAAATGAATATCTATAGGGTAACATTACAGATATTGCCCCAGCCTTGCTGCCGGAGCTACACAGGTACATGTACTTATCAGATTAAGGGAAGCTTACAGAAGTGCACCGGAAAAGAAAAAAAGGGACGAACGAAGGGGTGGGAGGGAGGGGGGGGGGGGGGGGGGGGGGAGATGTTGCTCTTAGTCTGGGGCGTGTTTTCGTGACACGTTTTGGCTTTGGTCATTGGTTGAGCATTTTCGCGACTTCGGTTAGGCATAAAATATTATGTTGGAGTAACGGGCCCCCAAAAATAGGGTAGGTAGGTAGGTATTCTTTTTTTTTTTTTTTTTTTTTTTTTTCCTTCCAGCAATGAAAATGATATGTTAGTGATACACGATAGCGTGTCCAGGTTCAATATACACAATCCATACACACAACAATGAGAAACAGTCAGAAATGGTTTCAAACGTACTAGATTTATATAGATTTTAATCATTAAATTTCGTCCCTTAAAAAAAATATATCCAGGGTCGGCCGTATTTTTAGGGTCGGTCGGGTTACACCAACATAAAAAAAAAATGTTTATGCCTTAGCTGGAGTGATGTCACTGTCCAGACCAAAACCAAACCAAGTCTGAAGGTTGAGTTACGGTGCATTTCAAGATGTAAAAGCGGAAAAATAAAATACACATGATTTTACCAAAAAAACAAGTTTGTAATGTTTATTTTTAACACATACCGGTATATCGTTTTTACGATATGTACTTTTTAAGTACCCTACCCACTCTCCAGCCCTGTCCTCCAGCCCTGTCCTCCAACCCTATCCCTCTCCCTCTCCCCCTGACCTCACCATATTTAGATTTTAGTTTTAAATCTTAATAAATATCTGTATGTCGCTATTTTTTTATGAAATGCTTTGTTTATGTAAGCTTTCGTTTAGTATACAATAGAGATCCATAGAGTTGAGAAAACAGGCTTTGAAATAGCCGGCTCTGCTGTACTACATGTACAACAAAACTATGCACACAAAATGGTTGCTTTTTCATCAAAATCAACATTTCTTTTAATGAAACCTTAAACTGTAGATATTAAAGATTTCATTCATGACAACAAATAAAAAAACACATTTTGATGAAATGTTTACCCTCTCAACGTTGGGCGGGCCATTACATGATAGTGCATAGCGCGAATTAAGACACCTTTTTGTAGAGCCGGTCACATTTGTGCAAATTGGTGCCGTGTGTAATTTATGCGACACACACACACGACGCGTATTGTACATTGAATGAAAACTTTAACAAACCAACGTGCATACTTCGTCGTGTCCATTGTAAACAAACAGGGGTTGTTTGGTTTTTTATTTCTCGGGAACGGCAAGACATTAGGTTGGTTTACCTTCAACCAAATGTTTAAAAAAGGATAAATAAACGATTTAAAACATGACATTTTCGAAGATTTCAGGGCGTGATACGGTACCCCTTTAAAAGGAAAAAAAAATTAAATTAATTATGATGTCCAACGGAGTAGACAGCTCGGTACTGCAGCTGAGTGGTCTATTAGATTAATTCCGACAAGTCGCGAATAAAATTATCCGGGCTTACACACGACTTGTCCGAGAAACATCTTCCGAGACGTTTCAAGGCTGCCCCTCCAACTGCCAGCCGTGACGTGAAATTCAGAATGCATGCTTAATGGCCCAACGCCACTTTGCCTTGGCACGAAACTCTGATTTAATTAGAAACCATCTTGGCACGGATAGTGGAGTCGCATGTCCCATCATCAAATCTACTGCCAACGATGCACGACATGGATTATTTTTTTCTCCCAAAGATGTTGGATATTGATTTGTAAAGTCTGAAATATTGCGCTTCTAATTACACTCCTGAGTGCCTACAAGTAGATGGGCCCAATCTCCTTAAGTATATCTTCAGGCCGCTTAATCCCTGGTTTACAGAGCAATTTACAAGATAGCTGGGCATGGAGTATTTTTTTCCTCAGGCAAAAAACAACTGGTGCACATTTGTTAAAAAGGAACAACCTTTATCAACAAAATCACACACAAAAAGCAGACTAAAACTGGAAAATTAGGCTTTTTCACCCAAAATAAGCCTATCACAAATACCACGCGAGGCCCGAAGACAGGAAAACCTTTTGTTTGAACGAAAAACGTGAAAAGTACAATACCGGTAGGTCCCCTTTTTACGTCCAAAAAAATGTTATGAGGCCTATTATTTACTTTTCACATTTTTCATTCCAACAAAAGGTTTCCACGTCTTTGGGCCTCACAGTATATGAACTACAGAAGGGGGTGGGGTTTAATCCTTTGGTTTATTTGACACGGAATCACCCGTTGGTAAAATGTTTCTTATAGAAAGATTCTTCATCCATTGGTGTACCGGTACATGCATGTACATTTGTAGGTACTGTAGTTTTGGCCCCAGGATAGCGGCGTGTTATGGCCGAGCGGTTAAGAGCACGCGGACTTAAGCTCTGGTGTTTCTCATCATCAGCAGAGTGTGGGTGCGAGTCCCGGTCTTGACCTGTGTGTCCTTAAGCAAGGCACTTAACCACTATTGCTTTGTCCTTCGGATGGGACGTAAAGTCTTAGGTCCCATGTGTTGTGTAATGCACGTAAAAGAACCCAGTAACACTTATCGCTAAGAAGAGGGGTTTACCCGGTGTTCCTGGCAGTGGCTGCAAAGTGCACCGCAGCACATTGTAAAAAACTCTTGCAAAGGTGCTACAAACTGAGTCTCATATTCTCATAAACTTCATTAACCTGTCTTTGAAAATCACAGAGCGCCTTGAGAACCAGTCTTGGTAGATACGTGCACTATATAAGAACTGCCTATATTATTATTATTATACACAACTCACCTGACTGATGCGATTGAAACCGTACTGCTTGAATCGTTCATCGTAGAGCGGCACGTCCCTGTGACCGATATAGAATGGCTCCCACATTGGCTTCCACTCTACGGTATAGGCAATGTTCACTGCACCGGGAGTTACCTGCAAAGTCAAACACAATGGATGAAAAACGATAACAATAAATAACCTAAATCACTCCAGTTTAAAGGCATTCATTTCAAACACAGAACAAGATTTGTAGTAGAGCAGATCGGTGATGGGATTAATTGTGCCTTTAATGACACAACCAGGGAATTTGGCACACAGTCAGAGTATTACATGGGAAAGATATTTGGCTAAATTAAGAGCCATTAAAATTTGTCCTTTGAGGTAGAATAACGAGCAATTGCAACAATTTCAAAAATTACTTGTTATTGTACCTACATGTACATGTACATGTGTGTATATTTCTTCAAAGGCCAAATCTACAATGACCCTATAGCCAAATATATTTCTCATGACATACTCTGACCGTGTGCCTAATTTCATGCTTGTATCATCAAAGACACAATTCCCAAAATATTCCTCATATATCTTGAAGAAATTTATCATAAGATCGCATTCTACATTGTACTTAGTGTTTTAATCATTCAAAACCCCCAGAAGTTATCTTTATACCATAAAAAAACCAGTATGCAAATAAATATATTTTGCTTCAATATGCATTCTCACAATGACACAATACGCAATGACGCATTCTCCTCGCTTTAATAACCCTAACTACCTCAAACCCATCAAACCCCAACTGCAGGTTTTGCTAGGTTTTTGGCAGGTTTAGTACCAAAAATTAGCGACTTTGTTTGACTCAGTACAAAAGGCCCAGATAGACCATATTGAATTCTGTGAGGTTCGGGGCAGAAAGGCATGAGACTTGTAAAAATGTTGGAGCTTGGGGGAATGCACAGGCATTTATTCGCGGGTGAGCTCACGGCTGGTCAAAGCACAGTTCCCGGTCAACTATAAGTGTACAATCTTTTTTTGCCATATTTGTGGCGTCTGCAACCCAGCAAAAGAGCTTCTAAAATGAACACAAATGAAGCTACCCTAAAAGAGACAAATTGTCTGGCATGCAGCTACATGTACCGGTACCAATAGTAATTCAAATTCTGTAAAGGAATAATTCAATAACTAAACTAATTTGTTGATGTTTTGTGTGCGATTTTTCACATTCACCAGTGAGTAACTTTTAAAAAAAATTGTAATAGTTTTTAGAAAATAATAAATTTTCAGTCGACAAGCAATACATACTGTACATGTACATGTACAGTACATGTACTGTCCAAAATGCAAGTGCCCTCTGGTATTCCTTTCAGAGCCACACACACTAGGAAAGGCCATGGTGTGATTTTTCATTCAAAGTGGTCCCAGCCCTTAGCAGGATTTCCAAAATCAGATCTAAATGCTCCAAATTCTCATCCTCAGTCCAAATTCACAGCAGATGTGACTTAAAGGTAGGATACACCATTGGTAGATGCTTCAATTATAAAGAGTGGGTGGATTTGGGGGGTTGCATTTTATAGTAAATATCGTTTACATGTACGGTAAATGACCTGCCCGAAGTTTTACAATCATGGATGCCGAGAAAAGCACGAAAAACAACGTTTGTTTTCAACCGGCGTCGAGCAGTTATTCTTATGTTATTTGTGTTTTTTCGCGATCGCAGGATATCTAGCGCAATCATTTTGCTGGATGCCTAGAATCATTATTTACTTTCAGATGAGTAAGATATTTCTTAATAATTCGGTAGTAAGTTTTGTTCCAAACCTAATCTCATCTGAAATAGCACAGTGAATGCATCTATAACATCATAATGTACATGTACTACCGCCAACAGCATACAAACAAATGTTATTCATATGTTCCTCCATTGTTCTCATTTGAAAGATTTTGCAAATTATCAACAAACTGCTCAATTATAGTAATTTAACTGAAAATACTGAAACAAATACAGGTACATCTCCCCAAATGTCGCTGATTCCCTCCCACACCGCCCTCCCTCACCGCCCTCCCACACCGCCCTCCCACACCGCCCTCCCACACCGCCCTCCCTCCCACACCGCCCTCCCTCCCACACCGCCCTCCCTCCCACACCGCCCTCCCTCCCACACCGCCCTCCCTCCCACACCGCCCTCCCTCCCACACCGCCCTCCCTCCCACACCGCCCTCCCTCCCACACCGCCCTCCCTCCCACACCGCCCTCCCTCCCACACCGCCCTCCCTCCCACACCGCCCTCCCTCCCACACCGCCCTCCCTCCCACACCGCCCTCCCTCCCACACCGCCCTCCCTCCCACACCGCCCTCCCTCCCACACCGCCCTCCCTCCCACACCGCCCTCCCTCCCACACCGCCCTCCCTCCCACACCGCCCTCCCTCCCACACCGCCCTCCCTCCCACACCGCCCTCCCTCCCACACCGCCCTCCCTCCCACACCGCCCTCCCTCCCACACCGCCCTCCCTCCCACACCGCCCTCCCTCCCACACCGCCCTCCCTCCCACACCGCCCTCCCTCCCACACCGCCCTCCCTCCCACACCGCCCACCCTCCCACACCGCCCACCCTCCCACACCGCCCACCCTCCCACACCGCCCACCCTCCCACACCGCCCACCCTCCCACACCGCCAACCCTCCCACACCGCCAACCCTCCCACACCGCCAACCCTCCCACACCGCCAACCCTCCCACACCGCCAACCCTCCCACACCGCCAACCCTCCCACACCGCCAACCCTCCCACACCGCCAACCCTCCCACACCGCCAACCCACCCCCCCCCCCCCCCCCCCCCCCCCACACAAAAAAAAAAAACAGTGGTGGGGGCTACAAGAAATAACATTAGGAAAATGTCAAACAAACACAGACGAAAATGTAGTACCACTGTCAAGCAGCGTGTTGGTTTGAAGGAGTTGAAGAAGAAGAAATAAAAGAGGAAAACAAATCTTATATCTACACCCGAAGGGCCCCCGGCTGTTATTGCGCTGAAATTTCAGCTGCAGACAGAAGCTCTGTGGATTTGCCGATGGGGTGGCATGCATCTGCCTGAGATTAGCTGCAGTAGTCCAATTTCAGTTTGGAGTGGCTTAAACCATGGAGCAAGAAAGGATGTTCAGTCTATAAATCGGGGCTAGTAAAAAAAATATCATAAATTTGTTGAATTTTGATTGAATATCACGATATTGGTCATGTTGTATACAAGTAATGATACTACATGTAGGTAGAATTTATAACAAGCAATTTTCAAAATTTTCAAAATGGCTGCCATTGCTTGTTATTCTACACTTATATTTGTTTTCAAATACCAAGTCTGCGACAGCCCTACAAATCCAAATATTACATTAGGACTGTCTGCCAAATTTCATGCTTGGACTATATATCAAAGGCACAATTTCCTCAAATGTGACCTGTCACCACAAAATGAGAGTAAAGTCGCACGATGTGATTCAAAGATATGGCCATCCAAAATATGAAGGGGTGAGATCAGATGATCGAAACCTCATTAAAGTCCATTCTAATTAACACGTTAATTAAATATGCAAATTAGGTCCTCGTAAGTATCCCAGGTTTTCGAAATTTTGATATTTTGTTGTTTAGACAATAGTTTGTATACTTTATGTGTGAAAAATTTCGAGAGGAAATAATGATTAGAACTATGCTCAACCAGACCTTACTTGTCCTGTTTTGTAATCTTTTGCGTGTTTTGTTTAAGATGTTTAAAGGTAGTATACACCTAGTGCTGGGACTCAAAACCGAATATTCGGTTATTCGAATGTGCTTCCACAAACCGGTTTGGAATTTGGAAACCGAATATTCGAAAAAAAAAAAAAAAAAAAAAAAAAAAAAAAAAAAGAGGGACTGCTCTTTTTACGATTTCTGGGCAGAAAAAAAAAAAAGTTGTTCATTTTGGAATTCTGATTTGAATTGGTTCCGTAGACGATCGCTCAAGCGCGGCGAAGTTAATGAGCAAGGCTGGCTGTGCGCCATTGTCATCGATTCAATGGTTACGTGAATAAACACGAGCCACTAGATAAACTCATGAATACAGTCAGCTGGTACGCGGAAAGACGTTCTGTTTGAAGTAGCTGATAGCACGTATTGGAGAACGCAACTTCCATGTCACTTAATCCATTAAAATCACTTTTATAAAAAAATAAAAAATTTAAAAAAGAATTAAAAAATAAAAAAATAAAATAAAATTTTTTACATTTTTGGATTTTGTAAACCGATTAACGAATTCGGAGGATCGATTATTCGATATTTTCAAATTCGGTTATTCGGTTTTGAAAACCTCCGATTTGTCCCAGCACTATATACACCATTGGTAATTTGTTGAATTATAAGGAATGGGTGGATTTGGGGGCTTGTATTTTATAGTAAATATCGTTTAACTGACCTGTCCGAACTTTTACATTCATGGATGCCGAGAAAAGCATGAAAAACAGCGTTTGTTTTCCACCGGCGTCGAGCAGTTATTCTTATGTTATCTTTGTTTTTTCGCGCTCGCCGGACGGCGAGAATGAATTTTGGTTTATACAATTCAATTTTTTTGAACAATTACAGGATATCTAGGGCCCTTATTTTGCTGGATGCCTACAATCATTATTTACTTTTAAATAAGTAAGATATTTCTTAATAATTCGGTAGTAAATTTTTTCGATATCTGCAAATGGTGTATACTACCTTTTAAAGTAAGTTTTCTTACAAACGTGTTTTTGAAATCCATGACTTTCTAGAGCGCTGTAAAAATTATTTATCGCAATTTCAAAATACCAATATCTCATTTTTCAATATTTCCGACTTTACTCTCATTTTGTGGTGACAGGTCACAAATATTTTCTCTACTGTATCTGCTTACTATTAAGAACAACAAGAACAATATTTTACTCCCACATGTACCAGTAGCTTATCAATGCCCATGCAAGTGTACACACATTCTTCATTTTCTTCCCCCAATGTTAGTAACGTTTACACTGTAAATTACCATGTTTTCACAAGAGTTTTGCTTTGATAAGACACATTTCCAAATCCAAACGGTGAGGTGATCATTTTGCATTGCAAATTCATCAGCGAAACAAACTCTGAACGCAGCCCACGCAGGTGTGCCCAAGCCCTCAATGTTCAAGCAAAAACAGCAGAAGACCTCGCATGTCCCCGGGCTAATTGAAATCCACCTGTGGTATTAAGTTGCCCGGATGATTTTTTACATCTGCTGCCATCATTTGCAGGTGAAAACTCTGACTTTATTGGCTGGCTTCTTTCTTCATTCTTCATATTTACTCTGGACCTTGGATTTTATTGACGGCCTGGGTAAGGAGATACTGCTTGCAGATTTAGCCCGCTCTGTTTTTTGTTGTTTTTGGTGGTTTTTTTGTTTTGTTAATGCAGTGATCTGTAATTATGAACCAGCTCATCAAAATCAGGAATAAGTTGGACAATTTCTTTTGAGCTACTTTGTACATGTTCATGTACAGGAAATTTGTTTTTCTAACTGTATGTGACTGGCTCTACAAAAAGGTGTATTAAGTCGCGCTGTGCACTATCTTGTAATGGTCCGCTTAACGTTGAGAGGATAAACATTTCATCAAAATGTGATTTAAATTTGTTGTCATGAATGACATCTTCAATACCTACAGTTTCAGGTTTCATTCAAAGAAATGTTGATTTTGATGAATAAAGTGGAAAAAACTACCATTTTGTGTGTATCGTTCTGTTGTAGTACAACAGAGCCGGCTATTTCAAAGCCCGTTTTCTCAGTTGTGTAATTTGAACCCCAAGGAAGTAATCAATATGTAAACACGTCACATCTCCAAAATGGGAGGGGCTATGGAGCTTTATTATATCAAATGAAAGCTTACGTTGTGGGCTTTTAAACCATGTATGGTATATATACCGTAAATCATATAAAATCTTTTGTGACATAATTACACCTTTTTGTAGAGCCGGTCACATATACCGTAGGCCTATACATCTCAAAAAAGTTATTTTCCGACTTATTCCTGATTTTGATGTGCTGGGTCACAATTTGTCAGCTTTTTTTGCATGTGACCAAATGTCATTATAATAAAAAGCACGTACGGTACATGTAGCAATTTTAGCCTAAGAATTTTAAGTGTTTTACAATTATTATCCCTGGGACCAATTCTGCAGCAGCTACAGGTCAGCACAATTTGGTCCCTACATTTACAGGTACCATTTATACTCCCACAGTAGGTGAAGTGAGGCTATTGTAGTAAAGGGTCTTGCCCAAGAACACAGGCACCATGTTCCCTGTTGCGATTTAAACCCATGTACCACCACACAAGATAAACACCTTAAAGGGATCGTACACGTTTGGTAATTGGAACCCATTGTTTGTTTCAATCCTATATAGTTATAGATATATACCATAAAACTAACCTGTAAAAATTTCATTTCAAAAGGTGGTAGCGATTTTGAGATATTGCCGAAAATCTGGAGCCGTTATGTCCACGCAGGAAGAATAATCTGCATTGGAATACACAGTCTGAGAAACGTCACTGCAGTAACGCTTCTCAGATTCAAATTTTTGGGGATAAAAAGTGATATCTTTTTCCATAACCGCAGTACTTCGAAGTGAAAAGTTTCTAAAAATGCATTATACTATCCAAAGCTGCTGTACTTCTTACCAAGTAGGTTTTTATTGCCATTAATTTTTGGAGTAATTACCAAACGTATACGATCCCTTTAACCACTGGACAATACATTTTCCTCATGATAGAGGACGTTAATTCCATAGTGAGACTCAAGCCCAGCAATGTACATTGTACAAAATGTGCAACTTGTAATTTGTTAAGGGGGTGGGGTGGGGCAAGAGGAAACTACCCAAGCTTTAATAATGTATTAATCTTTGTACAAGAACCCAAGGATGGTCTTCGATGTCAAGCACGCGGGAACGGGGGGGTGCAGGAGGTGCTGCCCCCCCCTCCCAGGATTTTGGGGTGGGGGTGCTGCAATGTACTAAAGCACCCCCTACTTTTGAGACCTAGTATACGCGCATCTTATCATAAGTACTTGAATACTTACGTGATAACAAATAAAGATCCCTAAAAATGGGCCTACAAACAATTCAAACATGGTGAACTATAAAACTTTTCCACCCCCGTGATGACGTTCGACAGCGTCATTCAAATCCACCCCCACACCTTGCATCGAGCACTGTGGCCAAAATATATGACAAAAATATTTGGATTCTCAGGGTCTCACCCAAATCCAGGGTTCAGTTAAACTCAACAAAATAGTGAGATCACTACAGAGTACATTTCAGCTGAAGAGTGCTTTATTGAGACCTTACATAATTTATGACAAAATAGCTCTGGGGTCTTATGAATGTTTTGAACAATATATCAAAATGCAGCCCGTATGATGGGAATAGCACTTGTACTGCACCTGCACCACACCATAAAGGTCACCAACACATGAAATGCTCATTACTCAACAGTTGGGTTGAGTCGTGGATTATAGGTATTTAGCGATATTTTGGAATCCGTCATCTTTCAATAAGTTTCAGAATAAAAAATGATTAAAAAATTGTTCAAAAGTGTCCCAAAAACCAAAATTTAGAAATATCTTTTACAACTTACAAATGCAGTAAAAGTGTAAATTAAACGCTCAGATTGCACCATGAGCATCTAGAAACTCGAAGCTTCCTCGATGGCTTCGTGCTTAGCGCTCGCACAAAATGTCTTTACAACAATTCCGCACCCCCTAGAAAAAATGTGTTCCAGCGGGCCTGTTCGGTATATGTTTGGTATAGCAGTATTCAGTATAGCGGCGTTCCACTGTACATGTAAGTTGTTTAGGAAATATAATTTAGTGGATAATAGTGACGGTACATGTGTAGGCACAACTTAATGTGTCCTAAATCATAATTCATAAACCAGCAGATGGACTGTAATCTCTTTTTTAATGATGCTCAATATGAGGCTGATGCCTATTTAATTCCCCAGCAAATTACTTGAGCTAGCCAAGGTCGATTGAAATATTACACTTCAATAATGGCAAAGTCATCATCAGGTTGAATCTAAGGACCTGTAAACTAATGATACAAGGAGTACAGGCAGTACTGTGTGTGTGCTGGATCTTCATGGTATTATCATGCTGGCTTATCAGTTGCGCATGAATGATTAAAACTTTAATTATCAAACACACTGTCATATGGTTAGAAGCAACTCAAAATCCAAGGACTACCATTCACTTTAATTATGAATGAAACAGGGCTTTAGAACCAATGATATTAAGCCTACCGGTACCGATCGAATAAGTCCTGGCTTAAAACCCTAGCCCCCTATGGTTTCCCAGGAATTGCCTGCCAAATCCAACAGTGACTTATTGTTTTTGTTTGCTGTTGGATCCAACAGAGTCCAACTTGACGTTATTTACCAGTAACCCAACAGATAGAATGCGATTCTGAATGCATTCCGGAATATATATCAAATGACTTGCCTACTAAATCCAACAGGTTCCACGGGAAATGCCAACCTGTTGGATTCAGCAGGATTAGGGTTAGAATTGTATTCCAGACCAAGTTCAGTTTTGTTTGTTATTTTGAAATTTAACAGATACTTTTTCACACCTTTATATATATTTATTATCAAAAGAAAATGTAGGTAGTACATTTTACAAAAAAAACAAAAGGTTGAATCTTTTTATTTAAGTTTCTACATACAAGTACCTCATTGATAGAAAAGATACAAAAGCTGTTGTGACAAAAGCAATGGTTCTTGTTCGTAAAAGAGATACTGGTACTTAAATCAAAAAATTAGATTTTTAAATTAAATAAAATTACATTTTGGTCAAGATCAATAACTCCACAGGGTGTGTGTAAATTCCTATTAAAATCAGAACCGTTAGGGTTAAAGGGGATTTGTTTATACTCATGAAAATGCTTCATATCTGTTGTTCCCCCTAAAAGTTCCCTTTAAAAAGAATAAACAACGTTTGCTTTTGGTGTAATTTTCATAAATGGATGGATTTGGGGAGTTACCACCGGTATGTTCTAGCAAATTGTTACACTGACCTGTTTGATGTTTTGGGTTCTAAAGTCAGGTTCCTTGACCCCACTAAAGATGAAACAGGGAATTTATACTACATTGTATACATGTAGACTTTGGGGAATTGTAAGGTCAGGGAATCATACCTCTTCACAGGTGTTTAATCAATTGTAAAGAAAATGCAGAATAAATAAATATGAAAATTTACTTTTACTTAAAAATGTCAGCACAGTCCGAAGCACAGGATGCTTCGGACTGTCATTCCCAAACACTCCAGTAAAGTTGTTTGTGATAATTTAGTCAGGTATTTTGTTATGTTTGCAAATGTTGTATATTCCCTTTAATTCCACCCTAGAGTACCATGTACAGTACATGTACACAGATACTAGAGGCCACTTCACAAGGTATTGATCTCCCAACTCCCTTCTTTCTTTTGCCCGGAAGTATGTACATCCACATTTTAATAGAAGACCTTCTACCATGAAGGACAGATGATCAGAATTTTTTTTTATATAGCCTTGTGGACTACAGCATACAACGAACATTTCTATACAAAAAATACTACTTTGAAAGAAGCCATGCGCTGAGTAACTGCAATTTTATTACAATGCCGATGGTTGTTTGAGTATTTTTGTAAACCAAACAAGAAAAACATTTGAGGCTAAACCTAACCTTATTTAGTGCTTTTTATTGATATTTTTCCTTCAGGAAATCAACTTTCCACAAATGATTTAATGATTTTCCCATCGCAAAAATGCGAGTGCGGATCAGTCTGAGAAATCTAACACATAAAAGAGCAAATGTCTATCTCTGTGTCTCTATGTCTCTGCATGTTCCTCGAAGTGTAAGAATGTGTACGCTTACGACGATTGACAGACGTCAACAGACAACTTATCATTGTAATCAATCACTGCATCCAGCAACTCAACGCGTCCTACAAACTGCTAAACGGGTAAACGTATTTAACTTTGGGACAAGTGTTTCAAAACACTGAATTTTATAAAAATAAATTTGGATCGCCGGACGGCGATCGCAAAAAAACAGAACCACATAAGAATTAGTGCCCAACGCCGGTTGAAAACGAACGCCGTTTTTCTTGCTTTCCTCGGCATCCACGATTGTAAAACTTCGAACAGGTCAGTTAAACGTTATTTACTATAAATTTCAACTCCCGAAATCCACCCATTCATGATAATTCAAGCAATTACCAATGATGTACATGTACATGTATCCTACCGGTACCTTTAATTGCACATTTACAGAGTATAAAGTACATACATGTATGTACCAGTGGTACCAGCAGGTGTACCGGTATGTACGGTACATCTACGGTACCGGTTCTAGTGGTACATGTACCACTACAGTACCATTACCTACAGTACTGTACATGTATAGTAGCCTACATCTACCGGTATACCTACATTGTCCCCCGGTTGATGCTTTTTTGGCTAAAAAAACATCCTCTATCCTGCAAAATCTCATTTTGCAATCTACCTCAAATAACCTTCGTTGTTTCTAAAATTTGTTTAGTGGAGGGGTGACCACTGCCTTCCTTCAAAATCCCCAACTCTAACTGTAATGGGTTGAGGCAGTGCCGATGACATTCAGAGGCAGTGCCGATGACAGACAATAATGCTGGGTTCAATTATGGTACATGTATTATGGTATGAATGACTGAACATAAACAATGCTGGGTACTGCAATACTCGAACACACTGCATCCCTTAAAATTAACGAACATTTTTTGCTATTCAGCCTCTAATTGATTAATCAGCCCTAATTAATTAATAAATTGAATGGTCATACTACATGTGCATACATGTACGTATACTTGTAGCACCAACTGCGTGTTTAAGGCCAGCATTGAAATAATTATTGGATTACGAACATAACATGAAACTTGGCAGGGTCGGAAGGCAGAAAATGTTCTTAATTAAAATTTTGTCTGGCAAGAAATTGATTGTAGCTTTACTGTGCTTCCATCAGGACCTTGTACGGTATTCCACTTCCAGATGGTGATGCAACTCCCACGAACTTGTGAACTTTGTCACCATCTCTTGGAGATAAAATTTGGACAATATGAAATAAACCAATACAATCAGTGTCCATCACGTCTGCAACTTATTTTGTAGAGAAATCTCTCCCACGTGTAACTTCAATGGAAAACCACTTGGTGTAACATGGCTGCGCAGCCTCTTGTACCAGTATGTCGAGGACACGCTGTCAACGTGACAACGTGACTTGCACACCCAGTCCATTATACTGTCGTTTGTGCACATGTCACACAGCTACATTTACACATGTAGCTGGAATGCATGCGTACACGTACAATACATGTTCTACAATTGCCCATCTAACTGTGTGCTGGTAGATCCGTACACGAACATAATTCTGCGTGCATAGATTGTGTCGGATACCAGCGATAAGTCCTCAAAATATCGCTGATAAAAACAAAAATCTTTATTTATATTTTCTTTTTTCAAAATATTTAAAATCACGCGTCGGGAAAAACACTGTCAATTTTCTTATTTTTTTTTTCCCCTCGAAAATTGCATTATTCGAGGTCGGCGGGTTCGTAATACAATAAGGCCAAACAAAATAAAAAGTGTGTTTACGGTAACGGCTTGAAAAAATCCAGGTAGGTGGGGAAATGTATTTTGTTGGTTTTTTTTCTTCTTCATTTTATTCAAGTTTTTAAGTGTAAAAATTGATTATGTTCGTGGCCAATAATTGAAACTACTGTTCATGTACAATGTACAATTACGAACTAAAAAAACAGCAATACAAATATTGAGGTCGTCAATTTGCCTGCCAAAAATATAGGTACATGTAGGTCGGGTTACTGAAAACACACAATTTGTATTTGTTGGCCTAAATTAAAAAACACTGGCCAAACATTAGCAACATGCACCGCGGCATTGTTTCCTCACATGCCAATCATTGGCGTAATTCTACATCAATGATAGTCATTTACCTGAAATTATGATAGAAATGTGCAGGGTACATGTAGTATAGATCGGGGCGGACATACGTCACAGGTCAGCACGCCGATGAAAACAATACGCGCTGACACTGCACTGTAGCATACAAGACTGCGCGCGCGATCATCGTTTTTAATTTACCGGCGCGGTGTACGTATTATGACGCGTTTTTATGACAGTTCCCGGATGTCCGCCCCGATCTATTGAGCGTATCAACAGCATGTTCAATGTACACGTGCTATCATGTACCGGTACATACAGTAATCTAAATGCATTGAAACAGGCCTTTACATAGCCCTCATACTTGGCATTCTTTGGATGTTCAACTGTGCAAATGCAACGAAAGCATATGATTCTTTGAAATCATTCACAACCATTCAAATTATGAAAAGCTTTTTTTGTATTAATACGACAAGGATAGAAAAATTGATACCAACTCTAAAATTAAACATGTTTATAAATATCCCTCTTTCAGTTCGCGCCGGAGGACGTAGGTGTGTATGTATACACGCAATTTTTTTTCAAAAATTCAAACCGGATGACGCATAACACCTCATGAGCAAAGACGGAAATGTCTGTCAGCCGGAAATGCGTGGGTGTGCTTTCCGATACCATCGGCCTGAACCCGCCTCGGATCAAGTTTCGTTAAAAATAATCCAGCACCTCGACTCAGTGATGTTAAAATAATCCCGGCGCGAACTGGTTAAAGGACTCTTATACCGGTACATTGTACTGGTACTATACAGTTGAAAGCCGCTATATGTAACCAGCATCACGGAATCTACAGATTTTGTTGTGGTGTATATATATCATTTTGTTCGGTATAGCGCTTTTCAGCCACCGGACCATCACATGCTGATGCAAATATTTTGAGATGGCGCAATAATCTAAAGCAATGGTTGGCTTATTGGGCCTAACAAACACTTTTCGGTTGTTTTCACCGTCAGAACACAAAATGAACTTCCAACACTCCCAAATGGGAAATAATAGCCAACTGTCACTTGTTAACATAAGCACCAGCCGTTTGACGTTTCGGAATTAATCGCAGCCTAAATAGCATCTGGTGTATACCCAGTAGATTTGTAAAAATGTTGGCATATTTTCAACAATTTTTGGTATGTTTGGACAACTACGTACATGTAGGAGAGTTCGGTACAGCCGAATGTTAGGTACCGGTACAGTATAGCGGCATTCCACTGTACATGTAAAGTAAAGTCTTTACATGATAAATTATAAGCAATCGCTGTATGCTGTTTGAGCAAATAAACCGCATTTGTCCAAATAACAGTGAGGTGTACTGTAGCTTCAGCATTTATACATGCTGCACAACACAGAGTCGAATATCAGTGGTCATGCTAGCCTACACTTGTTACCCACAAAATTCTATAGGTACCTGGATTGAACAAATTGCCAATTCAAGAAAGGTTTCCCGGAAAGCTTTGCCAGCTTACAGTAATCAATGTAATTGCTGACAATTTTTGCAAATGTTAAAGAGCACCTCTAAGTAAAACAAGTTTTCTCTGATTTTACATTTTGAAATAAATATGGAAGTATCCCAACCGAATGCAATATCAATGGGATTTATAGCCCGCCTAAAAATAGTCTAAAAGAACGTTTTTTCGGTTCATGCCAAGACGCGAATTCTTAAAAACGTAAAGGTCACGCTTTTGTTTACCCGCGTCATTGAGGGGAAAACAAAGAAATTGAGGAGAAACCCAAATGCACATGCACGCACAACACACGCATGTTGTACGTTGCCCGGCCCTAGCTAGCTGCACACAACTTTCCATTCTTTGACGTGCACGGGGAGGCCAATTCACTCAAGAATACAAGCCGGGGAACAGTAAGAAAACAACTATGTCTTGGTACTCACGAATTTATAATTCTCACCGAGGATTCGTAGGTACAAAAGCCTTCCTTTCACTTTGAATGCAAGTCGAACACGAGCTTTGTTATACTCTACAACTTACCGGTACAAGTACAAATCTAAGCGGGGTCAACGTGCGTATGTCACCAGCGCATCGTGTACCCATCACGTGCAAACCACAAAACGAATCACATGCGTGTTGCTGCTAGTGCTACCGGCCCCACGCACGATCGTCCGCCTAGTTACAACACATTATTGACGTATAGCGTCGGAATATACTTATGGCAGAATCATACAATTCCTTGGAAGATTTGAGCGAGTATTCGGAAGAATTCAATGACGAAGATTCCCAAGGCAATGCACTGGACTCGGCAAGGAGACCTGGAGGTTTTTTCCCCTCCAGGTCCATAGTCCGATCGCGACGATGTATCACTAACTAATAAGCCTGGCACCGATCGTTCGCGGTGCGCAACCGCTTCGAACCCGAGGCCCCCGTTGACGACGGGGCGCGTGGTGGGGAAAATCTCGCTGAACAGAAAGGCAACCAGGATCGGTTTTTACACACAAACTGGTAATACATAATTTAGATGAATATACATTGTATCATGATGCCACTTTAATAGTTATCTCAGTGAATACAAGTCATTGCAAAAGTGTTAGAAAAACATGAACCACTGCAGAGAAGCGACCACTTGGACAACCTAAAAATCCGACCTTGTGTACATGTACACGTGAACATTATACAATTGTTGCCTGCTGTGACATGGTCCATGGCGTTTTGTACACCCGAGGGGGCAAATGGCACCCGAGAAGCCGAGGGTGCCATTTGCCCCCGAGGGTGTACAAAACGCCATGGACCATGTCACAGCAGGCAACAATTGTTTTGTTATACCACGGTAATAGATTCTTACGGAGAAAATAAGGCAAAATTGGAACAGAAAAAAAGCAGACGAACAGCATAAACGAAAGCCGGTGTAAACAACAATGGCGGTCGTCAGTCGTTGCCGAAAGTGCTAACTTCACTGTTCCCTGTTTACATCGCACAGGAACATACATCAATTTACGTAGTACCAGCTAATATAACACAGCGCCATGTCAAAGGTTGCTAGACTCTAATATCAGTCGCTTCCATGGTATTTATCACAGAAATGGCCGGCCAGGCTATGCGCTAGCGTGTAAAAAAGATTCCGCGGCCTGGAAAAAGGAAGTTCATGTACCCGTGGGGTACATGAACTCATGTACCACGCGTACTCAGCGTACATCACTCATACCATGCTCATACATCGGCACACTCGGATACATGCGTTTTTGTGGCATGTCACGTGAACGCTTCTCGACCAATAAAAATTGCCGTGGTATAACAATCTCCTTTGGAAACCTCAGAAAATTTTCTTCAGGATTTTTCAGACAATTCCTCAAACATTTACCTACCACACAGGACTTCAGCATTTCGAAAAAATCGAACAAAATACGAACTAATGTCGAGAAAAACATTGAGAAAAGAAGCCTGCAAGCAACACAATCGCACGCGGTACGCGCACGGTGTGGCGGTGGCATGCATGGCCTTGTGATCGCATACTAGCTGAATAACACGATGACATTTCGGGGTCATGTTAATCTCATTTGCATACATTAAACATGGCTGTCGTTTTCTCAAAAATAGAGCAGAATCGTGTTGGGAACACCGAATTGAACTTTGTTTTTGATACACTAAAGTAAACCCCATGGAGTAAAATTATATACTAACGGAAAGATTGGTATATATACTCTGTCATAAAATGAACCCAATACCCAAACTACAAAATTGTTAGAGGTGCTCTTTAACAACAACAAAATATGCAGAAGAGGAAAAAAAAAAAACTCTTTGGCCAGGCATTCTTATGTGGTCAGTGACCCACGCCTCTGTACTGTGCAAACAG
Organism: Crossaster papposus; assembly: GCA_037893245.1. NCBI lineage: Eukaryota > Metazoa > Echinodermata > Asteroidea > Velatida > Solasteridae > Crossaster > Crossaster papposus. Next base: position 157,346 of record JBAIAA010000007.1, on the reverse strand, counting down.
GCATACTTTGTACGTGAACGTGTCATTCACCCGTCACCGAGGTAAAAAGCGTCTTCAAATCAAATAAAGTTTGCAGTCCTGTTTTATTTCCTTATTTTTCTTCCCAATCCTATTTTGGAAAATTGATCCTTTTATAGTGTTTTCAAGAGGATAGCGCCGCAGCTGCAAATCTAATTTTGGGCTAGGAAAAAATGTGAGGTTGAACCAACCCCAAAAAAAGAAAAATATAAAACATAAAAAAAATTGCTGAGCTTTTTGGCAATGATGAGGTTTAGGTTTCAGCCATAATTTAAAGGCAAACAAAAAACCAGCACTTTGTGATATAAATCAATTTAAAGGGATATACCTTTTGCAGCTATCAAAAAAAGTAACCAAACAAAATACTGTTGGAAGGCTTACTTGCTGTTATTGGGTACAAACTTAAAAGTAAATAAGAGACTAAAATGTCCTTTGGGTCACTTTTTTTATTTCTTTTAACCTTAAAGGACTTATTTCCATTTACAAACAAATCTAAAATGACCATTGATAAGAATTGTTAAAAGAGTTATCTAAACGAGCCTAAATAAAATCCATCCAGGTAAATCTTCACATCGTTTTCTTTTTCGTTTTCACTTTCGCGATGTAAAAACAAAACGTGATGAACAAAAAGACCTACATGTAGGACCAGAAATCCGGAAAACCCATTTCCAAGTTTCTTGAGGGAGAGTATGCTTAGAAATCATTCAGTCAAACATAATGACAGCTGTTCGAAGTTTTACAATCATGGATGCTGAGAAAAGCAAGACAAAACGGCATCCGTTATCAACCGGCGCCGGGCAGTGGTTCTTAGTTTTTTCCGCAATCGCGGTTTAACGATCAGGATTTTTTTTAATTCAATTCAATTTTTGGGAACAATTACAGGATATCTGCATGTGGCACAATCCTTTTGCTGGATGCCTACAATCATTATTTACTTTCAAATAAGATACCTCCTAATAATTCGGTAGTAATTTTTGATCTGCAAATGGTGTATCCTACCGGACCTTTAAACACAAACACAAACCAGCTTGTGAATATTTACTAAACTTTCGTCTGTTATTGCATCCCTTACATTATTTTCATAACTACGGCTGGTAAACATCCACACCAAAAATACACGCCAAATTACAGTTTAAGTAAAATAAACTTGCTGGGGGCCAAGTGTGTCTGATATGTATGGATACTGTATACAATGCCAATGACTGGTATCCCAGTCATTTTGTCTGTAAACAGTTTATGTTATGATTGTCCTCAGCCAGAAGTCCTTGTTTGCGTCACACTGGTTTTGTTTGTCTTGCTAGTCCTCATTATTTAAATACAATGAGCGAGTCAATATTTGTATTGCAGGGGCCACTATTTTCACAATAAACTTATTTTGAATGAGGCACAGTAATATTTTTAGCAGTATTTTGGTTGGTAAGTTTTTTGATAGAGCAGGTATCGATACATTGTGTATTCCGCCTGAATAAAATTCACATGGAGTAACAATTTAACGTTTTTCTATTAAAGCATCAGAAAGATATATTAAAACGGTCTTGCCTATTCAATATTTGTTTTTTCCATTATCACCAAGTACCATACATTGTATTTTTTTTAAACACTGTATTTTCAGCATTGTCCCGGGAGATTAACCAAGTCAACAGGCCTTCATTTTAATAAATCTGAGGAGAGCTGTGCATCGCTCTCCTTAAATCAAAAGGTGAATTAAGGAGAGTGATTTTAAAATCGCTCTCCTTAAATCAAAACAATGAATTAAGGAGAGTGATTTGCTCTCGCTAACAAAACGCAAGTTTAAAGGCCCTGGACACTATCTGTAGTTACTCAAAATGACAACCAAAGGTGTCTATGCCTTTAATAAACACATACATGTACTCAATAAAAGGAACACAACATTCACCAGTAGTTCAACTTTTGGTTAAGAGAATGATGGCGCTTTCCCATCCGTTGACATTTCTCTCTCTGTGACTTGTATGGCTTAATTAAGCGCGAATTAGTCTAGGCCCGTTATGTCCGAAATAAATGGAATGGGCGAACACGAAAGACTTGATGACCGTTGTTGGTATAAGATAAATCTGATGTGATTTTATTTGGGGGTGCGAGGAGAGAATTGTAATCGCAAATTCTCTTGTGTTAGCAATAGCAATGCTTTCGTGTCTTTACTGTTATGACACTCGTCAGTTGCAGGTAGGTGATTCCATGGTGAGGAATCGGTTTTAACTCACAAGGTGGTGGGTTTGGTGTGGTACAATCAATGAACGTGAATTTCAGGTATTTGGAACTTAGCCATATTATTTATTTTGGGTCCGTATTATTTCTCTTGTAAAGAGAGCAGTATGTTGGGTTTCAACTGTGTTTGTTTACTGCTTGGTGTTTTAATTGTTACGGTCCGGTGGTTTATGGCTCGGTTGCTGATTGGAAATTTTTTTTTTTTGGTTTTTTTTGTTTTTTTTGTTTTTTTTGTTTTTTTTGCTCTTCTTAAAATTGTAAGGAGCGCTTTTTTTTGCTCTCCTTAAATTTTTTAAGGAGCGCGGAGGAGCGCGAGCGCTCCTTTAAAATGAAGGCCTGAAGTCAAGTTGACAGCACAACAGGCTGCGCAGCCATCATACACCAAGTGGTTTTCCATTGAAGTTACACGTGGGAGAGATTTCTCTACAAAATAAGTTGCAGACGTGATGGACACTGATTGTATTGGTTTATTTCATATTGTCCAAATTTTATCTCCAAGATGGTGACAAAGTTCACAGGTTCGTGGGAGTTGCATCACCATCTGGAAGTGGAATACCGTATAAAGTTCTGATGGAAGCACAGTAAAGCTACAATCAATTTCTTGCCAGACAAATTTTATCTAAGAACATTTTCTGCCTTTCGACCCTGCCAAGTTTCATGTTATGTTGGTAATCCAATAATTAAACAAATGCTGACCTTAAACACGCAGCTGGTGCTATACCTAGTATGACCATTCAATTTATTAATTAATTAGGGTAGGACTCGAACCTACAATGTACGACCTCTGGCTTTGTAGTGCAGATGTCTAACTGAAAATCTGGTACAGGCCTTTTCATAACTATGCCAAATGACAAACTAAAAAAAAAAAAAAAAAATCTTATTTAAACTGCCCAGACATCACTCTTTCAAACTACATGTACCAGTACAATGGACACGTATGTCAAATATATTTACATTGTACATGAAGTTTAATAGTTGGGGCCCATGACACTTTTTCATGGAATTGCCCATTAATCTTTACAACAAGTAAGCTTTTCAACAATATTTTGCTTGGTTACTTTTTGGATAATTGCAAAAGGTATATTATCCCGATAGCTCGATGTACAAAGTAATGCCTGCTGGTCACATCCAAATGCATTTCAAACTCAAAATGTTGTATGGCTTTTGTACATGTATTGATTTGCATACCTCCGCATATTGTATTCTATACAAGTGCATTACCAAAACTGATATGCCCAAAATCGAAACACACAATCAGCAAATGAGCATTTATATTTTTCCTGCGCAAACAGCACAAATTTGGTCTGCTGCAGAAAATGTTTGCCGTGACTTTGTAACCGTCGTGACTCGCTTAATTTGTTTGCCTACCGGTATGTTCTACTTCCGCGTTGCATTTTAGAAATATAGTACATTTTAAAAATTCAATCTATCTAATTTTAAATGTAAATAAACACGCACATAATTTCAAAATGTCTGCGCGCAGAACAGCTTTAAAGAATGAGGAGTTAGCACTCTAGTGATTTACATGTAAAGGTAGGATACACCATTTGAAAATATCAAAACATTTTACTCCCGAATTATTAAAAACTATTGTGTTTTTTTCGGCATACTATGATTGTAAAACTTCGGACAGGTCAGTTAAACGATATTTACTATAAAATACAACCCCCCCAAATTCACACATTCCTGATAATTCAAACAAGTACCAATCCTGAAATCCTACTTTTAATAGCTCTTTTTAATAGCTACTTCAAAAAAAAATGCCCATAACTGAATACCCACAAAATGCGCTGTAAATACCAGTACCTGTACATGTTCACAATTTAATAGTTTTCCTGCTATTCACAAAACCCCAGGCCATTTGTCACCACCATTAAACCTGCATAAAATGACACTGTAGATAGACGACCTCAGTGACCCTTTCCCACTGAACATCACCAGTCAGCATGCTAGTACCATACTAATATGATGGATCACCAGTTTGCCTTATTATTGTCATGCCTTCTACAAGTGTCGCTTCACTGACAAAAATAACCTGTGGATATGTGATACATGTACCATGGGGAAAAAAAGTGGTAAGGTTGGCTGACAACTTGAGCAGTAATTGGATTGCAAAAACTGGGAGCCAGAGCAGGATTTGAAGGTCGATGAATTTGAACTTGTAGCTTTTCAAGCTGATAGCCAAAGCCTATGATTTCAATTCTAACCATAAATTGCAAGTTTTACATGTACATGTACCTTACTGGGAACCAACACTCCCAAACAAATATGTGACCTGTCATCACAAAATGAGCGTAAAGTCGGCAAAATCAAAAATTGAGATATGGGTATTTCTAAATTCTGTGGAAACAGAGCTTTCCAATGGTATACTGTATAACATTTGAAGGTTTGATACTCAATATTTCTTTTATTTTTATTTTTTAGTCTGGAGTCTTAGAGATTATGAGAAAATGGGCATTTCTTGCGTGAAATTGTGTGAATGCACAAAGAAAGGCATAGACAAAATTGTCTCAAAAACTTCTTTTTTTATCTGATTGTCCTGAAAAATCGGAAATTGATGGTTGTGGATTTAGTCTTTAAAAAAACCATATAATCTCGAAATCGACCACCCCTTCAAATTTTGACTTTGACTGGCCCTACTGGGAAATCTCTCCGTGCGACTTACGCTCATTTTGTGGTGACAGGTCACATACCGGTATGTGTTTACCATTGAATCGGTAACTGACCTTAAACCGTATTAACTCTAACCACCGCAAATCCACCAAAATCTATCCCCCAAATTTTGGCGGACTTGGTCCAGAAGGCCTGAGGTGAGAAAAATAGTGATGGATTTTGATGGACTTGGTGCAGGAGGCCTAAGCAGTGCCCATGCAATTGATGAATTTTGCCCAGGCCAGAATCCAGTAGTGTTGTTGCCATACATGTCAAGTAAAGGATAGGTTTTCCTGATCAGCTTGTTAAACTTTTGTTTCCTTTGAAACGTTGAAGGCATAAATATGGTTTACTTATTGGCACAGGATATGTATCGTACCGTATAAACCAGGATGATAGCCAAAGAAACTCCCAAACAATAACAAACGTTTGTAATGTTTCACAAATTTACAAACACAAGGTCAGGTATTAAACCTATTGTCCCCTCTCACCCCCCCCCCCCCCCCCCCCCCTCACCCTCCCCCCCCCCCCCCTCCCTCACCCTCACCCCCCCCCCCCCCTTCACCCTCAACCCCACCCCCCCCCCTTCACCCTCAACCCCACCCCACCCCCCCTCACCCTCACCCTCACCCTCCCCCCCCCCACCCCTCAAACAAAAAACCACTATAGGCTCTATACAATGTATGAAAGGAAACATAAATGAATAAAGAAAAACAAAAGATTTGACTGACATTTCAATATCGCATTTCAATATACCGGTACATGTACATACATGTACATCTTATCTTTTAAATAAATACCCTAACCAATACCTATTCCTAACCCCCTTTACTGCAGACCTAAAACACTATGGGGACAGGAAAATGTCCCCGCAACTCGGTCATTTTTTTCAATCAAAAGAAATTGTGCCTATACATTGTAACCAGCCTAACCAGGTGTCATATGCCTACCCTTACTCCTAAGCACTATCCAGTGTCCCTTTGCCTATTGCCCCATGCAAACTTTAACCAATGCATGCAACTTCTGACCAGTGAGGAAGGCAGCCGCAGCTTGTGTGTGTGAACAGTTAAACTTGATCGGCAAGTTTATAGAATATTCGGTCAAGTGCATTTTAGAATATTTAGATACAAAATATTGGAAAATGAACAGCCCTGTAGACAGTACATGTGTACAGCACAGGCTGAACATCTCAAACTCCCAAACTAACTGCATTTGCACCTGACAAACTTATTAACTCCAACCACACCATCCCCACAATTAAATTTGATAGAATTTGCAAATATATGTAGGCCAGTAACTCAACACCAAGATGTTGTCCCACATGGTGTAATATGCATGGCCCCCCTCAGTGAATCTGGCTCAGTCAGCAGTAACCGTAAGCTTATTAAGGGGTTCATTCAATGCCATCCTCTTGATCCTCAAGAAATACAAATTTTATTTGAATAACAGGTGTCAACAAAATTTCTGGCTTTTCAAACTTTTTTGGCAAAGTTGGTTGTACTGTAAATTTTTTCTAAGGATACCATGCAGTTGCGGATCCAGGATTTTCCAAAAGAATTAAGGGAGGTGTGAAATGTACCAAGCAGAGCTCATGGTGAAAGCAAGTTGCTGCACCTATGCCGAACCGTGCCCGATCACCCTGCTAGAGGGGCCTAGATGCATTTTCCTGTAAATCTGCCGCATATTTTTCTTTTGATTGCTAGCTCTCTATCTCTCTATCTTGGGGAGAGGGTTCCCCTGGATCCGCTCCTAGAATCAGTACATGTACATGTACATGTACATGTCTGCTGAAACAGCACCAAAAGCTATTCATTTTCAGTCAGACTAGGGCCATGTCCTAAACAGGCTTCTAGAGCTACATACAGTACATGGCTACATCCATTGTCAGCCTGCTCACAAGTGTACATGTAGTTGTAGACTCGGAGATTCAGACGCGGCCTAGCTGACACCCGGAGCTGACAGTGGACCTGGGTTTTATAGATCTTCGCTCAAGGCACCAGTGCAGAGCCAGATATTAGGAAAAGCTCAAGTTACTGTCATTGCCCCCGGGTAATTCGGCAACGAAGGCTCTATACTCCGGCCACCTCATCACTAAAAAAGTGTCCCACAGCCTGTCAAGCTGCCCAGCCTTTACGCTCGGATAACAATTCTGACATGTAGGCCCCTCTAGTATGTTTGCGAGTACGCTACCGGTAGCTGGTGGGCAGAATGAGGTGATTAATGCCACTGTTTTGACATTTTGTGCATGAAAGAGTGGCAGCCACCATGCATGAGACATTTTTGAAAATGAGTCAGAAGCAATTCACCCATTCAGTTGAGGAAACATGGATATTACCGGTACATTAACCCTAGTGTGTGGAAAATCATACAAATTTGAGAATTCAGGACTGTTGGGGTTTAGCAAAAAAAAGCATCGCTTTATATCATACCTAAGGTGTATTTGTACGGCACATCGGGCATATACAAACAAATATTGACTGCTTTGAGTGGTTTACCGTACCGTACCCCGTAAATAGCCTCCCGAGATGATCCGTGAAACAATCTATTTGCCTAAGGGGAAGCCAAGGGAAATTTAGAGAGGATACTCCACATGTGTATCAATGGTCGCTTTGTCTTCTACGTATGTACGGTACATCAGGAGATAAAGCATCAGTATTTGTTAAAAAAATTATGATAAATGATAAATTTAACCAATTACTGTTAAAAATGTTAAAAGGTACTTCTATTTCATATAAAATTAGTTGTAAACTAAGTTTTCTCCTTTCAAAACCACACCTCCACCAATGTTCGAGCCCAGCGCTGTAGCACAAGTGCTTGCCAAAAATGCGCGCAATGCGTAAACCCATGTGTCCTGGTGCTATGCATAGAGTACTTTGGTTGCTAAAAGTATACCTGTACAGGTACATGTACTTTTTGTATTTGTTTGCTAAGGCTGTACATGTACATGTACCATAGTACTTTTGGCTAGCATATTTAATTACCGTGTTAATTAGACCACTAATGGACTTTAATCCAAACACCAACGGACTTTAATCCAAACACTAACTACATGTACATTGTATGCAAAATCGCATAATTTAAGAGGTTTTCGATCATCTGATCTCACCCAAAAAATGGGAATATGTAAAGGAGGACTTGGGCTTTCCAAATTACGTAAAATCTTAAAATTGACCACCCCTTCATATTTCGACTTTAGATGGCATATACATCTCTGAATCACATTGTGCGACTTTACTTAAGGATAGAAGGTTTCTCAAGGCAGTTCTTAAAATTCCAAAATACGCCAAACACCAAACATCTAATCAGAAATCCTACACTAGACTTCTTGAAAAGCCCGACAGCATCATCTTTGCATTACAAAAAGCCAGAAAAAACACCGGAAATACACCAACATTTACTTAATGAAATACAGTTTGCCACGGGTGGTCGGGTGGAAATGGGAGATGCCTCGTGAATTGCAAATTGAAATTTCTCTGGCGCTAGCATGCTGCCATTGATTGGAATGGAATGGTATAAAGAAGAAAGCAGTGACGATGTTTGTGCGGTAATCCCCAGAGGATTGGTGTTGGTGCATCAGGTTTAACCTGCACGACATCTTACAAATTAAATCTGGGACTTAATGGAAACGAAGGTGGGTAAGAGGGGGGGGGGGGGGGGGGGATCTGGATATAGTATTCTGTATGTGGACTACACCTGCAAGGTGCACAGCTTACAAAATGGATTTCTACCGGTACATGTATGTGCTTTGCATAGTATGCATTATAAAATCATGGTACATGTACCGGTACAGTGTACTGTACCGGTAGATGTGGCTTTTTGCTCCATGTAGCTCCATCCTTAATCCTGCAAAATCATCCAACTGCCTCCACGTAAAACTTGAATACTACCTCAATTTATTTAAATCATCCATTAATTATTGCATTTATTTGTTCAATAGAGGGGTAACCATCCACTTCTTCAATCCTTGAAAATCCTCAAACAAAAATACATTAAGACGGCTACCGGTACCAGTAATGTGCCAATGGTACCGGTATCTAGAAGCAGTGTGGAAATACTTTAAATTTTGATGCAGAGAGAGAAAATGGATTAAAAATGGATTCAGAATAGGAATAAAATCAGATTTTGCCAGAAAAAAAGAGATAATACTTGTACACAAACAACGTATGTGGCAATCCTGAATGTACCGGTACATGTACATGTAAATCCAGGGCAAGGCCTACCGGTACAGTATGTAAATGACCTTGATATTTGTATCATCCAAAATCATCCGACTCTTTTTCCATTCAGCCTCAATCTTCTGGAGGCTTGGTGTTTTACCTAACGCCCTTGTGTACCGGTAGGCCCTTATGACTAGGAACCATCCTCAATTTTGCAAAATCCTCTAATTGCCTTTGGCACCATGTAAACATTAATGTAAAATGTGATTGACCGGTAGCCTCACTCCTCCAAAACAATTTTTTTCACTGTAGTACCTGTATATGGGTTGAGGCAGTGCCAATGACATTCAGAGGCAGTTCGGGCTCATGAAATCAGGGATAATATGCTCAGTCTACAACAAATGCATCACCCAAAATCAACCGACTTTTTTGTCATTCAGCCTCAAATCCTCCACAAATTGTCAAAACCGTCTGGACGACTGAGAATTAGAAATAATCCATCAGAATCAAACAGAATAGATTGTCTCAGAGTTGTATTCGAGTCCCCCGCAAGTCTCCACAAGTACATCCCTGCAAGTCCATCAAAAGTCCTTCAGTCTCAAGTCAAGTTATTAGCTACCGGTATTTAAATGAACTGTTAACAAAAGCATTTCCTTGGTCATTGTTCAACCAGTTTAAATACTTGCGACTGGCTTTATGAAAGGACTTGTGACTGGACTTGTGAAACTGGTTTTATGAAAGGACTTGTGACTGGACTTGTGACTGGACTTGTGAAAGGACTCGAATACAACTCGGGATTGTCTACATAAACCTGTAGTGCAATTAACTCAGTAAGCCGGTTGGAACAAACAGCAAAAATCCGCCAACCCCTTCAAATCTTTATTACATACATTTTGTACGGTTATCGTTAAAAAACATGTGCTCCGTATAAAAATGCAATTTTCATTTTGCAGAACACAACCTGTATTTTGTTTTTCTAGTCTATGCTTCTATCCCCATTAGACTCACTGCTGAATTCCACTGAAGTCAAGTATAAACAGTTGGTTGAGAAATGATAACCATACATGTACCAGTAGGTTGAAAAGACATACCAGGCATGTTTTGACGGCTTTTGCAATTTATTATTCACGGGTCAAAGGGGCTAAAAGAACAAGCAGCCATGCATGGATTCTTTTTGTACAGTCTTCATTATAGGGACATAAAATCTCCATTTGTACTCAAATCCTAGAGATTCTTTTGACCAAAAATGTTTAACATCACCCTAATACATGTACATGCATGGCTTCTCCATTCCCACATTATTATACTCTAACCCAAAATTACATGTACAGTGCACCTCTAGACAGATGTACAATGTACCGTATGTCCCTACAACCTCGGTCCGCTTTTTAGAAACAAAAGAACCTGTCCCTACAACTACATGTACCATGGTAGGAGTATGCAGGAATTCTACTGGAAAATACCAAGAAAAAATGCTAGAACTGCTAAAACCCACATACATGTATGTACGTAAGTAGACATTTTCAACTTCTGCGAGGGATTTGGTGATGTAAAGAATTTAGAGTTAAAGCAATGTTGCAGAGGGTGTTAAAACAAAATTCCCTGCCTGCAAATTTTGGTGCGGATTTTGGGCGAAGGATTTCTTCAATCTACATGTACCGGTAGGTCGATTGAAAATATGTAACAAATTACAGGTAAACAACTAATTCACAGTGGCAAAGACAAAAAAGTGCATGTTTTCTAATATCTGGGGGTTGCGTACAATTACATGATGCACCTGGAGCCCCTCTCCACCTGCCCCCTCTCACATTGCTGTAGACTATTGATCACAAGACCAACACAAGACCACCATGAGACCATTGATCACAAGACCACCACAAGACCACCGTAAGACCATTGATCACAAGACCACCGTAAGACCATTGATCACAAGACCACCACGAGACCATTGATCACAAGACCACTACGAGACCATTGATCACAAGACCACCATGAGACCATTGATCACAAGACCACCACAAGACCATTGATCACAAGACCACCACAAGACCATTGATCACAAGACCATCACAAGACCACCGTGAGACCATTGATCACAAGACCACCACAAAACCATTGATCACAAGACCACCTTGAGACCATTGATCACAAGACCACTGACCACAAGACCATTGACCACAAGACCATTGACCACAATTCCATGACTGGTACTAACCATGACACAGGAATAAGACTATACCACATCACAAGACCACCTTAAGACCACCACAACTTCACAGGCTAGGAACACGACAAGACCTTCCATCTATACGGTTGGACAGTCACGCATTCCCTTGTCATTGTGCCTGCCCTGTTACTTGTGTTCTTGTACTTGCTGTTAAATTGGTCTTGTGATGGTCTTGAAAACAACACTGCCAACCTCCACCCTGTATACATGTATGGTCCGGCATGTAAAATTTGTACTGTAATGAATAAGTAATGAGGGTGTGCCTAAAGCCTGGCAAAGCCATTGCCAGGACTTGATAATGTGACTGTCTTAATTTGTTTACTGAAAGTAGCCAAGCAAGCAGAACTGCTGCAAATGAAAACGTCACAGAAGGCCACACGGGACTGCATCAGAGAAAACCGTCTTAGGTCTGCCTTCTGCGAACCTCATTTACCAAGAGGAGTAATCAAGTGTACAGTGTAACGCCTTAAAGTGAAGAAATTTAGCGGTGGAGTAGGGGACTGAGTGACTCATGACTTGCGATCCCATCTGCCTGCAAGCCAGCATCTTAAACCATCATTCATCGCACAGTAGCCGTGAATAGCAATTCATCATCATCAGTCAGGCCGCAACAAAGAAGCACTAACTTATTTGTTTGTGTGTAAGTGAATATGTAAACACCCACAATCTTGGAATAGGGACAATTAGGTACCTTATTAAACAAAGAGTCCATGATTAACAGGACTGTCCACAATTGAAAATCGTGTACAAAACCTATGGGGGGTTTTCTGAAAAAGTTGAATACAAACAAAAGCGGGACAATACTGTATATAGGGGGTCCACGATTACATGTACCGGTACATTGTATAGTTTGTATGACCTGCATTCAAACAGTTGACGTAGAACAATAGAGGACAATAGGGTCCTCGATTGACAGAAAGTCCAAAAGAGGGACAATAGGGAGTCCACAATACATGTAGAAGGTGTTTAGACACATACATTTTGTACACGTACAACATGTGGTACCGGTACATGTGTACATCTTTACATTGGTTGTGATAACGGGTAATAACATAACACATTGCGTCCAATCAAACTCCAAAACACCAAGGCAACATCAATATTTCACATAATTTTTCACATAATTTGCAAAGCTTGGTGGACCCGTTTAATATCACCCGGCATAAACACACACACGCAAGTGGGTAAATGCCGTCAATAGGGGACGGGGCATTGTCCGACCGTCTTCCCTCTTTTGTTTGTACTCTAACGTTTTCGGATGATCGCCATAGGATTTGCACACGAGTCTGAATCGGGGACCTTTGCGGAATAGGGGACCCCATTGTTCCCTTTGTCATACGTCCCCTATTTCAATCAAAAACAAACGCACACACACACACTGAATACACGTGTATCACACTGGGTCTACATTGTATGATTGTACCAGATGCTTGTTAATAGTGTGATACATGTACATGTTGTACATCAATGTATCAGTACCCATAAAAACATTTATCAGCTGTTGTTCACAATTGCAATTAAATAAAAATCTACAACAGCTGTTACATTGTACTTACACATGTTTTAGTTTTTTACAAGCATACATTTTGTACAAGATCCTATACTTTGTTAAAAACAATCCACCATTACATGTACCTCCAAAAAAATAAACACTAAAAAACTGAAAAAACCAATTTAAATTATACAAGAGGCGACACCCAACATTTACAATGTACGGTACCAACCTTGCAAACGCAAACGCTTAATAATTAGTGGACTTGCAAACAAAAGATGTCAACACAATACCAAAACCGAAAAGGTTTCTCCCTCTTTGAAAAGAGCTCTAGATGTAAAAATGGGTAAGGGTTATATTTGGGGAAAGGGACGAGCAACAATTTAGGGTTAACAGTAACAAATGTTACACCAATTTTGTCATGGTGCGAGGAAAATTTGTATTTTGGTAAAATTTGTATTTTGGTAAAATTTGGTCAAGGATTCTCTACACAAATTAAAAGAATGTCCACACAAGGTACACAGGTACAATGTACATGTTTGACTAAAATATATGCATCCGGTATAGTGTGCTACGGACATACATTGTATGTACAGTATTCGATTTTAATGAGTAATTTGTCTGGTAGTCTATTGTACACATACAATATAAGCAGTGTGCACCGTACATTTCACTTCCACGCTTTCTGTACACAATACAAGCAAATGCAATAATGTGTACTGTTGGTTAGTCACTGGGCATGTTGGGTGTAGTGTATAACTCACATCTGATTCGAACAAAAAGTCTGTCAATGTTCTCATTCTGTATGCAGATTGGCAATCAGGTCTGCGTGATTCAACAACCTGACCTAATGCTGTATCATCCAATTACATGTCTAAGAACTTCCACGCAACCAGAAGAAGAAAAAAAAAGGCAGTTCAGAAGAACATGCACACGTTCTGTGAAATTAAATTTCGTCACAAAGAGATCTCCTTTTGTCTCTGGCTGGCCTTTGGCAGATGTCTCAAGTACAATGCTTTTTTAATTTCCGGGGACTGGTCTTCCCCCAGGCAAACTTTCAAAAGCAATTTAGAGCTGGCAAAGGATTCATTAGGTACATGTATGTACCCGTACCAGTAAGAATCCCACTACAGTACATTGTTATAGCATGGTCCTTGAAATAGTTCAAAATCCTGCAAAACAAATTCCCAATCACTTGTAAAATACATACAGTGTACATAATTGTACAGTATTTGGCTGACGTACATGTAGTGATTTAGTGCACATCAATGGTACATAATATCTGCTACCATATACATGTCTGAAGACAACAAAATAAACAAGAAAGTTCAAACGGTAGCACATTGCATACAACATTTGTTTTTGGCATTTGCTATAATTTTCAAAAAAAGTTACATTCGGGGATTCATATTAGCCAATACTGCTGTACCTGTATGCAAAATTATAGTTCTGTTGGTTACTCAAAACAGTCAGGGTCACTAAAAATTGACGTCCATTCCAAAATGAGACTTACAAAAGTTATGCCGCTCAGAAAGCATGTAAATGCCGTAAGTGCACGTTTTATTCTTCGTGATGTTTCTCTGAACTTTCCCTTCATACTTCGAACGAAGTATTCTCGCGCCTCTTGGCCGTCATCCTGAGCCACGCAGCGCTTTTACGCGCTTTCTACTGAGCTCCAACCCCTGTGGACATTCTCAACAATCATTAAACAAGTTGGCCAATACATGATATGATTGTCCACCCCTGGTAAAATGACAAATTCTACCACTATACTTAATATTTTTGGCGTTTACGTAGCTTTTCAGTCTTTTATGTTTCTTATTCTGTATAATATATAATAGCAAAGCTTTATTTCAAGTTATGTACGTTAATTTCTACAATTGTTCCGATTAATTATATTTTTTACGTGGGAGGATGAACATTTGTGAGAACACCTCAGATGTCCAAGCAAATGGACCAATAGAAATGCGCGTTGGTTCGCATGCCTTTGGCTGTTTTTCGAACCCCAGCTTTGTCTTCGTCTCAGGCTTCATTCATACAGTTTAGCAATAGACTGTAGCCGAAGACGGATCCAAAGCCAGGGTTTGGGAAATGGCCTTGGTCTGTTTGTAACGGAGGCTGTGATTGGGCGCATGATTTTTTGCGCTAATAACCACGGATCTTGCCGTATGTCCACAGGGCTTTGAGCGCTATTAGTAGAAAGCGCGTAAAAGAGGTGCGTGGCTCAGGATGCTTGGCCCAGTTGGCCGTACTCTCATAGAGATGATTTCTCTACATTTCTAATACCTGTGAGAACCCTCATTTTAACCTCTGCTCAGTTGCGACTCAATCATTTTGCCAGAACACCTCACAAATGCCTCGACTCGGCCACTGATTCCAGTCAGCAAATGCCTCGACTCGGCCACTGATTCAAGTTGGCAAATGCCTCAACTCAGCCAGTGGCAAAAATGAGCAACTGATTCCAAGGGCCCGTTTGTTTCACACAGATCCGGGTCACGATTAGTGATCCGGAGTGTCAATATCTGACTAATGGTAGATTTAAAGCATCAGAATGAGATTTTGTAATTTGTTTAAAAATTAATTCGTAAATAAATATAGTAGGATTGATTTGATACTTTGTCTAGAAATGATAGCTTATAATGTCAAAATAACCCTTTTTCTTTCAAAATCTGAAGCTGACAACATTCGCCTTGTGTTGTAATGTCTATGGATTTGACACGCTTGGATGGTCCCATTTGTTTTCACACGACACTAGATAACATGATCTTGACCAGGATCCGGAATAAAACAAACTGCAAGTGCAAGTCAGTCACTGAGTCAAGCTAACCGCTGAATAAAGTCAGGTATTGAATAAATGCAAGTATCGTGCTGTTCTTGTAGAAGATGTTTAACGTGAGATACATACCTTCGCTCTCTCCCATCGATGGTAGTCTGTGTGGTTATGACAATGGGGACAATGTTCAACATAAAATGGTCTGATGCGTCCATACATGGCAGCATGCAGGACAAGTCTTTCTTTGGTTTGCGGTATCTCCTCCCCCTCTTGGATCTCAAACGCTGGGACCACGAATGCCGTCCTTTTGGAATACTCCGTCTCCTCTTGCAGAATAATGCTGCTCCGAGACAGATGCAGGAATTGAGTTCGCAAGTGAGCGCTGGGCAACATGTCAATGTCGACGACCAAGATGAAACGGGAGTCTGCCCCGCTCCTCGCCACGTTCCTCAAGACGTTATTGGGGTAGGGGACCTGTAGGGCGTAGTTTTTCATCTGAGAAGCGGCCTGAAAGGTCTGCTCTTTCAAGCTCGATAGGATCGTCTCGCAAGGCAATTTTGTAAAAGGGAGGGCCTTAGCACTGGCACTGCTCAGCGTTTCTGTTATTTCAGTGATGGGTTGCACAAGGTGAAAGGTAACGTTCTCTTTGATGCCGGGAAAACACTCCCGTAAAGTAAATAAGACGTTATTGAAAGTACTGATGTCTGGACCTACAGAGAACACGGCCACGGACACTGGGCCCTGCCACCGCACCACAAGGTCCACTAGGTGGTACAGATTGTTCACTGAACACTGAGTGATTAGAGTCACGTCCGAAGGCAGTGCCTCGCGGGTGTTTCTGCTAACTGTGGTAGTACTCTTCATGTAGGAATGGTAGATTTTGTAGGACCCCGTGGTGTCCAGTTTTGCCTCTAGATGGATTCTAGCCCGGCTCCGGAGGGAGTGGTTGTTTCTGCTGGGTAGGCTTCCCGAGCCTGCAGACCGGCGCCCGTTGGTGATGGAGGTTGCTTTGTTTTCCAGCCAGGAGATCATTGACAGGTGTATAAGCTGCAAGATGATGAGAATAGACACCAGACCTCCCACCATTGCACGCACCACTGTTAGCCGCATTGTGCCAGCTGACCTGCTGACAAAATTAAAATAATAACTGACCTGTTCAAAGTTTTACAATCATGGATGCCGTGGAAAAGCACGAAAAACGGCGTTCGTTTTTGGTTTTTGGTGATCGCTATCCGACGATCACAAAATTTTCTTTATAAAATTATATTTTTTTGGAATAATTACAGGATATCTAGCGCAATCATTTTGTTGGACGCCTAGAATCATTATTTACTTTCAAATAAGTAAGATTTCTTAATAATTCGGTAGTAAACATTTTCGATATAGACAAATGGTGTATCCTACAATGTACATATACCTTTAACAGCATGAAATTTGATGCACAGTCAAAAGATAATATCATGAGATTTGTGGTATTTAGCTGTTGGGCCATTGCAGATTTTCCTTTGAAGAAGTACATACCGGTAGGTCATTATTCAAAAATAACAAAATCGCTGGCACTGCTTGTTATTCTATCTAATTTTCTCAAAGAACAAAGGAAACATCTTGGTATACACGTACGTAGGCACCATCTGGGTTGGTTCAACTACATGTACATGTACCTCAAACGTGAAATGAAATAGTGAAAGTTACGAGAATTGGGCTCAACATCTCAAAATTATCCACTTAGCCATTTGTCATTGCTGGTTGTTGACTGAGGGCCAGCCCTACAGTTGTAACTAATGTACAGTTGAGGAAGTCCCAACTGGGACAGTGTGGCATTTGTTCAGTATCACCAAAAAGTACAAAAATTTACACCCCACTCCCATTAACCTAAACTCTGCCAGACACAGTGCAGTACAGTGCAGTGCATCAGGTAGACATGTCTGGTGAACATTTCTTCAAGAAAAAACCCAAACATACCGGTATGTAGCGAGAGAGACTATAAAATATAAGAAAAAAGAGGGAGAGAGAAAATTAATAGAGCAGTTCATTTTTACTAAAATTAAAACCGTACGGGATGAAGAATGCGACGAGAGAGATAGGGTGCAAGCCAAGACATGTACAGGGTAGGCTACAAATGTAGGTTCGGTTGGTCTGTTCTTGACACGCGAATGGCGGCAACGCAACTCAAAAACATTGCACATGAAACAAGATCACACCCACCATACATGTACCTACAGTAGTCATGTATATTTATGTAGGCTCAACTCGTGGGCAGAATTTGGTGAGTACAGCGTTTAAGCGTTTATACTTTTTCTGAATTCTCTTATACTACCTACTACATGGACACTTTTTATTGGTTGATACATTCATGGTGCATATCGCACCCATGATGAGGCACATCAAGCCTACTTCTAGTACTAGTGCTATAGGCCTGCAGTCTCAATACAACTTGTGGTTATTAACAGTTAGCTCTGTGGTATTAGACATTTGCATATAACAGTAGCAAAAGGCCAGGCAAGTTGTTGTGGTTAGTGGTGGTTGTTGATCACTGGTGGTGGCAGAGGCTAGCTGTCTGACACCTCTTAATCCTTACACAATGGCTGTACTACATTTCAGACAATTCCTGGCCAAAGTAGGCCAATGTTCTTAACCTAATTATGTTTCGGACATTTTGAGGTTTGGAAATGTCTAAAATGTAATCGGTGATTAGGAAGTTTACAGTTCAGACACTAGTCTTGTTTGCAAGACGATCTTAATCGCGGTATATGCAGCACGCGTAGGCCGCCGATGCGGGCGTCCTCTAACGTACGCCGTACCATACACGCAATGACCTTCGATAACATCGTCTTGTTTAACTGCTCTAATCTCAGCGCGTGACCTCTATACATAATTCAACAGGGAGGTCAAAAGCATAATGACGCTTGCACACTGAAGGAAGTTTGTGTTTTAGAAATGAGGTTGTTAGTTAGGTACCTTGCTCTATGGGTACTGTGTGCGCGATACATGTACATGTACATGAACATGTACATGAATTATATGTACATCGCGGCAATCAAACGTACGGGATACGTGGACAGTTATTGATGTCGCGCCGGGTCGCGAACAGACGGTACAATGGCTTCGGCGAAGCCAGGCCCAGGGGCATCCTTGCTGTAACATCGATTGCTTCGTCCACTCGGTCTGACATTTTTTTACTAAACAACGCTATAAACAACAACGCTATAACAATAACGCACGCGAAGCGCTCACATGGTCTATTTTATACTTTGTCCACACGTCCAAACTATACCAGTGAGTCAGCGATTATGCAAGTTACGTCACGCGATTTTTCATGCAACGTCACAAGCGCATGCAAATGCGAAACAATTCTGCTCGGAATTTTCCGAGCGATTAGAGCAGATAAACAAGACGGTCTTAGCAAAGGTCATTCGCGCGTGGTCTACGGCGTACGTTAGAGGGCGCCCCGCATCGCGAAGATCGTCTTGCAAACAAGACTATTCAGACACTAACAAAAGCGTTTCAGACATTCCTGGTTCATACTTAGCACTACATGTACATGTAGGCGGGCCGCAACTGGCTGAAAGTGCCTGTTTGGTAAACAGTTTCTATTTCGTGAATGTTTTACTGATAAAAATGTTTTTTTTCTCGAAACTGATACCACAATTTGAGACCACATACTACGGTACCTAGCGGTGTTCCATAAAGTAAGTTCTACCAGCCTGTGTGGTCAAACCTTAGATGAAGTAGGTGTTGAACCAACTCCTAAACTAGAGGGCTTTTCAGACTTTGCTCCTGGACTATACATGTACATCATCAATGAGCCATTCATATTGCACAGGTTCTGAACTATATTTTTCCTTAACCAGTTCGCGCTGGGATTATTTTAGCAAGACAGAACCGAGGCGCGGGATTATTTTTAACGAAACTCTATCCGAGGCGGGTTCAGGCCGATGGTACCTGGAAGCACACCCACGCATTTCCGGCCTTGCTGACAGACATTTCCGGCCTTGCTCGTGACGTGTTTACATGCGTCATCCATTCTGAATCTGGGAAAAACTTTGCCTGTATACTTCCTCCGCAAGAACTGGTTAAAAAAACAACTTCAAACTACAATTTAGGGGCAAAAATTTGTCCAAAGACAGGAAGTCCTTCTTTTAAAAGAGAACAATGGTAATAACATAATATGAAAATAAAAAAGCGGATTCAAACCCACATCGTAATTTGTACATTATTTTATCATCACAAACGTATTCAAGTCGCCAATTAGTAAAACCTAATTTTTAAAAAATAAAACTGCCAGTTCCATGGTTCAGAATCAATACCGCGACCATCTTTAAAAACTGTAGTCTTGTTTGCGAGACAGCCTAATCGCGATATGCAGCGTGCATAGGCCGCCGATGCGGGCGTCCTTTGACTTGACTTTATTTCTATCCAATCAAAGAAGTAAATACATAATTAATCACTTTACACAACATAATAAAATGTAACATTAATGAAATAATAATCCTCTACGCCTTAGACATCTGTGCATACTGTAGACCATGCCATGATCGACCTTCGATAAGATCGTCTTGATCTACTACAAGTGCTTAAAAAATTCCGAGCAGAAGTGTGTCGCATTTGCATGCGCGTGTGACGTTGCTTGCATAATTACATGACGTAACAGAATCTTGACCAATGAGTCAGCGATTATGCAAGTAACGTCACGCAACTATACACGCAACGTCACATGCGCATGCAAATGCGACACTGTTCTGCTCTGAATTTTCTGAGAGATTATAGGAGATAAAATATACAAGACGACCTTATCGAAGGACATGGCGAGGTCTACGACGTACGTCGAGGGTGCCCGCATCGGCGGCCTACGCGCGCTGCATACATGTACCTTGATTAGGTAGTCTTGCTAACAAGACTACAAACATTTTTGAACTAAAAAGCTCTGATGGCCTTTTTGGGGAGATTGAGAAAGTGATTAAAAATCTTAAAGGGCCTTACCTCTCAACAAAGCATAGTCCAAATCCCATTGAAATACGGAGTCCAAAGGTACTGCTGGCCGGCCGTGATCTGGCCATAGACATGGATGAATAAGCCAATTCGGTATTCCAACTGCGCATGTGCACAACAAGATTCAACAATTTTTCTCGAGGGATAAACACGGCAGACAAATGCACACAAGGCTATGGGGGACGTGGTAAGCGAATCCGCATTTTGTGCATTTTCTTGTTAGTAACGTCTTTAGAAGACGGCGATCTCTTTAAATTTGCTGGTACCCGCTATGCTTTTGCACGCAATCGATGAAATGTTTATCCCGAAAGAAAAATCGTCAAAGCTTCATGTGCGCATGTGCAGTGGAATACCGAACTGGCTCCTCCATGCTACATCACATGTACATCATGTAATGTATGCCAGCCATAGACTACTGATGACTAGCAATACTTCTTGCAGCTTAACATGTACATCGAATTGATGACATTAGTGGAAACAAGGTGGACCATATAAAGGTTGTTATCTCCCCGACCCCATAGAAAAGGGATAGATTAAAAGTAAAACAATTCATAAACTTACCACACCAGCAGGCAGCAGTAAGTTAACAAATAAGCCTAACACAGTAACACTAGGCAGACTAGCCCCGCCCCTGGCCTGGATATGGAAATCTGTAGTTTCAACTTGGAAGAGGTCCGTACGTACGTACTAGTACTACAGGCACTCGATCCTGACATCGCTCCGACGTTACCGTCGTACCTGATTGTTCTGTGCCGAACTTGATTGTGCCTGCGCCTTCTTGATTCAATTTATTTGATGCATTGCATGCATGATGCAGTCGATGGTCGTGCTCTCCATGTTTTTCGGGGGGACGTTCTGATCTAACGTTATTCGAGTCGCGGCGCTCAACTCAACGCGTGTGTTATAACGTGCCAGCTGCCTACTTGCGAACGAAAGGTGGCGCAACTGAGAACCGCCACACAGCTCAGAACGATGTGCCAGTGCCACAGACACAACTGAAAGAGGGCGCAGTCTCAGCATTTCAGGTAAATAATGTCTTTAAAATTCGGTCAGAAGATCGGTGTTCGATTCTCTTTAGGTCATGGATATTTGTTTTTAATTACATTTTGCAATAGAATATTTGTCGTGGTCAAAGTACCATTCAGTCTACTATAATTTGTTGCTGTAATTATCTTGGTTCAACCCACTCACGTCACATGTACTTATGTGCAACAGCAACAGAAACAACTTTAACGTATTGACAAACAAGCTGTAAAAATCCCGGGTTTTGGTGCTGATGTTGAGAATATTCAGCAAATTGCTGAGTACCACCTTGTCAACTAATTTAATGACATTCTTTCCGGTACAACTCGCCCCTCTGAACCCATATTTTATTTGTAATCCATCTGGAAGAGTACAACTCGGTCTAAAAATCAATAGGATTTTTTTTAAACATATTATTCAGATTTTTCATTCGATCTTACCAGATAAATGTATTCCACTTCGTTCACGTGCTGTGTTTTTAATGCCTTCTAACTAGTAACCAGGCTGCGTTCCACTTACGGGAACTGTTTGCGCGAACGTTCGCCTACGTTTTGAGTTTGCGTTAGTTAAGTTGAAGTGGAACGATATTTTAAAAACTACTGTCACGAGAGCTCGTGCTTATTTTATAAGGTACAATGAACAATAGGGCATATATATAGTCTTATTGTCCTAGACACAGACACATGATTACTGTACTATCCAGCTTAATAATTGGATGCGAGCAATTCTTAAAATACACATGAAAACTCCGAAAAGCTCTTGGTAAATTAAACTTTTGATGAAGGCCTCCTTTTCATGAGGAATAACTCAATAATAGCTTAAACATGCTTTCATAAGTTGACCGATTTCTTATTCTTAAGCAGATTTGTGCATCAGATGGATACTTAAGAACGAGTTTTTCGTATTCTGGGTTGCCAGATGAACATGTTGACATAAGTTTTGTGGACGTACTCGATCATACCGATACAATTATAAACACGTGGTGGGTCAAAAGGGTACACTTTTAGGCTTAATTGCATGTTTAAGCCATGAAGACACCAACAAAATACTACTTTAACAACTGGTCCTTGTCCACAATGTTTAGACCTTCACATTAAACCTTATTTCAATCCTCTACCCCATGTGGTTCCGGAGAAATGGCATATGTGACCCGCTCCATCGTAATCAGGAATAAGTCGCTGAGGCCGTTTTACGCAATCGGCCGTTGAAGTGAATGCATGGGTGAAAATCGTGACCAAGTATTTGTTTGTGCTGTCCGTATGATTTTGGTCAATTTTGTTTATTTCAGAGCTGTTTTTCTCGGAATGTGGATTCGGCAAATAAATATAAACCTGTCATCTTCATCAGACCATAACTTTTTTGAGACTTATTCCTTATTTCGATGGAGCGGGTCACATTATTCCAAACGTAATTAGGTCAATTATCGATCTTTGACCCATTCTTAAGTGGATTAGTACATGGAGTTGAAACTTAAGAATTAGATATTCGTAATCAGGATATCTTGGAGTACATTTGAGCCAAAATGTGTCCTCGTACGTGACAATACCGATAAAAGTGCTAATTAGCGTTAATTAGGCCATTCTTAAGTGGCTTAGTACATTAGTTGAAAACTTAAGAATTGGCTTTTTGAAATAAGACTCCCTTGAAGTACATACGAAAAAAAAATTGGTCCTCGTACGCCACAATACCGATAAAAAAATTAGGGGGGTCATTTTGAGAGTGCCCCCAGGGGGCTCATTTCAGGTGTCAAACCTTTCGTACTCAACAATACCGATAAAAGTCTGCTAGCTCCTGGACTATATGGAGCGGACCACCACTCGGACTGTCCCCAGTCGCCCGCCTAGCGGGATCGGTGTGGGATGCATCCGGAGTCGTTCTCGATACTGGCCTGCCAGCCGCCCCCCCCCCCCCCCCCCCCCCCCCCCCCGGGTTGGTCAGAGCGGACCGGGCCCGTGGCTGCGGTGCTCGGGCCCTAGAGAGTGAGGCGGAGTGGGGGCTGATTCCCCTACTCGACTCTGCGTCCCCACCGACCTGTCGTGCCCTCCGAGGCACTCGGACAGGCCCGGCACAGTGCGATGAAAGCCGCCCAGGCCGGCCCGCCCGCACCGCCTTACGGTGCGGCACGGGGCGGGTCCGCCCCGACATCCCGCCGGGCTCCCGGAAACAAACGGCAATCAGAGCGGCCGCGCGGGCCGTCGAGACGCGGGAAGTCGAGCTTTCACAAGCGAAACTGTGGATGGCTCATTAAATCAGTTATGGTTCCTGGGAGCGCACCCCCCTACATGTCTAACTGTGGTAATTCTAGAGCTAATACATGCCAACAAGCGCCGACCTTGCGGGAACAAGACCATCCCGGGCTCGTCCCGACTCCGTTTGTGAACTCTGGATAACCTGACGGTCCTCGCACCGGCGACGGATCCTTCGAATGTCTGCCCTATCAACTTTCGATGGTACGTTATGAGCCTACCATGGTAGTAACGGGTAACGGAGAATAAGGGTTCGATTCCGGAGAGGGAGCTCGAGAAACGGCTACCACATCCAAGGAAGGCAGCAGGCGCGCAAATTACCCACTCCCGACACGGGGAGGTAGTGACGAAAAATAGCAATACAGGACGTACTCTTTCGAGGCCCTGTAATTAGAATGAGTACACTTTAAATCCTGTAACGAGGATCTAATGGAGGGCAAGTCTGGTGCCAGCAGCCGCGGTAATTCCAGCTCCAATAGCGTATATTAAAATTGCTGCAGTTAAAAAGCTCGTAGTTGGATCTTAGGCGTAGGCTAGCGGTCCGCCGCAAGGCGCGCCACTGCCCGCCTGGCCTCCCTCACGGTCTCCACCCGGTTCTCTTGACTAAGTGCCGAGCGCGGCCAAAACGTTTACTTTGACAAAATTGGAGTAATAATAATAATAATAATGAGATTTGTAAAGCGCACATATCCACCCTGCAGGGTGCTCAAGGCGCTGTAGACAACAACAAGTAATTAATCCTTGAAAATTTGTGACATCAAGTAAGTCTTAAGAAGCGATTTGAACCTAGTTGTACAATGGCATAATCTGAGTTCAAGTGGCAATGAATTCCAAAGTCGAGGAGCTGCAACAGAAAAAGATATTGCGCCCCATGTTCGTTTAGCAATTGGTTCCTTGAGAAGTTGCTGGTTACTTGATCTAAGAGTTCTTGCTGGAGAATATTCATGTAGTAGTTCCTTAATGTAGTAGGGAGCCTTGTTGTTGAGAGCTTTGTGGACCAGAAGCATGAGTTTGAAAACAATCCTTTGGGAGACAGGAAGCCAGTGTAGTTCCTTCAAAATGGGGGTTATGTGACAGTTCCTCCTAGATAAGGTGATGATACGGGCGGCAGTATTCTGAAGACGTTGAAGACGGTATATTTGATTCTGAGGGAGTCCGTAGAGTAGTGAATTGCCGTTGTCTAGTCGTGAAGTCACAAATGCATGGATAATGTGCTCGGTAGCACTTCTATTCAAATACTTGCGTATACGACCAATGTTTCTAATTTGGAATGATGCCAAACGGACAGTGTTAGCGACGTGAGGTTTAAATGTCATTGCTGAATCAAATATAACCCCCAAGTTCCGGGCCTGCAACGATGGGGCTATCTGTGCATCACCGATTGCAATAAATGGCACAGACACTTTTTTTAATTGTTGGCGTAATCCAAACAAGAGAAACTCTGTTTTTTCCTCATTTAGCTTTAGAAAGTAGTTTTTCATCCAGCATCGGATTTCAGAGATGCATTGCTCCAGTCTTGCAATCGAAGAATCGGCAGGCTCCTGTGAAGACTTGAAGGTTATGTAGAGTTGAGTATCGTCAGCATAGACGTGGTAGTTCAGATGATGTTTCAAGATGATATCACGAATTGGCAAGGTATAAAGTGTAAACCACTGTGGGCCTAGCACAGACCCTTGTGGTACAGAGTACTCTAAAACAACAGGATCTGATATTGCATTGCCAATGCGGACATGCTGGGTTCTATTTGAGAGATAGGACCTGCACCATTCGAGAGCCGTGTCGTGTATACCGAGATAGTTTTGAAGTCGAGATAAGAGGATGCCATGATCAACGGTATCGAATGCTGCACTCAAATCGAGCATAACCAGCGCAGTGATATCGCCATTATCCATCGTAGACAGGATATCATTACTGACCCTAACAAGCGCAACTTCCGTCCCGTGGAATGGCTTGTATGCAGACTGGAAAACGTCCGAAAGCTCATGGTCTTGAATGTGGTCAGAGATGCGGGATGAGACAATACGCTCGATGGTTTTTCCCAGGTACATCAGGTTTGAGACGGGTCTGTAGTTTTTCAGAATTTCCTTGTCCAGGCTGTACTTCTTTAGAAGTGGCCGAATGTAGGAAACCTTTAGGTTGTCCGGAAAGCAACCAGAATCCAACGATTTGTTCACCACCTCGGTAATAAAAGGAGCAAACACATCGATGTGTTGCTTTATCATCATAGTTGGAATAGGGTCAAGTTCGCAAGATTTTGACGGCGATTTCATGATGACACGCTTAATTTCGTTAATATTTGTAGGCTCAAAATAAGACAGTCTGCACTTGGGATCTGCATGTGGCTCTACTAGTGGCTCTACTAGTGGGACGGGGTTGGACACCGGCATCAATGAGGATCGGATGTTCAAAGCTGAGACTAAAATACCTCTCAGGTTCAAAGCAGGCCGACCGCCTGGACAGCAGAGCATGGAATAGGACCTCGGTTCTATTGCATTGGTTTTCAGAACTCGAGGTAATGATTAAGAGGGACTGGCGGGGGCATTAATCGTACTGCGGTGTGAGAGGTGAAATTCTTGGATCGCCGCAAGACGACCGACTGCGAAAGCATTTGCCAAGAATGTTTTCATTAATCAAGAATGAAAGTTAGAGGTTCGAAGGCGATCAGATACCGCCCTAGTTCTAACGATAAACGATAAACCATAAACGATGCTGACTGCCGATCTGCCGGCGTTTCTCCAATGACGCGGCGGGCAGTCTGCGGGAAACCAAAGTATTTAGGTTCCGGGGGAAGTATGGTTGCAAAACTGAAACTTAAAGGAATGGACGGAAGGGCACCACTAGGAGTGGAGCCTGCGGCTTAATTTGACTCAACACGGGGAAACTCACCCGGCCCGGACACAGTGAGAATTGACAGATTGAGAGCTCTTTCTTGATTCTGTGGGTGGTGGTGCATGGCCGTTCTTCGTTGGTGGAGCGATTTGTCTGGTTAATTCCGATAACGAACGAGACTCTGGCTTGCTAAATAGTCACGCCGGCCGCCGCGCCAGGCGCTGACTGCTTAGAGGGACAAGTGGTGTTCAGCCACGCGAGATTGAGCAATAACAGGTCTGTGATGCCCTTAGATGTCCGGGGCCGCACGCGCGATACACTGAAGGGGTCAGCGGGTCCCGTCTGTTGGCCGGAAGGTCTGGGCAATCCGTTGAACCCCCTTTGTGCTTGGACAGGGAGTTGCAATTGTCTCCCTTAAACAAGGAATTCCCAAGCGCGAGTCTTCAGCTCGCGTTGATTACGTCCCTGCTCTTTGTACACACCGCCCGTCGCTATCACAAGTTGAATGGTTTAGTGAGATCCTCAATCTACATTGAACGTACTGTTACTTGGGAAAAGCAGACCAGGATTTGTACTTCAACTTACCTCACACAATAGCAATGGAAGATGTCATTTGATTGTGTCAACAGCGCCCTCCAGAGTTCTGTAATAGTTAGTCATTCTATACAATATTTCTTTGAGGTGCGGTTTTGAGCATTTAAGAGGGGGGACACCTATTTTACAATGCATTTTTAGCGGTGGTACTAAAAGTGTAACCCGTCCTCCCATGGCATGGTCAATAACATGGATTTTGGCGGCCATTTTGAAAATACGCCCTCACGGCCACACCCACCAGTAGGGAATTTGCAAACAACCTGATTTGAATAGCTCTATGGTCAAGGTTTCCAAAAAAAGTTGTCTTGAAAAATCCCCCGGGGGGAGGAGGGGTTCTCCAACAGTTAACACTGAGAACAAGTTTGGCAGCTCTGTATTGAATACTGGTGAGGCGTTTAAGATGTGCTTCCAGATAACAGGGAGTTACAATAGTCTAGATGAGAAGTGACAAGACAGCGAACCACATGGTGACAAGTATCATGATCAATGTATTTTCGAATCCTTGCAATGTTGCGCAGATGGAAGTTAGTAGAGCTACATACTGAATTAACTTGAGATGACATTGACATGACAGGGTCAAACATGACACACAAATTCCGAATATTAGTTGAGGGGGTTACCGTAGAATTTCCAATTGCCTGCTTTAGAACATCCGGAAATACACCAGTTGATAAAGACAAGTTAACAATAAGTCAGCTTCGGTACAATGATGTTGATGCATTGCTGTTGAAGAAGAAGGAGAAGGAGGAGAAAAAGAAAGAGAAAAGGTGGAGGGGGTTGTGTTTGTCTTGCTTACATTTCCAAGGACCCGGATCTGAAAAAAACACTGACACACCGAAGACTTTGTGCAGACTGAGGCCCTAAATCGTCTAAAAACGCTAACAACGCTTAAAACGCCATGTTTGACCATCTTATGGGAGTCTGCGCTCCCGAGAACCTCTCACGGATATTACGTGGGCCTATGACCATCTTTATGAGTACACACGGGTCTTCGGTAATATTCGTAAGGTAAGGTGTGTAAGTCAGTGGACTAGAACGGTGTGAATGTGATTGCTTTACTTTGCTTGTACTTAGTTCTAAACTTTGAAATAAAAGCACATAAGAACAAACACATGCTATCATTATTTAGGTATAAAGTCTTGCGTTCATTTAAAAAATTTTGCGATGTCATACGTGGTGTTTGCCACAAAGACTTTAGATTTAAGAGCCTTCTTCGCTTTTCATTGGTCAACAGTTTTTTGCCCAATAATGCGCATGCGCTGGTAAAGCCGTGTTGTCAATGGAAGACGGGCTTCCTGCAATGTGGTCAATTTCAATTTCCGCCCGGTACATCGTGAGTAGGTCGTGCGCTTTATGACGAAGCTTTTCAGACACTTTCGAGGGCAAATCACGAGTAAATCACGACCCGGGATGCTAGAAACGTTCGCAAGAAATTTCAACTTTTTTAAAATTCCCGCCGAACTAAAAACGACTCCCGCAAACAATAATTGACAACGGGCTTCCGAACCCCCGCGCATGTTTGGCGAATATGGTGGCCCTGAAGGGACTACGCAGATCGTCAATATTGACGTCAATATTCACGACAAATTTCACGACTTTCCTCAAAGTCGCGAATATTGACGTCAAATTTGACGTCAATATTCACGACTTTCCCAAAAAGTCGCGAATATTGACGTCAAATTTGACGTCAATATTCGCGACTTGCCCCCAAAGTCGCAAATATTTTGACGCGAATTTTTTTCAACAAGCTAGGTTTTGGCTAGTCTTGCTCCAAGACTGAGTTTTTCATTTGTCCGGGGCGCGCCGTGCGTTCGTCGATCATCCATACTCAGAAAACGGGCTTATTGAGGGCGCCCTCGATTGTCACGAGAGATCAGTGGGGTTGTTTCAAGTTCAGAAACAAATTTCGTGAACTGAACTTAAAGGTAGGATACACCATTTGCAGACATCAAAAATATTTACTACCGAATTATTAAGAAATATCTTACTTATTTGAAGGTAAATTATGATTCTATGGCACTGCTGAGCACTTGATTTGTAAAAGGATATCTCTTTACAGCATGTGTTCTGCACGCAGTTATTTCTGCACTGACGTGACCGAAGTGATAAATGCTTACAAATCTCGTGAACTGAACTTAAAGGTAAATTTGAAGGTAAATTATGATTCTAGGCATCCAGCAAAATGATCGCGCTAGATATCCTGTAATTATTCCGAAAAATATAATTTTATAAAAATAAATTCGCGATCGCCGGATCGCCCCGGAACAAGACTAGCCAAAACCTAGCTTGCTGGAAAAAAATTCGCGTCAAAATATTTGCGACTTTGGGGGCAAGTCGCGAATATTGACGTCAAATTTGACGTCAATATTCGCGACTTTTTGGGAAAGTCGTGAATATTGACGTCAAATTCGACGTCAATATTCGCGACTTTTTGGGAAAGTCGTGAATATTGACGTCAATATTGACGTCAATATTCGCGACTTTGAGGAAAGTCGTGAATTTTGTCGTGAATTGACGTCAATATTCACGATCTGCGTAGTCCCCAGGGCCACCATAATGAACACATGCCTGTGTTCAAAAAGCGTAACACCAGAGAACGTCCGAGTTGTTCCGATCAATTTGCAGTGTACGAGGCATGGAAGTCGGTGCCGGTAGCGAATTATTTTCCGTAGCCAACATTTGAATAGTGATCTTAGAGTCAGCGGAAACGTTCATTATCGATTTCGGATTGTATTAATAATATACAATACAATAACGGTCTACTATGTGTACGCTCTATATCATATTAGGAATATAGATTGATTCCGTAAGAATTATAGAGGATTAAAATCACATTTCTGGCAGCTCACCCTCTCTAGTATAGTGGTTAGGTAGATTGGCATATTGATCAGTGTTCTGTGGTTCGAATCCCACTCCAGTCTCATTTAAAAACTAAATTTTACAATATATTTTTAATATATTAAGTCAAAAAAATCTAACTATTGCTATGTGTTGTGAGAGCCCGAAGCAATGTTGACTACGGAAACAATACAATTGCGTCCCGGTAGCTTAATGGATGATCAAAAATTATGGTCTGAAAATAAATAAATAACGAACCAAAAGCGTAAAAATGCCTGCATAAAATAGCTTCATTTTAGCTTTGACTTTGATTTTTTCCCGACTTCGGCGGGGGGCACATTTTCCCTCAGATCCCCCCCCCCCCCCCCCCCCCCACCCCGCCCCCGCGTAGCGCTAGTGCGTCGGCCGCCGGCGACTTTTTTTAACGTACCACTATCGAGCTATTACATATATAATTGTGCAGGATGGCACTTTATACGAAATGATATAATTATTAAAACGACGCAACTGAGCGAGACATTGCTCTACTGTAGTGGATAATAAACAGGATTATTAATCAGGAGTTCAAATCCCATAAAACCCATTCAATTTTTGATTTTGAATAAGATAAGTTAATTTTTTATTATTTTATTTATTACATTTGTTATAGGTTTGTTAGTAATTTGCAACATTTTCCTTTTACTAATTAAGCGGTTTGGAGGATTTTTTTTAAAGGGAAATAAAGTCCGAGAACCTGACTTGCAACTCGCATATGCTTTAGTATACGACCATAGCTCGTTAGTTGTACGAACAAAAATATCGCCGGCCGCCGCTGACGCGCCGTATTGTTAACCTTTTTTTCGCCCTCCCTATCAAAATACCCTGGCGCCGCCCCTGGCTTGACCAACCATGTTGGCAAGACGTCCAAAGAACAAGACTTGTTTGGCGATCGAGAGATAATTTTGCAAATCTCATTTTCATCAACTGGTTCAAAGTTATTCAGAATAGTTATAGCTTGAACAGTGTCAGGCTCATTATCAATTGGATTGGAGTCTGCAAAATCAGTGTTATTATCAAGATCGTTACGAATCTTGACAATTTTGTTCTCAAAGAAGTCAGCAAATTTGTTGGACAGGTGCTCATTTTAATTACACACAGGCAGAGATTTGTTTAGTCTTATTTTTGTTCAGCAAAGTATTACTAATTTGAAACACCTTTTTCATATCAGCAGACCGCAGTTCGTTATTGAAGAACTCCTGCTTCGCTTTCTGAATCAAGTTAATGACATGTTTGTGATGAGAAAGATAGCACTGACGATTTTCCCTCATTGTGTGGTTTCTCCGAAATTCTGTTTATTTATTTGTTATTTTTTTGTTATTTTTTTGTTAATTTTTTTAAAGGGGGGGGGGGGGGGGGTGGCGTTAGGAAACAATAGTTTATAGGTATGGGGAACTTAGGGGGGAGTAATGCCGTCTGCCGGCGAACTAGTAATCCGCCCCGGCGAAATAGTAATCCACCTGAGCGAAATAGTAATCCGCCCGGGCGAAATAGTAATCCACCTGAGCGAAATAGTATTCCGCACGGGCGATAGTAATCCGCCCGTTTTAATTTTTACTTTTTAGCATTTGCTAATTTAATGGTAGTAAATTATAGAATATGTAAGGACCTTACAGCATTCAAGGAACCTGCTTGAGGCTAGTCTGGGTTAATTTTAATAAAAAAATTCAGATCCGATTTAAAAGTTTTCATGGTGAAGATGGGAAAGACATTTGGCTTGATGGCCATCGCAGATTTGACCTTTTAAACAATATAAAAGGTAGAATAACATGCACTTTGAACAGTTTGAATTTTTTTGTATAGCCAAATATCTTTATCCTAACATACTATGATTGTGTGCCAAATTCCATGTTTTTTTTCATTTGATTGAATATTATTTCACCAATCAGCTTGACTAGATGTCACATGGTGCTACTATATACGTAGATCTTTCTCAGCTCGAGTTTTTAAAAATTGATTACATAATTGAATAACATGCACTTTGAACAGTTTGATTGTTTTTGTATAGCCAAATTTCTTTATCATAACATACTATGATTGTGTGCCAAATTCCATGTTTTTTTCATTTGATTGAACATTATTCACCAATCTGCTTGACTAGATGTCACATGGTGCTACTGTAATTCTTTATCAGCTCGAGTTTTGAAAATTGATTACAGGGACGGATACAGGACTTTGTTTACAACGTGGATGCACCTTTTCAATAGTAACATTTAAAACAAAACCTCAGATTTGGTCACTTTTAATTGGTAGTTAACCGAAGTTAAGATTGTTTTGCATTAACGTGTCCAGGAGCCAGACTATTCTAATTGAAAATCGCAAAACTCTCAATGTGAACATTTTAATATATTGCGAGCTGTACTTAAAAAGCAACGCGCAGATTCCCAATTCATTAAATGGAATGTGGTATAGGAAACCAGTACGCATCACTTCCATCATAATGACACAATAAAATAGAAAAAGTTCAATTTAAAAATACAATTGTATGCAAAAGACATTGCAAGCAAAAGACATTGCAAGCATGGTGATTTTCTTATTCAGAAAATATAAACATAACAGTCTAAAACGAAAGTTTTGTTTTTATTTCCATCGCTATGGGGATGGTATTATGGCGTTCCGACGCTAATACCCAGCGCTCATTTCCCGTCAGAATCTTACGTCAGAATCTTACATCCTAGCCTGTGCATTACACTTTCCATCAACATGACAACGAATGACACGGACCAGATACCTCCCATCAGGATAAAAGCGCCATCGTAACTCCCGCTTACATCATAAATCCAACCTGAAAATACACCAGCAAAAATCACACTTCAGTTTTGTTCTTTGGACTTGGCGTCCTTCATCCCGTCATATAAAACTTTTCCCTGCAATGACCTCAGTTTGTCTGGTTGTGTGGCATGAATATCAGACTCTATAAAATATGGACTCATTGGTAAAATTGCGCATGATTAATTAAGTGATGATCATGACGTGACCTGTCACGTGAGAGGGTGTAACCAATAACAGGGAAAAGAAATCTGGTTTTCACAGGAGTCTGATATTCATTATCACACCGGCAATCGTAAAAAATTAATACCAAATTCCACTTTCCTTAAAACCACAGCACACCAGGTGCCGTGATTTCACAGGATGCCTAATACTTAATTCACCTGCAGTCAAGTAAGGTATTTCATAATAATGCAGTAAGTTTGTTTTATTATGTTTGCAAATGGTGTCTAGTTTGACAACAGGGGAAGTTTTTCAAGCTTACCCGGTAAGAACCCAACACCGGTTGAAACAAATCCGGCAAAGATTCCCATCCAACTGAAAGCACTGACGAGATTATCAGCACCCAGCAGGTCCTTGGTATACACGTCCAGCAGCGCACCCATCGTGCCGGATGCCCCCATGAAAATGGCAGCATTGGCCATCAGCAACCAGTAGGTGTCCATCCAGGGATCGCTGAAGAGACAAGCAGCACCCAGGGTTGTCGTCGCCACCATCATTGTCCTGAGGGACACCCAACCCCGGTCCACTATGGGCCCGTGGCCTACCTTGCCGACCAGATTGGCCACCCCTGCCGCTGCAGCAAAGGTGACTGCGTCTTGACCGGAGAACCCTTTAGCGTGGATGTGGCCAACAAAGTAGATCACCCACAGGTCGCTGACTACACGGCTGCTAATGAAGAGGACCACTGTCAGGTAAAAATAGGCTTTCCTGAAGACCCCCAGTCCAAAGGTCTGAGCGCAACGCGCGTCACTGAGTTGGAGGCAGCACTTCAACCTTTGGGGCTTGGACTCGATTTCGCCATCAGGGAGCGGTGCGTACTCGTCGTCTCTCACATCAACGTCGTCTCTCCCATCAACGCCGGGTCTCCGTGGTGGCCGGTCGGTCAGAAGTGCCCCACATGGGATGATGTGCAAGCAGATGGCGCCCAGGAGCAGCATGGCTCCCCTCCAACCGTAAGTGTCTAGGAAGAGTTGAGTCAGCGGGGCAAAGACAATGAGAGCAACCGAATGACCTGCGTGCCCGATACCGTTGGCTGCGGTGTAGTGGGTGGTAAAGTACCGCCCCACCATGGCTCTGGTCAGGATATTGGAAAAACTTAAACCACAGCCTATAAGGGAAGGAAACGTTGAACAAATTCCACCCATTAATCATTTCAGTTAGTAAATAATGTAAGGAGATCAACAAGCTGATCTAAGTTGTATCAGTTGTTTGTTAAACAAATACTTAACGGTTCGGTGTCGGTCAAAGTGGGGCGATGTGGTCCAGTGGTTTGCAGGTTCGAATAATGTACGGTGGTACGCGGATTCGAACCCTACTAGGGAACATGCTTGTGTTCTTGGGCAAGACACTTTACTGCAATTGCCCCTCTCAGCCCAGGAGTATAAGGATGTGTACCTGTGAAGGTATGGACCACATGCGCTGATCTTGAACAGGGATAATATTTGTGTAAAGCGCTTTGAAACATGCATTTACAGAGTGTATAAAAAACAATGCAACAAAATATAACGGAATACCACACAAATAATGTAAACATCGATAATATAGATATGATTTCAAAGATCCACTTTAAAATGAGACATCAAACGTCAAAATCTGACAATGTTTGACAGAGTTATAAATAATTTTCCGAGAGGGGTTAAATTGATTTAGTTTGTATACTGTGCAAGTGTATAATTTAAATCAAGTCGCCACCGAAACAAACCAGCGATGAGTTACCATGTCCGCTGCCGCATGCACAGACAAAGACAAAAGTGTCTAACGATTTGATTTTAAGTCTACACTTGCACAGTATCCAAACAAAATCTAAAAACTTGGTCCCACGGTCAATTTGACCACTCTTGGAAAATTATTCATAACTCTGTTAAAAATTGTCAGATTTGGACGTTTGATGTCTCATTTTTAAGTGGAAACCAGTATCTTGGAAACCATATATATATTATCGATGTTAGTTATTAATTCTACGTGTGGTATTCCGTTATATTTTGGTTGCATTGTTTTTAGACATACTGTATAGGGGTAAAAAGCGCTATATAAAGACCAACATTATTATTTTAATTTTTTATTCATACACTAAGTAAGATTGATTGATTTCTGTCACTAACCAAAGTGTTCTGTTTCACAAGCTCCTTTAAATTTCATTCATTAAATCAATCATTGTTGTTGATAAACCAGCGGAAATATGATCTCTTAAATTCCCCTTTTCGAAGTAGTTCTGTATAATTTTGCACAGACGGGACTTCTCAGCGCCATCGGGGGTATCAAGGCATCTAAAATAAGAGGCAATGGGTAATTTAACATGGGTAACTTGTGTGCCACTTCGTATTCGCGAGGTGCGTTTTTAGTATCCACGTTATTTTGACCATTGCTTTACCTGAGAGCACAGTCAGGGACACTGCGAATTGTATGACAGAGGTTGTCAAGGAGGCCACAACTATAGATCCACCAATCAGCACACCGCTCACCATAATAACCAGCCGGATTCCAAACTTCATTTCCAGGGGCCCGGCAAAAGGTCCTATTTTATATCAAGAATATACCAACATTTCATGAATATCCACATTCTTTATACAACACCTTAATATATTCCTGTCATCAGATTAGTGGATCGTTGATCGTGCGTTAAGTATTCGTCTTAATGGCGTTCTTTTTTTTTAAACCCACAAAATGTCGGTGATTCAGATTAAGAAGGATCAATCAAGAGAACACGTAACCCAACGTTCGGTGACTCGAACCCGAGTGAATTAATGCCATTCAACCAGTCATACTGCTTTCTTATTCCCAACAAAGGCCCTCGTGCGTACCTCCAACACGTGTTTTAGTTACTTGTTATATTTTGTCTGTCTCCGCACGTGCCTTCATCGAATACTTTGGTCATTCTATATGGTGGGTCTAGTCTATGGGTCTATTATGGTGGCCGGCATGGGTGGCTTGTGCGTAAAGCGCTCACCTCTCACCAATGTGGCCCGGGTTTGATTCCCGGCCCGGACCATGTGAGTAGAGTTGTGCGTTGGTTCTCTCCTGTACCAAGAGGGTTTTACCCTGGGTCCTCCGGTTTTTCTCCCTCTGGAAAAATCAAACACTTTTGATCTCAGGCTGTGCTCCGTAGTCATATATGAGTCGATGTGGCCGGCTGCCATAGGCGCCTTTACGTGCCAGCGACTCGACCACGTTGTAGCGGCGTCCTTCGCAAATCAGCACACCAGATGCGAGTAAGGATGATTAGCCTCCCCCATTGATAGTATTATTATTAATATGAAGTAAGATATGAAACGGAGGGAACCCCTACTTTGTGGCGTTTATGGC
This sequence comes from Crossaster papposus, assembly GCA_037893245.1. Lineage (NCBI taxonomy): Eukaryota > Metazoa > Echinodermata > Asteroidea > Velatida > Solasteridae > Crossaster > Crossaster papposus. The sequence goes on along the minus strand of JBAIAA010000007.1, from coordinate 120,952 downwards.
GCTTGCGAAATGTTGTCGTTTATCAGGAATTCTTTTTAGGTTTTTACAGCGGGGAGGGGGGGGGGGGGGGGGTGCGTCTATATAATTTATAGGTAATGTATAGGGGACTAAGGGGGGGGGGGGGGGGGGGGTCCCTAGGTCTCATATCGTGCTGGTATATGGTGGGTACGCAAATCAACGAATCGAAGGAATGAAATTTAAGATACACCGAATTAGGTTCTTGGGGATTATGTTTACTGTAAATGTAAATATGTTGTTTCTTTTCTCTGTTAACAAAATTACCCAACCGTGTGAAATCTGTTTTCAATAATTCCAACTATACAGTGTAACACATGTAGTCGTTATTTCCTGCAAGAGAGTGGTTTGGTGCGATTTTGTGTAAGTCTGGTATATAGCTTTGCGTTGTCCCGTGTTGGGAGGTATGAACATATCCCCAGCACGATATGTGGCAGAGGGGTACCCCCCTCTTATCCCTATACTTTATACGCACTCAACACTATTGTAACCTAACCCATCCCCCCTTGAAACCTAAAAAGAATTCCTGAGATTCCGGGAACACAATGGTCAACACAAAAGAGGGGGGGGGGGGGGGGGGGGGTGTTTCGCGGCCACATATCGTGCTACATAAGTATAAACAACGGCCTTTGTTGGGAATAAGAAAGCGGTATGACTAGTTGAATGGCATGATTTCAATGAGGTTCGGGTAGCCGAAAGTTGAGTTACGATCGAGTGCAACTTTTGATTGGCCCGTTTTTGTTAAAGGTTGGACACACCATGGAGGAAGGACTAGACAGGAATTGGAACGGCCCGCCAACCCCATTGTAGTCCAATTGTCCTTTGTGCACATCGTTCGTTGCCGTTTCGGCCGCTTTAGTGGAGATAACAATTGCTCGTGTTTTCGTGAGTTAATATAATAGTACGAGCACACAAACACAAATATTTCGCATGCGCAGTAGTCGCCCAGCGCTCCTTCTCATGCGCCATCTTTTTAATTAAAAGGGAAATACGACAATGTTTCTTCGAATGACAAATTAAGGACAATTATGAAGACAGATTTTGATGATATTTATGATTTTCCGACAAGTTTCGACGGCTGAAATTCGGAAGTTTATATCGGCACGTTGTCTTTTAACCATTCGTGTGTGTACTTTAGCTGTGTGTACATTAGTGTGCACAATTTTTACAAGCGTTCGTTTTCCACATTCGGATTTCGTTTAGAAAATTATTTTTGCGTGATAAGACTGTTTTTAAATACTATGAACATAACAACATCATTATTTCAAAGGCTTTTTTATTTTGTTTTATGGAGTTTTATGAAAGCCAATTAATTAACAAAAAGAACTTTCGCGGTTTACAAACGATAAAATGAAATTGAAATTATCCGTCTGTGTCACAAACTGGGTTCTATCTAGCAAGTAATGTATCTTGTGGAACACGTCACTGACAATTTAAAAGAAAACAAATCTTCCGAAACGAACGTTTATATTCATCAAACAAAACAAACTAATTATTTATTTACAATAACAATTATATACAAGTGTTAATGTGTTCAATTTTGAACAAACTGGCACACACACAACTCTATCGACACTTATAACACTAATTAGTGCCCTTTACGAGCGATTTACTTTGGATAACTACAACTGAAATCTGCCAATTTGGTACAGTACATGTTTGTATAATGTCTATAAGGTTTCAACTTTACGGGTACGGGCACATGCATCGGAGGCGAACCGCTGGGGCGTTGCCGATGTACCGATGGTGATGTGGGCCCGTAGAGGGAGGTTCCTTAGGAGGGTGTCCCTCGCCGTCACCGTTGGGGATCCAAGTATAAATCCTTCCCTCAGTGTTCGGCAGAATAAACTGTAACTGTAACTCCACTAAAGGGAGCCCTGGCAATTATACATTTTACAAAAATAAGGGTATTGCCAAATTGTGCAATATAGGTTTAAAAATCAATAAACCTGTCTAATATTACTGCGGCTATTACCGAGTACAAATATCGTGCGATATGACCAATCTGCATATGCATGTTTCACAATAGTAATGCGTTGCAACGGGGCGTTGCAGAAAATACCAGAAAATAGACATATATATTCTAAGCAAAACTATCAATAATTGAACATGCATATAATATATGAAACTTACAGTTTTTTAGACGAAAGCTGTCCTAAAAGCCTGACTCCCTTGGCTGTAAAAATCAGGCAGGCTCGATCGGTATAATGTTTAACAATTTTTGTTATACAGCTATCGCTGATCAAATAACTTGGCTATCGCCACTCCTTTGGGGGAGGGAACAAACTTTCCCACAAATAATCTCGAGCTAACGCTCCACAAAACTGTGCTACCGCACCACCGATCTCCTCGAGTCTCTGTCAAGAACTGCCCCAAACAAAATCTAACCAGCTAAAACGTTCCACGATCTATAGAAAACAATGTTATGCAAAGTAAGAAACTCAAACTATTTCAAACGTTCTCGCTATTCCCTTATTTGGGATACCACACCTAGAAATCAATCGCAAGCTATTAGCATACATCAACTGGTTTTACATAAGGGGAGGTGAATCGTGACAAATAATGAATATGTATAAATGAGAAATTGCGCCCTCTTGTGACACCACTCCCTTTCCAAGAAAAAAAAACACCTTTTTTTTTTTTTTGTAAAAAAATAAGCAATTTCTCCTTATTACATAATTTATACAATCATAATTGTTCAAATCTATACAGAGATTGACTTTAGTTCGTGTGTCACCACAAATTCAACGTTTCGTTGGAATCTATCGATGTTCAATCTCTACCACAAGCAATTTCTGCCATTAACTGTCAGGTATCAATCAACTTTAATTAAAAAAAATATTTAAGGCAATTTTATGCCAAATTTATAAACTCTTCTTGGCGTCACTTATTGATTACATTTGAGAATATTAGAAAACTCAACCTAATTTTCTGGGCAACGGCTAAGAAAGTCTGCCCCGATATTGTCTATACCTTTGATGGCCTTAACTACATATCTATATGGCTGCAAAGCCAATGACCATCGCATTACTCGACTGTTACTGCTCTTGGCTTGGGAAATATAAGTAAGTGGTGTATGATCAGTCTGTAAGATGAACTGTCTTCCATACAGATACACCTTAAATTTCTCAATGGCCCACACTAGGGCCAAGCATTCGCGCTCTATTGTAGAGTAAACTCTCTGTCTTGGCAGGAGTTTTTTGCTCGCAAAGCAAACAGGAAACTCTACATTATCATGAGTCTGCAAAAGAACTGCACCGATCCCTATATCTGACGCGTCTGTTCGCACAGTGAATGTTTTTTGTGGGTCTGGCAAATGCAGTATAAGTCTCAGCAAAATCTGGTCTGACAGATCTGAACTTTATTCTATATCCTTCCTCACTCAAGAGGTATCTATTCAACAGTGCTTTCTTTACAGCGTCATAATTATTGGCTGCTGCACTAGGCATACGCGCATAGACTTCTAGGGCCCTACCAGTGAGTAATGCACAAAGCGAGGTTGCCCAATCCGCCTTATGCCATTTCATGATAGTCGCAAATCTCTCAAATCGCTTCAAATACGCGTCTAAGTCATCCTTGCCATCTTTGAATTCAGGCAGCTTGGGGAGCTTTGCTTGCGGCTTGTGCTCGGCTGCCTGTGCTACGCCTGCTTGAGCATTGATCAATTCTTGCTTCTTAATTAACAATTCTTGTATCAACTTGTCATGTTCTCTACGATTCGCGCGTTCTTCTTTCTCTCGCGCTGCAAGTTCTAGTTCATATTCTCGCTCGACTTGCTCGCGTTCCTTCGCGAAAGTTATCAGCATATCTCCCGTGAGATCTAAACTCTTGCCTAATGCCAGATAGTCTTGAAATGCTTTGGCTGCCGGCATTTTGGCGGGATAATGAACTTCAAACAACAGCGAAAGTGTCAAAGAAAAACCGACTACAACAGTGATACGCATCGAAATTCTATCGCCGTACGTGCAGTTAGTGCAAAACTATTCCCTCGGTCAGACTCATGATACGCATGCGCACTAAACCCTTACAGAGCTAACCATGTACTTACATTGGAACATAATTCACCTTACATCTGAATCTTTACGTACAACCAAAAGATATGATCAGTTACATTTAAATCAATGCAATGCAATGTCATGTCATAAAGTTAAATGCAAATGAAATTTCAATCCAGTACCAATATCAAAATACAATCATAGAAATATCAAAAGGCGAAAAAAAAGGAGAAATGTTTGGTTTTGGTGTTTCTCTTTTTTTTTTTTTTTTTTTTTTTCTTCTTTTAAATCAGGACGTGTTTCAGGTAAAGAATCCCCTGTTGTGAGGTTCTTCCCACCTGTCGAATTTTGGCTTTCCCGGACAAGCCCCCATTGTCACAAACTGGGTTCTATCTAGCAAGTAATGTATCTTGTGGAACACGTCACTGACAATTTAAAAGAAAACAAATCTTCCGAAACGAACGTTTATATTCATCAAACAAAACAAACTAATTATTTATTTACAATAACAATTATATACAAGTGTTAATGTGTTCAATTTTGAACAAACTGGCACACACACAACTCTATCGACACTTATAACACTAATTAGTGCCCTTTACGAGCGATTTACTTTGGATAACTACAACTGAAATCTGCCAATTTGGTACAGTACATGTTTGTATAATGTCTATAAGGTTTCAACTTTACGGGTACGGGCACATGCATCGGAGGCGAACCGCTGGGGCGTTGCCGATGTACCGATGGTGATGTGGGCCCGTAGAGGGAGGTTCCTTAGGAGGGTGTCCCTCGCCGTCACCGTTGGGGATCCAAGTATAAATCCTTCCCTCAGTGTTCGGCAGAATAAACTGTAACTGTAACTCCACTAAAGGGAGCCCTGGCAATTATACATTTACAAAAATAAGGGTATTGCCAAATTGTGCAATATAGGTTTAAAAATCAATAAACCTGTCTAATATTACTGCGGCTATTACCGAGTACAAATATCGTGCGATATGACCAATCTGCATATGCATGTTTCACAATAGTAATGCGTTGCAACGGGGCGTTGCAGAAAATACCAGAAAATAGACATATATATTCTAAGCAAAACTATCAATAATTGAACATGCATATAATATATGAAACTTACAGTTTTTAGACGAAAGCTGTCCTAAAAGCCTGACTCCCTTGGCTGTAAAAATCAGGCAGGCTCGATCGGTATAATGTTTAACAATTTTTGTTATACAGCTATCGCTGATCAAATAACTTGGCTATCGCCACTCCTTTGGGGGAGGGAACAAACTTTCCCACAAATAATCTCGAGCTAACGCTCCACAAAACTGTGCTACCGCACCACCGATCTCCTCGAGTCTCTGTCAAGAACTGCCCCAAACAAAATCTAACCAGCTAAAACGTTCCACGATCTATAGAAAACAATGTTATGCAAAGTAAGAAACTCAAACTATTTCAAACGTTCTCGCTATTCCCTTATTTGGGATACCACACCTAGAAATCAATCGCAAGCTATTAGCATACATCAACTGGTTTTACATAAGGGGAGGTGAATCGTGACAAATAATGAATATGTATAAATGAGAAATTGCGCCCTCTTGTGACAGTCTGTTAATTTGCAATCTGTTGATTGATTTTGTTTTATTGTGTTAGTTCGTTTTTATTATTATGAGGGTTATGTTTCTTCGTTTAACCCTTATGGTACAGTCACACGGCCACTTACGGTAGCTGCGGATGCTTACGGATAAAAGTCCGTAAGCATCCGCAAGGATCCGTATCATCCGTAAGCATCCGTATCCATCCGTAATTCAATCCGCAGGATCCGCAGACATACGCAGATCCGCAGCGGAATTTTGAAAATCTCAAAATTTTGCTGCGGATGAAATATACGTAAGCATCCGTAACTCATACGTAAGATACGTAAACTCATCCGCAGGATACGTTAGATACGTAAACTCATCCGCAGGATACGTTAGATACGTAACTGATCCGCACACTTTGTCGGGTGTGCAGTTGCCTGCGGATACATAGGGGTACGTAAAAAGATGGAGATCTCAGACTTGATGAAATGCGACTGAAGCAAGCTCCGATCCACGTGGGTTTATTTGCGGATGGTGCGGACGCCAGAGGAAGCCGACATGCGCAGACACGAGCGTAACTTATCCGTATCGTCCGTAAGTCATCCGTAAAATCCGTAAGTCATCCGTAAGTCGTCAGTAACATGTGCCAGCGGGTTGGCAGCGGATGGGTTCATCCGCAGGTTTTACCCGTAACATCCGTAATTCATACGTAACATCCGTAACTAATCCGTATCGTCCGCAGAATATAGGTAACTTTTGCTCAAATTTCCGTATTGGGGTTAAAAATTACGCATTTTCATTATCCAAATATACGCAGGCATCCGCAGGTCCGTAACATGGCCGTGTGACTGTAGCATTAGCACGCTACCATTCATATACATACGTATTCCCATTGCGCTGGATTTCCTGTGCAAGTCACTAAGTAATGCACACTAATATGTTCCAAAGCTTTTTACTCTATGATGGGTGTGTTTTACAGGAAAATGCAACATAAACTATTTGTTCAGTATGAAATTTCCTATCCATTGGTGGCCGTGAGGATGGCTAAAATTGATCAGCCAGTCGTGGTGGTAAGCCCTCCGAAATGCATCATTACGAGCTGCGATCCGAGCCGCGTTAGGAGCCGCATCACCGCTTGCTGGCGAACTTCACCGGGGCCATCGTCACGTTGTGCCCCATCACTACTATCGTCATCAATGGAACCTTCAACACGTACTTCTCGTACACACTGGCATACTCGTTGTCGACACTATCGTTGACATAATCGTCCTGAAAAGGGCCTTCAATGTCCGAATCTCCGGAGTCTGAGTCCCTGAAAATCTCCTGAAATGCAGCTCCGGCGTCCATTGAACACTCGAACAGCGGAACGGACAGATTTTCAATCGAAAATAGCAGAGAATTTTGTAAGAAACGAGTGTGAATTTATGGTTGAACAACGTTAGCCTCGTAATCATCTATATCCAATGGTACCCGGGTGAGGGTCAGGGGTCAATGGTTTGTCATATTCATTCATTTATAAATAGAATGTTGTTGTGGGCGACTGTGGTCGCCGATAGCAGTGTGGGAATAAATGCGCTGGGCGACTGGAGTCGCCGGTAGCGTGCAAAGGGTTAACCTCTATAATTATTTCGTGTAACCTAACCGTGACCCTCCGTATGTTCCAGGGCCATAAATGGTCATACGTGTCTATACTTAGGCTACAGCGCTAGCGACGCATTGTGGATTTTCACGGGGCACGCGAACGATTTGCGAAGGATGCAAATGCCGAACAAATTGCAAAGTCCAACATTCGTATTTTAGGCTCCAAAAGTTCGCCAAACATGCGCGGGGGTTCGGAAGCGCCGTTAATTGTTCGCGGAAGTCGTTTTTAGTTCGGCGGGAATTTCAAAAAAGTTTGAAATTTCTTGCGAACGTTTCCAGCACTCGGGGTCGTGATTCGCTCGTGATTTGCCCTCAAAAATGTCTTCAAAGCTTCGTCATAATGCGCACGACCTACTTACGACGTGCGTGATTTTTCGCAAAATCTTCGTGAAACCCGAAACAGATTCTGACAGTTTGATGAATGTATCACGCATGTCTCGCGAAAGCAGCGAAGTTCGTCCGATCATTTCTCGAGCTATTCACGAACTGTTCGCGTACTTCTTGAGAACAGGTGACTTCGCCAAAGAAGCAAACGCGAGACTTTCGCGAGATAATCGCGCGACATTTGTACGAATGTCGCGTGAATGTCGCATGAATGTCGCACGACGTTTATTATTAGCGAAATATGCGCGAAAAGTTCGCACGAATGTTGCCCGAGATTCGTGCAACATTAGTGTTGTTTGTATTTTAGTCGCATGTTCTTCGTGTATGTGGACTGGCCATAGTTCGGCAAATCTACACACAAAATTCGCACATACGTTGTGAGAAACCGCATTGTCGCAACACATTCGGAGAAAAACTTCTCCCTATGTTGGACTTTGCCGTTTGTTCGGCATTCGCATCCTGCGCGAATCGTTCGCGTGCCCCGTGAAATCCCACCCAAAATGTCAGAATCTATTCGGGGTTTCACGAAGATTTTGCAAACATCACGCACGTCGTGAGTAGGTCGTGCGCATTGTGACGGAGCTTGTTGTACATGTTCGAGGGCAAATCAAGCAAATCACGACCCGGGATGCTGGAAACGTTCGCAAGAAATTTCAAGAAACCTTTTGAAATTCCCGCCGAACTAAAATTGACGACGCTTCTAAACGCTTCCGAGCGCATGTTTGGCGAATTTTAAAACTTAAAATACAAATGTTGGACTTTGCAATTTTCTCGGCATTCGCATCCTTTGCGAATCGTTCGCGTGCCTCGTGTGCCAGTACCGTTATTTTTTTACATCAAAATACCATTATTTACCCCGAAAAATGTGGACCTTTTGGTAATGTATTTTTTTTTTTTTGGGGGGGGGGGGGGGGGGGGGGGGGGGGGGTGCGTACGCACCCCCCCCCCCCCCCCCCCCCCCCCCCCCTGCGTACGGGCCTGTCTCCGTCCCATATATTGCTTCAGTTGCTTCCAACAATACGGTCAATAATCCTATTCGTTGCCGTCATGCTTCTGTTGACTTGCTTCGTCATGCTTCTGTTGCCGTCATGCTTCTGTTTTTAATTTAGCATTTCGTTTATTTTGTCGGTCTCGTTCGCGCTGAGTTTGAACACGACCGTACACTTCCACACGTAGGCCCTATATGCAGCGAATATAAACGTTTTCGTTGTTCCGCCATGCTTTGTTCATTGTTTTTCCCAACTGCACAAGTAATATGCTCGCGATAAATTGCGTTAGCCAGGTATAGATCATGGCCCGGCCAGCCAGTCGCAGTAGGATGGTCCTGAATAGTCAACTCAACCGTGTTGACTAGTGTGCGTTCGATACGTTAGTCTAACTTGCCCTTTACAAAATAGACCCATTTGAAGGGTTTGGGAAACAATATTAACAGAAACACAGTATAATATTAATGTTACTATATACTCTCCTTAATGGTCATCAATATTTGATGTAACCTCTCGACCTACCCACAAAGTCGGCGATTCCGTTGATGATTGCGATCGTCCATCCAATTATCCAGGTACTCGACTGGAATTCTTCTTGTAAGACGGGGAGCATCACGCCGAGTCCCTTGATGAGACCTGTCCACACCAGCCACGTCATATGCAGAGAGATCACGGCACACCATCCCGATCGAACTTCGGCCGATAAGTAATCCATCGCAACCAACACGCTGTCTTGAGAAATAAAACATGCAGAGAATGATAATCCTGATTTGTATTCATGTTGGTGGAAACAGTTAACTTGGCCTTACATGTAATTTGTTTTTTCAATGTGGCTTATGGCCCAGTCACAATGTCGGCGATCTGTCGGGGATTAGTTTTGGCCGGGGGTCGTCGTAGAAAATAAAGAATCCTTGAACAATCCTAGCAATAATCCTAATAAAAGTGGAGCAGTCACATTGTCTGAGATTTTTTCAAAAATTTTGACCCGGTTTTGTCGAAAAATCGTGGGATTAGCCTCCGATCGCCTCCGATTGCATCGGAGACGATATCTGCAGCAAGAGCGTCTCAAACTTTTAGCGATCCGATCGGAGGCGCCCTTATATACACGGCGATTTACTACGATTCCACCGTACGATTCGTCGGAGACGATCACAGAAAGCGTACGAATCGTCGCAGGGCGCCTCCGATTCAGTCGGAGGGCGCCGGAGACCACTCGCAGACATTGAATCTCAACCTGAATTTCCAATCCCACACAGAATCTTGCGACTAGTCTCAGATTATTCGGAGGACGCCTCCGATTAATCGGAGGGCATCGTAGGTCATCGGAGATTGTGTCTGGGATGCCCAAAATGGGTGAAAAATCTTGCGAGCAATCTTAAAATTTTAAGTTCAAAGTTGGGGACCGCGACGGGTGTGGCGATGCCTAAAAAATCTGCGACAAGCCGCAGGCGTCCGGAGAGCGCCTCCGACGGGTGCAAAATCGTGAGATCTGTCTTGTGACTGATTTGTGACTGGCCCATTATCGTCAGTAGCCGAGGACTTTTTTAGCATGCAAAACGATATCCATTATATGGGCATTTCATCGAGCTGCTTAAAGGAATCCCCATTTGGAGATATCGAGACAAAAACTACTACCGAATTATTAAGAAATATCTTACTTATTTGAAAGTAAATAATGATTATATAGGCATCCAGCAAAATAATTGCGCTAAATATCCTGTAATTGTTCCGAAAAATCGAATTTTATTAAACAAATCCCTATCGCCGGACAGCTGCCCGACGCCGGTTGGAAACGAACGCCTTTTTTTTGCTTTTTTTCCGGCATCCATGATTGTAAGACTTCGGACAGGTCAGTTAAACAATATTTACTATAAAATACAACCCCCCAAATCCACCAATTTCTGATACATCAAGCAATTACCAATGGCGTATCCTACCTTAAAACAATCTGCTTCAGCACACACACAAAATATAGTTATGTTATAATATAGCAGCCACAGCTCCGTGTGGTGTATTTATCATTTACAATATTCTGTACAATAAACAGTTCAACCAACATAATTTGGTATTACAGCATGCAGCAGGGCAGTCTGGCCCAATATTTTAATTACTTCACAGTGCGTATACACAAACACATATTACGTTTCATGTTGATAATACAATGCAACAAACTTGACAATTGATAATTCATGGAGTTAACAATATTATCCATACAGTTAATTAATTGTAATAATTAAATCAGTAATATAATATTACAATTACTATACAGTGCATTACCAACATGTAGGAAGAGCAAAGCAAGCTTTTATGTTCTCCCTAATAGGACAAATTACACAAAACTTTCTACCCACGTAGAGGCAGTGATATTACGAGACCAAATAATTTTTATTATGAGACCAGATTTAAGTGACAGTATGTAAAATGATACATCAATAATTACTAGTGACAAGTGTTTACGGACAAGGGACAACAATACAGAAATGTACCTGAATGGTATATGATAGGAATTGTTTTTTCTATTAAAATAAACAAGTTGATACACTGAACTAATTAAATAACAACTAGTATTGACTTAGAACATTATCTTTAAACTCCTTTGCAAACACTTTCAAACTTGGGGTGTTTTTTTAGTTTTCTATCTAATTGATTCCAAAGCAGAGCACCCCGAAGCTTTGTTTTGCAAGCGATGTTCTATGGTAATGTATATAAAGATCACCTTTCGATGCACCACGAGTACTGTATGAGTGAACAGATGAAGACATTGTGAATATGTTGTTAAAGTTAGGAGGCAGCATTCGATGGTTGTACTTAAACATAAATTTACCCAAGTTAAGATTGTATAAATCTTTAAACTTAAGTACTCTGTTTTGAAAACAAAGGAGAGGTATGTGCCAGATAATCGGCCTTCGTAATTATTCTAACTGCTTCTTTCTGCAAAAGAATAAGTTTAAATTATACATTTTAAAGTATAAATTATTAAAAGAATTTCGGAGAGCAAAAAGAACTTTAACCTATTCATAACACCAATATTTTTGGATATTTTGTTGGACAAAGTTTCTATCTGCTTGTTCCACATTAGGTTTTCATCAATATATAGTCCAAGAAATTTGGTATTTTTAATTTGATCAATTGTTTCTCCATTCATAGTGACAGATTTTGTGCACACATACCGGTACTTATTTTGTCTACAACTAAATATAATATAATTGACTGAAAGCTTATTACATAAAAGCCATTTATTTACTTTAACAAGTTCTTGGTTTATCGTCTCTACAGCAACATTAGCGTCATGGTGGTTATAAAGTAAATTGGTGTCGTCAGCAAAAAGGAAGAATAAAATTAAATTACTTGACTTGCAGATGTCGTTCATGTAAATGATAAACAGCAGTGGCCCCAGAACAGATCCCTGCGGAACTCCGCACGTTATTACACCTTTCATTGACCTTGTATTGTTGTATAATGTTACAAATTGCATTCTATAGCTTCGAAACCACTGTAATGTTACACCACGGACACGCTATTAAACGTATGGATTAAAATATTATGATTGACAGTATCAAAAGCTTTTTACAAGTCTAAAAATACACCAATAGATACTTGTTTATTTTCTATAGCATAGTTAATTTAATTTAATACACTTATTATTGCTAATTCAGTAGATCGTTTACTTCTGGAACCATATTGTGAATTTGATAGTAATACATATTTTTCGATAAAGCATAATAATCGACTATGAATCAGCTTTTCCACGACTTTAGAAAACACAGGTAGAATGGGGATTGGTCTATAATTGCTAATATCGTGTTGATTACCTTTTTTTGTATACTGGTACCACCTTACCTATTTTCAGTCTGTTTGGGAAAACCCCTGTCGTAATGGATGTATTACACATTGCGGCTAGTGGTTTGACTAAAGCACTCTTTGCCTCTTTAGTAATAATATATGATATACCATCCCATCCTGGGGCTTTATCAGAGGCAAGATTACAGATAATTAAAGATATTTCGTCTTCAGTAATTGGATTTAAAAATAGAGAATGTGGGCATCTGTCATCAAGAAACGATTCTAAGCATTGAGTGAGTGAGTGAGTTTTTTTTAGGGTTTAACGCCGTACCAGCATCAATGGCCATATTCACGGCGGGAACAAATTTCATTCAACAATTTTTTATTTCATTCAACAATTAATGTGAAGAAGTTACAGTTTTAGAGGTGGGAGGAAAACCCCAGAAGAATATCCTGGGGAAAAACCCACGGAGTCAGGCAGGGATCTAAGCATTGATCACACGTCTGAAGCTCACTTGCAATCTTATTACCAATATTAACAAAATAATTATTAAAAGTATTCGAAATCTCAAGATCGTTGTCTATTTTGTTACTATCTTTAACCAAATAAGTTGGAACCTATTTGTTTTTAGACTTACATAATCATGAATTAATTAGTTTCAAAGTATTTTTGTGGTTACTTTTTTCTTTATTAAACTGAGTTTCTAAGTACTATAGTTCGTGAATTGCCATTACGACCGAGGGTTCCCTATTGTGTTTTCCTTTATTCCTTTACTGAAACCTAACCCCATTGCTTTGCGCTTATCTTGCCGATCGAGGACAAAGAAACCGTCCTTCGAGGATCTTTTGTTCCCATTGTTTTCTGTTGTTTTTCGATCCTCGATCGCAAAAGGAAACAAGCACTTCTTTGTTGCACTTCGTATCACTTTAGTAAGCGTGTTTTTATATTGTACATATAAATTCCCTTAGTTATCCATGGTGATTTATGTTTGTTTAAAGTAGTTTTATTAAGGGAATAAATGTGTGTTCGAGAGGTTTTAATCACTCTGTTTAATACTGCTTGGAGTCTGGGTGCTGATAATTACAATCGCCTTCAGCTCGGGTAATTATCAGCACCCAGACTCCGAGCGGTATTAAACAGAGTGATTAATACCGACCGAACACACATTTATTCCCTTTCATAAATACATTTTTTGTAAAATTCAGCCCAAAAATTCCCGAAAATCCAGGAAAATTGTCGCAAGTAAATTTCGGTGTTTCGCCATTCTGTGTGTGTCAAATGACATGTTTCCACCTCTGTCGCTCTAGACAATACATTCAATAAAGCGTATTTACTATGAACCAGACTATTACTGCCTTTGGTAACCTCGTTTCCAGGGTGTCGAGCTGTACGTGCCCAACACTACCCGCTATTACTATTGGAGACGAGGTACGGTTGGAAATAAAGTGAGCCATAGGAACGGGTATAATGCGACATCGCGTGACAGGGTTTTGTTGCCAGCTGGTTTTATCACTTCCAGCCACGTCTTTATCGTCCGTTTAATACCGGCCACGTGACAGGCTCTCGACCAATAGGAATGCCTAAATTGTCCCAGGTATTTATGAATATGACTGAGAAGAAAATCCCCTAAATAGAAGTTGACAAATATGTCCAAGAACATATAGCTCTTATCAACATTATCTGAGCTCAGAACATGATCCCAGTCAGTACCGTTAAGGTCCCGAATAAAACGTTGGATGTTGTAGATTTATTAATTAAAGGATAAAAGGAATGTGAAGATAGGATTTCAATAAAAGTTTGAACATTACCATCTGTGTCATAGTGAAGGAGATTAATATTGAAGTCTCCCATTAAATAACATTTTTTATTAAAATTAATTGTTTTATTAAGTACGGTATGCCATTAAGGGCATCTCAAAACTATGTATTATGAAGTTTTAGGAGGTCTATAAACACCTCAACAAAAGTAAGTCCCCCTCTCAACAGTTCGTCATAACATCGTCAGGTAAAACATTTTACCAATCAAACTTAGTTAAAAATAATCATATGACTGTTTCCTAAATGTTGTTTAAAATAAAAGATGTCCATAACTTAATGGCTGACTGAGCTCAAATTAATGACAAAACTGCCCTTCTCAAATTACACCGCTGTCTAGGCGAGACTCGCATAAAGCAAGGAGGTCTGGGGAATTTAGCTGTAGAAAAGACTGAACTGCATTGAAATTTTTCCTAACCCCTCTTACATTGGTATAACATAATATGAAGGGCTTTAGACTGTTCAGCAACGTTCTGGTCCGCTATAGTACTTAGTAAATTAGTACTGCTAGTGTAACGTACCCCTTGGTGTTTTCCCCCTTAAATTCACGATTTATTATCTGCACATTACGTTCTAATTTCACATTTGAAACCCTGTTTACTTTAATGCATTTACTATAACAGATTTTAAGAGCAGATTTATACAGGATGCTAAGGAGAATTGGTTTAACCGTAATGTTAAATGTTTTAAAATTCTGTATTTCTGTTTCACAAAACGAAGTCCCAAGTTGATAGATTTCGAATATTTGAACGCTTTTTAAAAATGTTTGAGATATTATTTTACATCGTACTATTGTAATTTGGTTATTTTTCTTTAACGTACGTAGATGGTTTTCAACTTTAGTTTGAGTACTGCGACTAAGTGTCAGCAGACGGCAGTCATAAAGTGCAGCTAGCTCAACCATCTGATGAGTACAGCGGCTGGAACTGGAACGATAGCTGTTCCGCAGCGACTGGAACTGAAACGATAGCTGTACCGCAGCGGCTGGAATAGGAACTTTGAGCCGACAAGCTTTGTGCTGAATAACTCAGTTGTGTGTAAAATGACAGAAACAAATGTCCAGAAAATCAACCGAATCAGTGGGAACATTCCTTTATTTATTTGTAAAATTATTTCCTATCAGAATGATTGAGTTCTTGACCGCTAGGCTAGAGATTGAATTCAGAAGTTTGGCTGATTTTAGTTTTCTTTTGAGTGACAAATATAAATTTCTAAAGTGAAGGACACAACTGATGACTAGCCATCAGAGTCAATATTAATTCCAGAAGTGTGTAATTTAATTCAATAGTAAATTTTCACTGTACCTATATAAATTATCAGTTCAATTCAGAAATATTGTATTTAATTAATAATAATCAATAAGTAAATAAATTGTGTAAATATTGATTCTTGTGTCCCTTGGCATGCAATTATTTTGTAGTTTGCAAATTATGTCTTTCAGTCATGGCTGGGTGAAGGATGTAGTTGTGACAATGTACACATTATAATAATACATTATACTGTACATGTGTATTCCTGTAAAGTTTGCATATTAAAATTAAATTTGATTAGTTCAGAGAGTATATGCGGTATAGTAAAACTATACACTGTACTTTTCTTTTTTCTAGAGGGAAAGGGGATTACAGTATTGGACGAGTCACTCAATACAAAAATATAAACCAAATACAATGTACAAATGTACATGTACTGTCTATTCTGGCATGCCAAATACCGTTTACTGCCAAATACTGTGCGTTTACAAATCCTGCTAAAAACTGTCCCATCCTTCCAAATACTGTCCGTTTAGACAGATCCTGCAAAAAACTGTCCAATGAGTCCAGCCAAATACTGTCCGTTTAAAATACAGATCTTGCTAAAAAGTGTCTCATGAGTCCAGCCAAATACTGTCCGTTTAAAATACAGATCCTGCTAAAAACTATCTGACCCTACCCCATCTCCGTTTATATTAAAGATCCTGCTAATAAAATACTGTCCGTTTATTTATACAGATCCTGCCAAATACTGTCCGTTTATAATAAAGATCCTGCTAAAAACTGTCCCATGAATCCTGCAAAATACTGTCCATTTATTTATACAGATCCTGCCAAATACTGTCCGTTTATTATACAGATCCTGCTAAAAACTGTCCCATGAGTCCTGCCAAACACTGTCCTTTTATAATACAGATCCTTAAAATACTGTCGGTTTTAATATACACAGACCCTGCATGTCAAATACTGTCAACAGTGCATGAATGCGCGCGCGCGACCGTACACTATTTTGCATCGGACACTATTTGGCACATATTACGTGCCAAATAGTGTCCGGTCTCTATTGCACATGCCCACCGGACACTTTTTCGCACCGGACACATTTTGGCACGACACCGGGCATTCAAACCCTTCAATCACCCTCATGGTTCCAATCAACAGGTTACCCTAGCCTCGTCACTCCAAGTCCCACTTATCTGACTATCACAATCCACGAGGATACCGCGCTACTGTTCAAGCAACGGTTACCCTCAAACAACAACAAGTCGTTAAATATGCACAGGCCAGGGTACGAGTGACCAAGCGCTAGAGGACGATAAGCCCAGTCACAGGGCTAGCTCAACAACCACCACCGGCACCGGATCGCCACTCGACCGTCACCGCCACGATGCGTTAAACCATGGAGCTATCTCTTCATAGCTCCATGGTTAAACCGACGACAGGCAATCAAAACCCACAACAAATAACACTAGCTAGGCTTCACTACCCCCCGCACACACCAGTTCCCGCAATACATGCAATAACAATACACTGTAAGTTATCCAACTCCACTTACCGAAGCTAACTTTGAAGTCCGGTTTTTAGATCTGAGGAATCGCGCAAGTAAATAGACAGAGTCAGAGGTCATGTAGCATCGCCACCATTTGCAAGAACTGCCCAAAGCTTCGACGAAGCCCCTGGACTACAACTATACACGCTGCTGAATGGTCGCGGCACCCCACTACCTGTAGATGGTCACCGACCTTGCATTAAAGTACACGAATTATAATAGTTTTAGTCTGACCCTGTTTTGCCACAGTACGCGTGAAGGTCATTACGTCTCAGCCAATGAAAAGCTTTGCTTGTCACACTCCACACATGACAATCCACTGCCGATGATAACGATGCAAGATAATGCCAACTCGTTGATCGGTACAAACAGAAGCAACATAAAAGATAATTCTAAGTGGCGGAGTTATACTGTATTGTATTGTAAAGAAATGCATTGCACAGGGTCACTGTGGTACTGGCAGGGGGGGGGGGGGGGGGGGGGCGGAGGGGGGGGGGGCCCTTCGAGGCTGTGATTGCGAAACGCTGTGGTACCGTCCATTCTCAAAATAGGGGGGAACAATTTTCTCACTCGAAAAATAAAGAGTTTTTGGCATCCAATCTTAACATCTTGTCTTTTGTAGTTGTACAAGGTTGTTATTTACCTTAATGTTTATCATCCAATGACAAAAATTGTATTGAAAATGAAAAAAAGCAGTCGAAAAAAATTAAGCGTTGACGTACCGTTCAGGGGGGGGGGGGGGGGGGGCGGAGGGGGGGCCCTTCGAGACTGTGATTGCGCAACGCTGACGTACCGTCCATTCTCAAAATAGGGGGGAACAATTTTCTCACGCAAAAAATAAAGAGTTTTTGGCATCCAATCTTAACATCTTGTCTTTTGTAGTTGTAAAAGGTTGTTATTTACCTTAATTTTTATCATCCAATGACAAAAATTGTATTGAAAAAGAAAAAAAGCAGTCGAAAAAAATTAAGCGTTGACGTACCGTTCAGGGGGGGGGGGGCGGAGGGGGGGCCCTTCGAGACTGTGATTGCGCAACGCTGACGTACCGTCCATTCTCAAAATAGGGGGGAACAATTTTCTCACGCGAAAAATAAAGAGTTTTTGGCATCCAATCTTAACATCTTGTCTTTTGTAGTTGTAAAAGGTTGTTATTTACCTTAATTTTTATCATCCAATGACAAAAATTGTATTGAAAATAAAAAAAAGCAGTCGAAAAAATTAAGCGTTGACGTACCGTTGATGCACGTAGAGATTGTGCACAAATACTAAAACGACGTTGACAAATACCTCCCCTAAAAAGGGCAATAATAATCGATAAATTGTGAAAAATCGTGCTTCGAACCCACTCACTTTTTTCCATGGATACGTTTAAAAAGGATGTAGCAGTGATATACTGAATTTTTTTAAAAATCTGCCTGTGAACCCCTTGCGTTTTACCGTGTTGTTTTCGAACGAAAATGGCAGAAAATGACATCGCCCCAAACAAAATCCGTGTAGATCGTGCCTGCGTACCTGGCTTTGCGGACGTTGTATGAATCACTGAATTCGGGAAGCGATACACGGAGCAAATATGTACGTGTTTCAATGTTGCGCTTCGCGGTAGCGATCTATACGTATTTACTGTGTGAGATATGTGGCTCATGAGCGTGGAAGAACGAATGAGATACATTTCAACGTTGGTGGCGCACTTTCTTGGGCCCCCCTTAGAACTCACCACCTTAGAATGATTGAGGGCGCTCTTCATGTCTCCCATAGTTGGCATTTTCTAAAGCACATTGTTTTAAGAAGCCATTTTCAATGTGAATTTCTGTCAGTATTTCTGAGATTTTATAGTTATCCTCCTACACTACCGATTACTGTGACCTTGTACACTTATGACATCTTCCCCAAAACCAGGGGCGGATCCAGGAATTTCGGTTAGAGGGGGCGCCAAAAATTGTCAACATAATATATTGGGAGAAGATATGGGAGCGCAGGAGGCGCGAAGCCCCAACGCCGAGATCTTCTCAATCTTCTCGAGATTTTTTTAGGGGGGGCGCGCGCCGGGTGCGCCCCCCCTCTGGATCCGCGCATGAGAACCACAGTCATGTAAGTTTAGCTTCATATTTCTGCTACTTTATTGGATTTATTTCAATAGTGATCTCCAGACTGCAATTATGTTTTTCTTTACATAATGAGGCCCGGTCACGTTGGAATACATTGTGTGTATTTTAGAATAGTTTTATCAGCATTTTGACTCTGTCAATGTAGTTGTTTTCGTTTAACCTAGCCTTGCCCCTTTTCATTGCTTAATGATCTCGTTGGTTAATTTTGAGGTTTTGTGTGAAAATTCATGATTCGCTTATGTTAAGCACCTCACAGAACAGACTTGACCTTTCCATCTTATTTTGATGATATGTATTAGTAGTCTAGCTTTGCAGGATCGTTTGTAGTGCTTCAGGAAAGTATGTTACTCGTAGCTTTTGTATTGCTTAAGAATTCATGTTAGTTTTGTGTAACTTCTTTTCTTACGCTACAGTTCACCGCGTGGAGAACACATGGAATCCAAGTTTTAACATTTGGCCGTGTCACTTCCTTTACCCGTGGTTGACACTCGCTGGCATAACCTTAGTTACCGCTACTTATAGCTACACTTTGCGCAGAAACCAGTACAGAGATATTGTAACGAAAACCGTTTTCTGGGGTCGACACACACACAAGAAGGAAACTTGGACAGGTATTCTGTGTTTTCTGGTGATTCTTAGGCCGTTTTTAACGCACACTTCTCCGGTGAAAACAAGTGACATGAAGCTTACCGCTATTACGCGGCACTGGAAACTGCTAATCCGGTTCGGCGTATGCGCCATTCAGAACGGGTTCCCGGCGTACCGGGAGCACCAGGCGATTCCACAGTGGAATCGCTCTAGTGCCCATTATCGGCCAACCGGCACAAACGTTACAAAGCCTTCCACGAAGACCTTGTGTTTGCCCACAAACAAGACGGTGGGCTCTGACGCCGCACACCCGGAAGACCCGCACCGGAAAGCGTAATTTTTTTCCTAGGAGGGTTAGGGGTAATTATCATCAATGGGCGTATCTACACCACACTGAGTGGAAGACACTTGGGTTCTCAGATCCTTATTTCCCCTTAAATTAAACTCACTCCAACAACAAACTTGGAGACCAATATAGTCAATGGAAAATAGGCAGAGATCTAATTCGAACCCCCCTTTAGAAGTCATTATCCCGAAGTTTCTCAACCTGTATAAACCTGCGCAGAATCTGTCTCCATAGTATCCCTAACTTAAGGTTCATCTGTGAAAATTTTTAAAAGAAGCTAATTTCAACTGATTTGGGTAGGTATGGGTATGGACAACTACCAAAAAAAAAGGAAGGAGGGTTAGGGGTTGGGGAACTTTTTTTATTAGAGGTCAAAGGTCATTGACCCCTGCCCAAATATCTAAAAAATATATTTCAGCAACAAAATATGGTATATAGATGATCTTGGTGTCAAAATGCACAGAATTACAATAGAAGATGACATCAAATAATTATTTACCCTTGGCACCAAATTCTAACCTCCGAAAATGAGGTCAAAGGTCACAAAACTATTTTATTACTAAAATGTCATAATTATAGCAACACAATATGGTATATAGATGAGCTTGGTGTCAAAATGCACAGTATTATGAAAGAAGATGACATAGAATAACTACTGACCCTTAGAAAAGAGGTCAAAGGTCAAAATTAGACGTATTACTAAAATGTCATATTAGTAAAATAACAGGAAAATTTCCATGAGCACAAACAAATCTAAGAGGCTAATTTCAACTTATTGTGGCGAGTATGGGGGTTATTATTTATTCCAAGAGCAAAGAAGGAGGGGGAAATTCCCTTTCTGAGGGTCAAAGGTTTTTGACCCTGCACTAAAACACTATACATTGTATCTCAGCAGCAGTATGTTTTTCATAGGCCTAGATGAACAGAATTATACTAGGAGACAAACACAATATGAAATGAATTCTTCACCACCAAAATACGAGGTTAAAGGTCAAAATGAGCAATTGGTGGGGGGGGGGGGGGAGGGGAGGGGGCGGTTAAAGTTCATTAGTGTCAAATAGTTTGTGTATGTAAAGTAGATGTGCATTTATGTTTGGTGTTTGTTGGGAAGGAGCGTAATCATACATTCAGCCTACGTTTTTTTTTTTATTAAAACGATTCTCGGTCACATGGGAAGGACATTAAATTGAAGGACGTCTAATGCTGGGTTATGTGGAATTGTTTTCTTTTTCTGTGAGACTATTATATTTTTTAGTTAAAGATAAAGTGCTTTTGCAAGAAAATAGCAAAGGGAAACCGGTTTATGCAGGCATACTTTAAGGAACTTCAGTTTATTTGTTTGATCAATCCCAGTGTTAGCTGCAGTGAATCAGAACTCATTCTACTATGGGAAGGGAAGGGTGTTTATGAAAGTTGTCACAAGTCAGAACTATTTCTCATCGTTTTCGTTATTGTTTTGGAGATGCTGCAACAGTTCTGCTGCGTGAAGTATCATGGAATTTTATGTTTGTTGCTGGTCTGCAGAGATAAATCTGTATATTTATGATTTGCTGGTATGCCAGCAGTCTGGTTACGAAACTATATTGCCCGGAGCGTAAGTCTTAATATAATTTTTTTCTTAGTGATATACGCTTCTGGGAAGCTAGTTCTGGCCACATTTTTTCTGCGAGATTGCAGTCGGTGGGAGGGTGGGGGGGAGGTGGTTACGTGTACAAGTTTCAAGAGAACCCCTCCGTGTTTTTCGTTATTTTCTTGAGACGCGGTTCTGCTGACAAGTATCATCTGTAATTGTACGTTATCTAGTGGGTATGCCCGGTATGCCAGAGAGTGGTTGTTTGACTGGCCAGAGCGTAATTCTTAACTCTTTTTATTTTTATTTTGTTGTGTAAGACACGCATCTGGGGCCGGGGGGGGGGGGGGGCAGTTCTAGCCACATTATCTCTGCTAGATGACAGTCAGTGGTTGGAGTTCGTGGACGGGAAAATACATCGTTGGGTTAGACATTCCCTAAAAGCGGGAGTTTCAAACCCAGTCTAGTTTGGGCGACGCGTTGACTGGTTTGTGTATTGCAACAGTGGTCCTTTGTTTTTAGTTCACTCAGTGATTGATTATTACCGGTAATAATATGCCGTCCCCTTTTTTTCTCCTTTTTTGGAAGGGGAGCAGGGCATATTTTTTGTGCTATATAATGCACTTCATCAGTCACCATTCTTTTAGTTTACTTTTCTTTTTCCTTGTTTTTATTTGTGTGTCGGTTTATATGACAGATTGCAAGGACAAATACCGGCTTTTGGGAGGTATTGATCGAAAGGAAGGCATCTTGACTTATTTATTTTGTTTTAGTCTTGAGATCCATTTATTGATCATTGTTTTGTTCTTCCAATAGTTCCAATAGGATTTGCACATTCTCCTCATCCAGGTTGTTTTCGTCTTGGTTGGATTGTGGAGATGCTTTAGTCCTAGATCGAACAAGTTCATATTTTTTGTTTTTGTGCCGTTTGTATGCCAAGGGTTGGGTATCAAAATAGCCTACATGTATTTAGGTATTCGTTTTCACTAATCCAGTGCCAGTGTTTGAGAAGGGCCCGTTTGAGGGCTGGGTGCGTGACTCCGTGGGTAGTTTGGTAGGACGAACACCAGTGGGGTATTTTCATTTTTTTAGTTAGCGGAAGTCTCGCCCCTTTGAGGAAGGAGGGCTAGGTCTTCGTTTGTGTATCCGCGCTTGTTAGGTTTGTCTTTGAAGAATTAAACCCTCTCCTCAAACCCTTTTAAATGGGTACATATACGTTTGTATCTAGTCACTTCGCCCTTGATTAAGCCACCAAATACCGACTTATGGTGTGCTGAATCTCTCTGCTGTATACTCTCTGCAAGCTGCACCAAACTCATCTCCTTTATAATAGGAAACTTTTGGGACATCTCACTTCACTGGGGTAACTAGTCAAGGTACAGTACATGTAGGCTAACTAGGTTTTATGAGTAATCACTCCTTAAACAAAGACATCATTCATATCTCTGGGGTGATGGTTTGTGGATTCAATATGGGGCTTCAAATAATGACCTTTGACCTTTGAGGGTCAATTTGTTATCCTACATGTATATCACACTTTACATTTTTCTACTTCCAGTGTAATTATGAGCATTTTGACACCAAGATCATACAATTACCATATGTTGTTGCCGAGATACAATTTATAGTGTTTTAGTCCAGGGTAAATGACCTTTCACCTCTGCTCTTAGAATAAATAATAACTCCAATACCCGCCACGTAAGTTAAAATTAGCCTCTTCGATTTGTTTGTGCTCATTTTGTTTTAATGGTAATTTTCCTGTTATAAATTATATGATATTTTAGTAATACATTTTTTTTGTGACCTTTGACCTCATTTTCGGAGGTCAGGATTTGGTCCTAAGGGTCAATAATTATTTGATGTCATCTTCTATTGTAATTCTGTGCATTTTGACACCAAGATCATCTAATTACCATATTTTGTTGCTGAAATATAGTTTTTAGAGATTTGGGAAGGGGTCAATGACCTTTGACCTCTAATAAAAAAAGTTCCCCAACCCCCATCCCTCCTTCCTTTTTTTTGGTAGTTGTCCATACCCATACCCACCAAAATCAGTTGAAATTAGCTTCTTTTAAATTTTTTCACAGATTGGCTCAATATATGGCTAAATTAGGGTTACTACCAGACGAGAGTATGTTGAAATTTAAGGGACGCTTAAGTTTTATTCAGTACATGCCCAACAAACCAGTAAAACGTGCGATTAAAGCATTTTCATTAAATTGTAGTAAATCCGGATACACGTGCAATTGGGAACTGTACACGGGTGCTGTCAACACAAAAACTGTAAAGGATAAGGTACATATAGAATCCGAGTCATCAGACTGCCATCCACCAAACCCGACAGTTGCCGGAAAAGTGGTTATAGAATTAGTCAAACCACTTCAGAATAAGGGACACGTCATATACTGTGATAATTACTATACGAGTCCGTCGCTGATAGCAAAATTGTCTGAACAAGGCTTTGGGTGTGGCGGAACTGTTCGATATACTACTAAGGGAATACGTACCCGAGGTCGCAAATCCAACAAATCATTAAATGAAGAAAGGTAACAACCAAATCTTTTTGGTGAAAGGTGGGCAATTGTACATGGTTTGGCAAGACAACAAATCTGTAACATGTTTAACTAATGTCGGCAGCACTGCAGTGTCAAAAAAGCAAACTCGATGTAAAAAGAGCACTTCTGGATTTCGTGAAGTTATGAAGCCCGAATGTATTTTATCTTACAATTTAAATATGGGAGGCACAGATTTAGCAGACCATTGTTTTCAGTACTACAATCATACCCACAAAAGCTTGAAATGGTGGAAACGAGTTTGTTACCATCTTCTCAATATAATTATTGTCAATAGCAGAGTAATATTTAACAGCACAGCAGGGAGCAAAAATGTCAGTAACCTTGATTTTCGTATAGGGATTGTACAAGGCTTGCTATTGGGTTGGGAACGTAATGCAACAAGTCGGTTGATATACCATATATTCCTATTGATTTGGCAAGACAACAGCACTTTCCTGGCAAAAACCGCAATGGAAAGAAACGCGACTGCATTGTTTGTAACCGCAAATTAGGCCGGCGAAAACAAACCGATTATGTAAGCAATGTATGAAGCCTATGTGCATATAGTTCCTTGCTTTGAGAATTACCATACCACTTGATTGTAAATACATACTGTAACGAATTCTGCCAGTTAATTTTAAGTAACACAACAAACATACTCAGATAGAGAAGCAAGATTCATGCTCGTGGATGCCGTTATTCCTTCTCGACATCTTTATACTGTACTTGTTCTCATAATAATAATATATATACACAAACATTAATTGCAGTATGGATTTTTATTTAGCTTACAAATAAAGAACTAATTAAGAGGCACGGCTGGGGTTAAACAAAAGGGTACTAACAATGGTAATGCAATGGTAATTAACAAACATCAAACTAAAGAAAAAAGACATACGATGCTATCGCATCAGCTGCCCAGCCCAGAGTCCTTACTGAGTGCCAGTGTCACTGCACTTTTATGCCTAACTAAACAAAACATTTCCATTCCTTTGTTATGATAATACTTCTGTTGCATGCCCAAGGTTAAGCCCAGTACATTCCCACTTCTATTCATCTGCTATATGATAATACCTTTGTTGCACGCACCATGTAAGCCCCGTACATTCCACTTTCATTCATCTGCTATGATAATAGCTTTGTTTATAAATGAAGCACGATATGTGGCAGAGAAACCCCCCCCCCCCCCCCCCCCCCCCTCTTTTGTGTTGACAATAGTGGTCCCGGAATCTCAGGAATTCCTTTTAGGTTTCAAGAGGGTGTTATCGTCACCGCTATGTATTTGTCTATCTGTTAAATGATCGTTCCCTTATTTGCATAAGCCGTAGGTCTGAGCATGTTTGGTATGTAATTACGTAATTTCTGGTCGCCCCACTTAACCACCGAGGCGCGCGGGGGAGATTGAGTCAGTTGCGTTCACGCTTCCTACCAACTCAATTCGTTCTTTCTGTAGTCAACCATTTGTAAGTATTTTTACCTTTGATTTATATCATGTTTATTTCCGAAGATGTAATTTACCTGGAAGCATTTATCTTAAGGTTTACATTGCTGTTAAAGTGTTTGCCTTCTAGTTTATAAGCCTTTTAATGTACACTAGAAATATCCGAACATTCCTCAGAGCCAACGCCCTTTATAGTTCATGGTGCGTCGGGGAAACAAATATAAATTCTAACCAAGACGATTCGTCTACCAAGATGGTCCATCTACCTTATAATCCCCTCTAAAAAATATCCCCCTAGCTAAATCGGTTTGTCCACTCCATGTTTCCTTCTAAAAAAATATTCCTTTAGCCAAGATGATTCGACTACCATGATGGCTCATCTACCTTATATTTCCTTCTAAAAATTATCCCCCAGCCAAAATGATTTGTACACTTCATTCTTTCCTACTAAAAATTATCTCCTAACCAAGACGATTCGTCTACCAAGATGGTTCATCTACTTTATAATCCCTTCTAAAAAATATCGCCCTAGCCAAAATGGTTTGTCCACTCCATGTTTCCTTCTAAAAAAATTATCCCCTTAGCAAAGACGATTCGACTACCATGATGGTTCATCTACTTCATATTTCCTTCTAAAAATTATCCCCCACCCAAAATGATTTGTACACTTCATGTTTCCTTCTAAAAATTATCCCCTATTAAACCAAGACGATTCGTCTACCAAGATGGTTCATCTACTTTATAACCCCTTCTAAAAAATACCCCCCTAACCAAAATGGTTTGTCCACTCCATGTTTCCTTCTAAAAAATTATCCTCTTAGCAAAGACGATTCGACTACCATGATGGTTCATCTACTTTATATTTCCTTCTAAAAATTATCCCCCACCCAAAATGATTTGTACACTTCATGTTTCCTTCTAAAAAATATACTCCAACCTGATGGTTAGTCTAGCCCCATAATTCCTTCTTAAAAATATTCTCCAACCTGATAGTTAGTCTAGCCCCGTAATTTCTTTATAAAATTTAAAAAAAAATATAAAAAAAAATTAAAAAAATAAAGAATTTATCTAACTTGATGGTTAGTCTAGCCCCATAATTCCTTATACAAATATCCTCCAACTTGATAGTTAATCTAGCCCCGTACTTCCTTCTAAAAATATCCTCCGATTTGATGGTTAATCTAGACCCATAATTCCTTCTTAAAAATATCCTCTAACTTGATGGAACGTTGAAGTACTTTCGTTTTATAATTATACCTTTATTTTCTACTCAAAATGTATATTACAAATGGCCCTGATAATAATTCGTCACATGTCCAGTTATAAAATTAAAATAAATTAATGATTCCTGACAAATACAGATTATCGTTCGTCTTTTTGTTCAGTTTGTTACCATCTTTTTGTCTATAAACTTTCGTATCCCTTCGTGCCGAGTTTGGCAAAGACTGGATCTTTAAACCGGTCGTCAAGCTCGTTAAATGGCACTTCCCGAACGGTTTAAACCCCCTTTCTCCACGGGGATCGTCTGATCGTCTAGCGTATCGTGAGGTACGTTTAGGGATAGCTATGGACTTCAGGTTTGTGGCGCTATAAATAACAATGAGAGACAAGTCGAATGATTTGCACCGGCATTCTTTCGTAATTCTCGAGAGTCTGCGGGGCCGTTCATCTATCTTTTTCTCTCTTCTGTTTTTTCCCTTTCTTACTACAACTCTTTTCTTCTTTCTTTTCACGAACGTTTTCTCAATTTGTCGACGCCTATTTTTATTTACCATAATTAAGTTTTTTATATCTTTATAAATAATTAATCAAATATTTGTTATTTCTATAATTCTTGAGAACGAGATACGTCTAATATAAACAATTCGTCATTAACCTTATCGAATACTTGTATTACTCTGATGCTGCGCCACACACTTTATTGATACGCGCCAACGATTGTTTTTAACACGCGCGCGTGTGGAGCGCACATGGCTAGAATGATGATTCAAATTCCTGCGTCACGTTCACACTTCGCCCCTAGCTGCCATCGATGTTATACGCCTTTCTCTGTATACTAGCGCTATAACGCAAATTGACCGACTGCAAGGTATTTTTATGTTTACACTTGTTTTTTCTTTCTTTCTAACACCACGTAAAAGTTCTTATGGGGTAGGTCGTGCAGTCTCGAGACGAAACCTACCCATGGTCTGAGCGAACTGCACCTGACGAGTTCTCGCTTTTTAGACATTTTTGTTTATAAATGGTCTCCTTGTTGAAATTTACTAAAAATAGACTGGTAAGAACCTTTACACGCCGGCATCTTTACCTATACTAACCTGAACTCTGTACTCTTGTACTTTAATCAGTTTGTTTCTTTACTGTCCTGATAAATACCCGCGCTGCGTTCTTATGGCCCAATGTATTTTTTCCTCAATATTCCAAAGTTCCCTCCATTTCTCTATAAAACATTAAATCCCACAGATGTCATTCACTAACGCATCAAGGACCATTAACAAGATGGCTGTTTCTAAAAGCCTGAACGCTTGGAAGTTGGCCTACAGAAAGTCCTGCTCCACTCCATTCGGCAGATACATCAACCAGTTTCACAAAGATTGCATTCGTATAATTATTTCTTTTTACCCTAGGACTCTCGACATTATTTACTACTCTCGGCCTTATTTACCCTAGGACTCTCAACTTTTTTCCCCAAGGACTCTGGGCTTTATTAACCCTAGGACTCTCGGCTTTATTGACCCTAGGACTCGGTAATTGATTTCCTGATAATAACACGTCACTGTACAGTTATAAAAGTAAAATAAATTATTGACTCCAGATAAATACAGATTATCGTTCGTCTGTGTGTTTTAGTTTGTTACCATTTTATTGTCTATTAACTTTCGTATCCATTCAATTATGCCCCATACTTTTTTAGAATAAATGTTGTTTACGCTTTAAATAAACAAACAAACAAACTCCCCATCTAACTTGAACAAAATTAATTTCAAAAAAGGAACCTGGCCTATCTATAACCTTTGTCTGGTACGCATCTTTGTACTTACTAATAACCTGTTTTCCTACTATCTATCGCTTATTGCCGAGTATGATATATGACTAAATCTTTTATA
Organism: Crossaster papposus; assembly: GCA_037893245.1. Lineage (NCBI taxonomy): Eukaryota > Metazoa > Echinodermata > Asteroidea > Velatida > Solasteridae > Crossaster > Crossaster papposus. Next base: position 92,248 of record JBAIAA010000007.1, on the reverse strand, counting down.
ATTGGTCGTCATGCTCATCATAAGGCAATCCTAGAGAGGTTTAAAACTCCTTGCTTCCACGGTGATAGATTTAACGTTTGATATATCGTGAGGTATATCTAGGATGTGTAAACCTTATGTTTACTCCGATCTTAACGACAACCAAGTTAACGATCAATAAATAACATGTATATGCTGGTTCTAGCGCAGCGTTTCTTCTGGTCATCGAGAGTAAGGAGACCTTTCCTCTTTATTTTTCCATCATTTCTACCCTAATATTACACTTCCTTCCTCATTACAACCTACCTTTTTACTGTCCCTCCATCCACTTTTTTTCTTGTTTCTCCTTCCATTTCTTAACTCACTTCTTTCAGCACAAACCAGATAACCATTTTTGAGTCCAACTACATTAACTAAAACGCTATCGTAATAATAATGAATGGTTTCTAATAAATATCCCCCAGCCAAAATGACAAGGAGTTACTGTCTGAAGTGTCTATTGAATGTAGAGCTAAGGAAGTTCGTGAACTGGGTTCTCAATCTGAGAGTAGAGCCTCGGGCATAAAGTGGATGGTTTCCTCTGACGAATTATTTTTCAAAGTTGAGCGTATTGGACACAATTTGTTAACGAGGAGGAGAAGATTCCACGTTGCATAAAGCCTTGTAGATTTGATGACGCCATAATCGAACTTCACCATTTCTCTGATGCCAGTTCACAAGTCTATGGTTGTTGTAGTTATGTTCGTTGTACAAATAAACAAGGTATGATCCATGTGCATGAGCAAGAACAAAGTTGCCCCTGTAAAGTTGTGTACGATACCACGTTTGGAACTGCAGGCTGCAGTTCTCTCCGTCAAGGTTGATACTTTGTTGAGACAAGAGTTGGATGTTGACCTTGGTCAGTCGTATATTCGTATATGACAGTAGGAGATTCCATGTTTTTGTAGGCAACAGAATAAGCCTGATTAGAGAACACAGTAATCCAGACCAGTGGCTCTATATCGGGACTAAGGCCAATCCTGCTGATCTAGTTAAGAGGGGACTGTCCTATTCTAAATGGGACAAAGCTAAGTGGCTGAATGGCCCTGATAAGTTGCACCACTACAAGAGTGAGTGGGACTTACCTGACGTTGATCCTGACGAGTTGTTGTGTGATGATCCTGAGGTGAAGAAAACTGCATCTGTCGTAGTGTGTGAGGTGGTTAAGAGTAATGATCTCCCAGTGAAATACAACCCAGATGACGTTTCAGATGGTCCACTTTGTAAAATAATGAAGCATTACTCGTCATGGTACAGAATGAAAAGAGCTTTGGCTTGGTGGCTTCGATTTGTCAAATTCCCTGGAGGGTGCAAGTCTAAAGGAAGTCTCTCAGTACAAGAGATCCGTCATGCCGAAGCTATTCTACTTCATAGAAGTCAGTCTATGATGTTCAGCTCAGAATTAGAACGAGTACATCAGGGTAAAGCCGTTAAAGTGTCTAGCCCCCTGCGAACGCTGAACCCATTTTTGGATGAATGTGGTTTACTTAGAGTAGGTGGTAGATTGAAAGAAGGCGATATTCAGGGTAAACATCCTTGCATAATCTCAGGTGGACATGTAATTGCTACGGCCATTGTCAAAGACATACATAATGTTGCCCATGTGGGTATCGAATGGGTCTTGGGTATCGTCAGAAAACACTTCTGGTTAGTCAAGGCTAGTAGACCGGCAGCCCGCGGACATTTGGTTAGATGAACTAGGTACCAATATCTGACTGTGGTAGTGTGTAGAGGGTCACCTGAAATGAATGGAAATGAGAGTCTGCCGGGTACCACCAGCTGCATGCACCCCTGGGAGACCCCCAAAGTGGTCAAAAACTGGGTACTAAATAGTTGAGCGAGGTACCACTAAAAAATGATGCCAAATGAACCAGTTGAGTTCATAGAGTATAAAATGGGTTACGACAGACGAAAAGACTGCTGCACTAAGCGTACCAGACACCCCAAACCTGGACCCTCTACGTCATTTTCTGTGGCTATTTTTAGAAAAAAAGGGGGCAAAAAGTGAAAACCGCGTTATATTTACGCAAAAATGAACACCAGTTACTGTTTTTAGTCCCTAACGGTTAGTTTAATCTGAGAAAATATCCACAATGTTTTCAAATGATAATTAATTATGTTTTATGTATATAATATCACTTTAAAATTAACAAGCCACGCCCCTTTTAGGGGTTTCCCTGATTCTAAGTAGTACGCATTTTCCAGCAACTATCAGTGCATGTGTTTTGGGTGCAAACCAGTTTGAACTTGTAGACCAATGCCTTGCAAACATTTGACATCATTTTAACGATACATTTGTTGTGGGCGTGGTTTTTAAATTAACAAACCACGCCTTTTTAGGGATTTCCCTGCGATTAATGTTGCATGTGTTTTGGGTGCAAACCAATATACCAATGCGGCTTGCAAATCATTTTTTGAAACATTGGATATTATTTTTCTGAGAAATTAATTGTGGGCGTGGCTTTTAAATTAGCAAACTGCGCCTTTTTAGGTACATTTCCCTGATTCTAAGCAGTATACGCATTTTCAGCGATTATTGTTGTATGTGTTGTGGGTGCAAACCAGTTTGAACTTGTAGACCAATGCCTTGCAAACATTTGTCACCATTTTAATAAGAAGTTAGTTGTGGGTGTGGCTTTTTAAAAATCCTATATTTTCGATTAACCTTGACTATGAAAGCACGCGCACTGTAATACAAACGCACACGTGTTTGTATATGAAGAAGTATAGAATATTATTACTGTTATTAATTCTTTCTGGGTTTTGAAACCAAAGATCCCTCAAAAGTCAAAGGCGCTCTAGGCACTGTAGCTCGCAAGCCTGAACAAACCTATCAGAAGAAGGTATAGTTTTAGAGGTCGAAGAAAACCCCAGAAGAACAGGGAGGGACTGAAAACAGTTTGGGGGGGGGGGGGGGGGGGGGGGGGGCAGTTACTGAACACCTAATCCACATATTGACCCAGACGGGGTTCGAACCCGGGTCATAGTGGTGGAAGGCGAGAAAAGAACCGCTACGCCAACCTGACTCCCCTAATATGAATGCATTGCGATTACAAAGAGCTTCCAGTCCATTCCATTCAGTTAAAATGTTGCATGATTCATATCAAAAGTCTCAGTAGGCGGAATGCTCTGACCCATACGCCTTTCTTAATAGTTATGCCGACATCATACTTTTAATGCCAAAGCAAGGCATTGGGTGGTAAATTGAAGATATTGGATTTTACTCAATGATAATTTTAGTACTGATACTACAAGGTTAGAGTACCTGTTATAACAAGGTAATTGTAAAGTCCCAAATGACCTTGTTATATAAAAGGTGTTTTACTGTAGACGCAGGTTTACGCCCATTTCCAAAATGCGCATATTGCTTAAAATCAGGGAAATGTCCAATGTTACCAAAAATGGTTTGCAAGGCATTGGTCCACTGGTTTGCACCCAAAACACATGCAACAATAATCGCTTTGAAAAATGCGTATTGTTTAGAATCAGGGAAACCCCTTAAAAGGCGTGGTTTGTTAATTTAAAAACCACGCCCACAACTAATTTATCGTTAAAATGATGTCAAATGTTTGCAAGGCATTGGTCTACAAGTTCAAACTGATTTGCACCCAAAACACATACAACAATCGCAGTGAAAAATGCGTATTGTTTAGAATCAGGAAAACCCCTTAAAAGGCGTGGTTTGTTAATTTAAAAACCACGCCCACAACTAATTTATTGTTAAAATGATGTCAAATGTTTGCAAGGCATCGGTCTACAAGTTCAAACTGGTTTGCACCCAAACACATGCACTGATAGTCGCTGGAAAATGCGTACTACTTAGAATCAGGGAAACCCCTAAAAGGGGCGTGGCTTGTTAATTTTAAAGTGATATTGTATACATAAAACATAATTAATTATCATTTGAAAACATTGTGAATATTTTCTCAGATTCAACTCACCGTTAGGGACTAAAAAACAGTAACTGGTGTAAATTTTTGCATGAATATATAGCGTTTTTTCTAAAAATAGCCACAGAAAATGACGTAGAGGGTCCAGGTTTGGGGTGTCTGGTACACGTAGTGCAGCGGTCTTTTCGTCTGTCGTAACCCATTTTGTACTCTATAAACTCAACTTGTTCATTTGGCATCATTTTTTAGTGGTACCTCGCTCAACTATTTAGTACCCAGTTTTTGACCACTTTGGGGGTCCCCCGGGGGTGCATGCAGCTGGTGGTACCCGGCAGACTCTCATTTCCATTCATTTCAGGTGACCCCCTAAACACTCCAATAGTCAGATATTGGTACCTAGTTCATCTAACCAAATGTCCGCGGGCTGCCGGTCTATAGGCCTCTTTTCAAGAAAATAATTAGGGCATGTGTTACATGTAAACGCCTATACTCCAAGCCTTGTACGCAATTTATGGCAGATCTACCGAAGGAGCGTGTTGAGGCTAGCAAGCCGCCATTTTCATACATAGGCGTTGATATTTTTTGGACCATTTCATGTAAAATATGGTAGGTCTGAAATTAAACGTTATGGTTGCCTGTACACTTGCTTGAGTATTAGAGCTGTTTACATAGAGAAATTTGATTCTTTGGAGGCCGAGTCTTTTCTGAATGGTTTTAGACGTTTTGTTGCCCGCAGAGGCCAACCTGAGGTCGTGTTTTCTGACAATGGTACTAATCTGGTCAAGGGTGAATCAGAATTGAGAAACAGTATGAAGGGTCTCTCTCGTAAATTCATTGATGCCTATGCTGTAAATGAAAACATTGTCTGGCACTTTAACCCCCTACTGCATCCCACATGGGGGGAGTCTGGGAACGGATGATTGGGGTAACTAAAAGAGTAATGGCTGCTGTGCTCCCTAGATCCGTCAGACTCACTGATGAAATACTAGAGACCCTGTTCTGTGAAGTCGAATGTATTCTTAATGGGCGTCCACTGACCAAACTCAGTGATGACCCGCGTGACTCTACACCACTAACGCCAAATCATTTGTTACTACTGGGAAAAGGTACTAGCATACCACCAGGCAAATTTGACCACGCTGATACTTTCCGCAGGCGCTGGAGACATGTGCAACATCTCGCTGATCAATTTTGGCGTAAATGGCTGAAATTGTACCTGCCCGAATTACGGAAGCGATCAAAATGGTTGAAGGTGACAAATAATTTGGCTATTGGTGATCTGGTATTACTCATAGATGAAATATATTGCTGTTAAAGTGTTTGCCTTCTAGTTTATAAGCCTTTTGTACACAGAAATATCGAACATTCCTCAGAGCCAACGCCCTTTATAGTTCATGGTGCGTCGGGGAAACAAATATAAATTCTTAGTTTGGGTTAGTAATTGCAAATTACTAGATGTCTCACAAGCTCTCACCCAATTTTGTACACTAGTTCGACATCCAAGCCAATACAATGATCGTTGTATCTTCTTATACGTCTTGGTGTAACCAAAATGACCTCCAGTGATTGAATTGTGTGCCTGTATTAACACTTCTTTCCTTAAGGAAGTAGGTACTATTACTTGACAACATGAAAATGTACCCTCGAATCGCCTATACAAAATGCCATCTTCAATTTCCAATTGATCCCATAAGTACCAATAACCTTTAGTCTCGCGACTAGAGGGCAGAACAAGGTCACGTGATGGTCTTTCTGTTCCATTTTCTTTCCAACCAATGACTACAGATAAATTGGGATCCAGAAGTTGTAATTTCTTTACTCAAACCTACAAACGTCTCTATTTCTAGGTGTTGCAGCAAAACAACCAACTTTTTCCACATAAGGTTCCTCCTTACAGTCAATAGGATTTCTGGATAGGGCGTCAGCATTTCTATGTTGACTGCCCGGTCGATGTACAATCTCAAAATTAAAACTACTCAACACCTCAAGCCAATTAACGAGCAAGTTGACCTTGAACATCTTTGAAATTGTACAACCACCTCAATAATCCATGATCTGTCCTAAGTGTAAAACGTTTTCCATATAAATAATGTTTGAAATGTTTTACGAAATTAACTACAGCTAACAATTCTCTTTTAGTAACGCTGTAATTTTGTTCCGTTTTGGACAACTTACGACTAGCATAAGCAATAACCTTATCATGTCCATTCTGGATTTGTGACAAGATGGCACCAATGCCAACACCGCTGGCATCCGTATCCAATATGAAAGGTAAAGAGAAATCAGGAAATGCCAAAATAGGTGAAGTAATCAACTTCTTTTTCAATATTTGAAAAGCATTCTCGCAATTCTCTGTCCATTCAAAACCAACATTCTTATGAGTAAGTTTATGCAAAGGTGCAGCAATACTTGCAAAATCCATAATGAACCGTCTATAGTAAGAGCACAAACCAATGAAACTACGTACTTCCTTAAGATTAGAGGGAGTAGGCCACTCGCGGACTTTACGTGTCTTTTCTGCATCAGTTGATATTCCTTTTTCGGAAACTACATGTCCCAAATAAGCAGTTTCTTTTTGAAAAAGTGAACACTTTTGGGGTTTTAGTTTGAGTCCAGCTTTGGAGAGTCTACCAAAAATGTCATCGAGTCGAGTCACATGTTCATCAAATGTTCGTGCATAAATTAAAATGTCATCTAAATACACCAAACAGGTTTTCCAATGAAGACCAGCTAGTACCAACTCCATTGATCTTTCGAATGTACTTGGAGCATTACACAAGCCAAAAGGCAGGACATTAAATTCGTACAAGCCAGAACCAGTAGAAATAGTCAGGTTCATAATGTACATATTGAAAGTTTCGTTAACTTTTTGGGGGGATTTGCTAAACTATACATTTTTGGAAACGTTAGGATATACTTTACAGGAAAACCAACGTTTAAATTTGTTTTTAGGTTCTTTTGGAAAAAAATGGTTCTTTAATGTGACGTGACACATGAAAAGTCCATTTTTTTTCAATGCCCTATATCTCTGGAAGTATAAGCCCGATTGGGTTCAAACTTGGTATGCAGGTATGGAGGGATGTGTTATAGATATAAATTGAAGTGACATCATGATGACGTCATCGTGTGATTTATGATTTTGTTTCATTTTTGGACTTTTAAGCCATATCTCAACACAACAAAATAAATAAAAAATTATTTTTGTAATGGTTTATTGGGTCATAGAAAAATTAAAAAAATCCAAGATGGCCGCCATAAAGAACCTAAGAGCAAATGTAAACATTGGTTTTCATGTTAATTATATCCTAACGTTTCCAAAAATGTATAATTTAGAAAATCCCCCCAAAAGGTTAACGAAATTACACAGTGAACTTTGTAATTTTGTAATTTTGGACTCATCTCCACCTGCCAGTATCCACTAGTTAAATCTAGTCTGGAGAACCATTTTGAACCAGATAATGCATCTAAACTATCATCGATACGTGGCAGCGGATATGCGTCCTTGATAGTAACTTCATTTAGTCTTCTATAATCCACACAAAATCGAATAGTATTATCTTTCTTTTTCACAAGCACAATAGGACTTGCCCAAGGACTGTTAGAAGGAGAAATAACACCAGTTTTTAGCATCTCATCTATCTGGTCCGGGGCTTCTTGTCTACTATGGTAAGGTAATCGACGAGCAGGTTGACGCCGAGGATAGGCCTTTCCTGTGTCAATCTAGTAAAAAAACAAATTAGTACTACCCAATTCACCAGATTTTTAAAAAAATCTGGTCATAACTTATAAAGTTGAACTTTCTGCACATCATTTAAATGTTTGCAACTACGTTCATGTAGATCTTTTAAACTAGGGTCTAAAGTACAATTCTGAGAATCACAATCATTTGTTACTTCTAGAGGAATTTCTTGCGCTGGTTGAAGCATAGCAATTTGTGTACCTTGGTATATAATTGCAGTTTCGGCTTTTAGATTAAAAACCCCGACAGGTATTCTATGATCATTCGCACAAGCAAATGTTTTACCAATTAACATTCCATTATCCTTCTGCGTAAATTTACCTGAAGGTTCAACCAGCCCCTCTGAAGTTCAACCATAACGATTATGAACATTATTTTCCATAAATTACAGGTTTCTGGCCTGCAGAAATAGTCACTGTCTCTGCTACGGAAATTCTGCAACATGTTAAGCTTATTGCTTCAGAAAAGAATGAATGTCAATGGTGTCAAAGTTAAGCTTCTTTTCTAGAAAATGTATAGTCCCACCGTACTTTGCAAAAAAAATCCATACCAAGTATACCTGCCTGTGTAATTAGGGCAACTGCAATTGTGTGGTCTTTACTCAATTTCCCTAAGGTTAGGACTACCTTAGCACAGCATGTTACCTTCAAAGCAGTTCCTTCTGCAGCTAATATAGTATCATCCCAGTGTCCAAGGGTATGACGAACTTCTAGTGGCATTAACTCCCATACCTGAGGGTGCAAGATGGTAACCGCGAGGAACCTGTATCTACAAGTAACTTGACATGAACACCACTGACAAGACCATTTACAAAGCACACTGATGATTTGGGCCATCCCTCTACTGATGACCGAACATTGGCCCCCTGCTCGGTTCCCCCGTTGTTTAAATTCGGTTCAGCGTTGGCCATCCCGGTACCAGTTACTGTTAATTTTATTTGGACATTTTGCTCTTATGTGTCCCTGTTGACGACATCCCCAACAAACAATTGGTCCCCTTGTCCGTTGTTTATACTCAGACTCAACAACTTGTTTAAGTTCTTTAAGTGAACGTTCAATTTGTTCAATCTTTTGTTCCAAATTAACAGTACTGTCTGGTTGTACACTAGCTACCGACTGTTTAATATGCAACCTTAGCACATTCGAGGTGAAGAAAGGTTTCTTCCTCGTGTGCCAATGAAAGTGCACTACACAAAGTTCTAGGTTTAGCCCGCCTAAAGGCCGGTTCATACTCGGCGCGAAAGCAAACGCGAACGCGAATTTGTGACGTCAGGGGGAGTTTTCGCGATGCGAAATCGCAAAAGTTGAACACATTTCAACTTGGGCGAATGTTCGCAGAGAACGCCCTGTGACGTCAAATTCGTATCGCAATCGCTTTCGCGCCGAGTATGAACCGGCCTTAACTTGCATACGCACGTCAGGCGAATCAAGTGCCTCTATAAATTATTGATCTCTCGACAGTTCTTCCCTAAACTGTGGTGAAACTTCAGGATATGCCTTTACAGTAAGCCTACGAACACTACTAGCAAGTTCAGATAGTGTCTCGCCTCTTTTGCGAACTCTAGATCTTAACTAGGCTCGATGTAAATCTGTTTGACCCTTGGGACAAAATCTGTCTCTCAGCGCATCTATTTCAAAATCATACTGTTGGTCTCTTGGTAAATCTGTATATACCTATAGGGCAGGACCTCTTAATCTTACGGCTAAAAACCGAACTCGCTGCTCTTCATTCCAACAATTAATTTGACTACACAAATTAAAGTTTGTTAGCCAGTCATCCAGTTGAATTTTGCCATCAAAATTATCTGCCTGTTCTATTGGTTTAACCGTTTTTACAGAAGGTAAGTTAAAATTACCAGGGTAAACATCACCATCATCAACAAAAACACTTGCATCATTTACATCAAATGCACCTGGAACTAGTGTCGAGGTTCTAACAAATCGTTTAGTCTTTACATGCTTTTATGCACCCATTCTTTGTCCTACACCACCCGTGGGGCCGGGGAAGGACGTTGGGCTGGGCATACTAAAACCCACGGGTGGAGACGCATTCTCCCCACCAGCCGCACCTAACAATCTACGATCTAGTTCTGCTTCTAGCATAGCAATGGTGTGATTAAGTTGATTAGTTAAATCCACACTGCTTCGCCAAAACACCACCAGTCATTTCGCCGCTAACCAAAACTAAAAAAATTGAATCCCATCGCTGCCACAAAAAAACTGTAACGAATTCCGCCAGTTAATTTTAAGTAACTCGGATAGAGAAGCAAGATTCATGCTCGTGGATGCCGTTATTTCTTCTCGACATCTTTATACTTGTTCTCATAATAATAATATATATATATACACAAACATTAATTGCAGTATGGATTTTTATTTAGCTTACAAATAAAGAACTAAGAGGCACGGCTGGGGTTAAGAAAAGGGTACTAACAAAATTATTACGAAAACATGTATAGACGAATATCGGTCATTTCGTACCCAAGTCATTTCGTACCCAAGTCACTTCGTACCCCATTCAATTCGTACCCACGATTATTGACATGATTATTGTGACATAAAACAAGTAAATTGAGTTTGTAATTTCCTCGTATTCATGAGTGATTAATTATTTTGTATTTTATTTTTTTCTTGTAGGACGAGTCGCAAGGATATAACAAGATCTTCTTGAGCACTGTTTTCATTTGAATTGTTTCCCCTTATCGACGTATCCCCTTTCAAAAACCAGGATGAGGGAGGTGCCCTCTGAATATTTATTAAACAAAATATTGTATGTGATTTTTATATTAAATAAAATAATAATAAAAATCTTCATAGTTGTCAACCTATTATGTTTTCCCATTATTTTAATTGTTTCCCCTTTTTTATTGCTTCTTTTGTATTATTATTAATTTATATAATTATTAATTATTTATTAATTATTTGATTTCATATTAAATATCAGAACAATCTTCAAACTTCCTTAATTTTTTTCTTCCTTTATTATAATTTTTTTTTTTGGGGTACATGGCACGATATTTATCTCTTTTGTAGTTTTGTTGCATGAACGGCTGCTTCACCAACTTGAAGGTCCCGTCTATGTACCAGGTCTTGGCGCCATCCAGCACACTCAGCTGCTCCGAAGTGCAAAACATCACGTGACCGTGGGCACCGTCGAGGCGAATGTCTTTCTGGAGGAAATCTTCCGGGAGGAAATTTTCGTCCAAGACAAAGTCAATGTCACGAGGCTCTGCAGGGCGCTGACTCTGGCGTTGACGGTTTGCAGCTCGGGCTATGTAGGACGAATTGGGGCAGCTTGCAGCGGGTGCTTCAGGTGCGATTAGGGTGCCGATTACGTCCTCCACAATAACCTGCTGATTTGAAGACGTCATCCTTGGCCTTGGTCTTGACTACGGCTTTAACCTCGACTGCAAGTCCTGCTCCGGGATGCGCTGGGTGTAAATGGGTGGAATGAAGTCCTGCCTTGAATACGTTGCCGTCTTGGTGAACAGAAACAGCACACCGGTGCAACTTGCCCCGGACACTGCACAGCCATGTGATTTTGGAAGAAGTGGAGCCCGCCTTCTTCCACTTCTTCGTGTAGGAGTATCCATGACTGTCCACCAAGACGACCTTCCCCCGTGTAGTGCCGGCCTCCACTGTCTTGTAGGTTGTGATGTCCTCATCCCCAATGCCAGGAATAACATCAGGGATGGCAGCGTCAGGAGGGGGTTTTCAGCTGCTTCAAGTGGTACATCGAAGTTGATCTCGATGTTAAAACCCGCAGCCAGGATGTCTCCGTTCTTTGTCTTGGTCCATGTCTTGGTCTTGATCTTCGTTCTCCTCGATCTCCATGTCTTGCTCTTGGTGCAGGGTGCAGGGTTCACACATCCAAACCTCCAGCCTGGATGGGTCCTCACGGATCTCAAGGTACTCCAGGTGGGTAAAACCCGATCGACAACCAACATGCTGCCATACCGGCAACGGTCGCACTGGAACGCATGATGATTCGAACGAACAGCCTTCTTGCAGATGAGACAGGGAAACTGGATAGGCATATTGGAACAGAACTGGAATATTGACTTGACTAGACTAGAATCTTGTCTTCAATGGTTTTAATCGGTACGCAGATACCTTTTATACAGATCAGAAGGATTCTGAGTAAATATTTATCAACCAATCGGGTCTCCAGTTCAACCAACGAGGAAATTACAAACTCAATTTACCTAAATGTAATTGATTTCGTGGGTACGAAGTGACTTGGGTACGAAATGACTTGGGTACGAAATGACCTGTTTGCGACAACAGCTAGTTCCAAGTGGTGAACCAATGGTAACACAAATCAAACTAAAGAAAAGGGACATACGATGCTATCGCATCAGCTGCCCAGCCCAGAGTCCTTACTGAGTGCCAGCGTCACAGCACGTAATTATACCCAACTGAACAACACATTTCCATTCCTTTGTTATGATAATACTTCTGTTGAATGCCCAAGGTTAAGCCCAGTACATTTCCACTTCCATTCATCTAATAATAATAATAATAAATAACATTTATATAGCGCTTAATACAAGTGTTTCTAAGCGCTGAGAAAAGAAATATATCAATGAAAAACAATACAAAACTTACTACAGACTAACAAAACAAAACAGGAAATACGTTAAGTATGATAGGAATGAGTGTATAGATGTGTCTTTAACATTGATTTGAAAGAGTCTATGGTAGGGGCATCTCTGATGTTGAGAGGTAAGTTGTTCCAGAGAGTTGGTGCTACTGAGGAAAAAGCACGATCGCCGTATCTTGTCATGGTGCGGGTACTTGGGCATAGCTGGAGGTGAGAAGTTGATGCAGAACGTAATCGTCTTGTAGATGAGGATGTTAATGTTGAGCGAAGGGATACAAGATCTTGAAGGTAAGTTGGGGCAAGTTTGTGTGTGATCTTATAGACAAGCAGAAGAACCTTGAAGCAGATGCGTTGGTAGATCGGGAGCCAGTGAAGCGACTGTAGAACAGGGGTTATATGCTCAGTCCTTTTGGTGCGGGTGACGAGCCTAGCTGCAGTATTCTGAATTCGTTGTAGAGGTGCTATGTGAGAGTTGGGGAGACCAGCGAGTAAACTGTTACAATAATCGAGATGGGATGAAACAAAGGCGTGTACAAGACGTTCAGTAGCGGTTTTGTCGAGGAATTTTCGGATCTTTCCAATTTTGCTAATTCCCCATGAAGCAGATCTACATGTGTTGCGGATGTGTTGTTGGAGTGTGAGGTTGCTGTCTAATAAAACTCCTAGATCGCGTGCGCTCTGAGAGCATTTGACTTGTCCTGTGTTTAGTTGGAGGTCGGGTAGCTGACTAGAATTCCGGAATTTCGAAGTAATATGAAGCATATCAGTTTTCAATTCGTTTAGCTGAAGCTTGTTGGATATGGACCACTTCTTTACATCCTCAATGCAGTCCTTGAGACGATTCATGGCCTTAGACTGCTCATTGGGATTCAAGATTAGGTAAACTTGGGTGTCATCTGCGTAAACGGCATGCTGGATTCCGTTGTGATTTTGTATAACCTCTCCTAGTGGACCAGAGTACAAAATGAACATGAGGGGTCCTACAACAGAACCCTGCGGGACGCCATAAGGGATGGGAAATGGTTTGGAAAGTGACTTATTTATAATGACTTTTTGACTTCGACCATTCAAGTATGATTGTATCCAGTGTAGCACTGTTCCCGCGATGCCATATTCAGCCTCCAAGCGTTGACAAAGTGCGACATGGTCTAACGTATCAAATGCTGCAGAATAGTCCAATAGGATCACAACGGCTTCCAGTCCTTTGTCGATTGCAAGCAGGAGATCGTTCAGAACCTTCACCAGAGCTGTCTCGGTTGAATGATAATGGCGATATGCTGACTGAGCGCATGGAAACAGATTGTGCTGGTCCAGGTGTGTTCTCAACTGGGCAGCCACAATCTTTTCTAAGACTTTCCCGATGAAAGGTAGGTTGGCGATTGGCCTGTAGTTTTTAAGGTCATTCTGGTCGAGACTTGGCTTCTTCAGTATTGGTGTAATATGGGCAGTTTTGAAGGACTCTGGAACAATGCCAGATGATAGGGAGAGGTTGATGATATGAGTTATCGAAGGAATCAGCTCATCTAAACAGGACTTCACAAGCCAAGTTGGAAGGGGGTCTAAACCGCATGATTTATTGGGAAGTAACTTGATTAGATGTTTAACTTGAGTTTCGGATATGTGATCAAAATCTGAGAGATTGAAGTCCTTAGAGCTTGCTAGTTGTGAGGGCACCGGCAAACTAGTGACAGCGGAAGATGCGAATGAGGAAACAATTCTACTGATCTTATTGATGAAGAAGTTGCCAAAGTCATTTGCCAGTTCCTCGTCAGACGTATGATCAGGAAAGATGGCTGCTTGGTTAGGAGAAGACAGTTTCTTGATGATGTTAAACAGCTTCTTTGTATCAGCTTCTGCTATTTCATCCTTCAGATATTTGGATTTAGCATCAAAGAGTCCTTGGTAGTACAACTTGCATTCCAGCCGGAACAGATCCTTGTCGATGCTGAGACCAGATTTGAGCATCCGACGCTCAGCCTGACGTCTGCGTCGCTTTGCCTGCTTCAACTCATCATCGTACCACGGTGCATGAGGTCTAATGGTGACAGTTTTAGTCTGGACTGGGGCATGTTTATCCAGAAGTTGGGCCAAGCTGTCATAATAGTGAGCAGCAGCATCAGAAGGATTTGTTTCAGGTATGGAGAGAGTTGAAGACTCAATAATGTCTTGTTTGAGTGAGCAAATATTAATACTCCGAAGCTTACGGAAAGTTACTTTCTCCTTTGGGTTCTGCGGCTTGACAAGTTTGACTGTAGTAATAATTGCAGAATGGTCAGAGGGCAGGCCTGATTGGATGCTAACTGCAGTGATTATGTCGTCAACCTTCCTACCGAGTACCAGGTCAAGAGTGTGGCCCGCTCGGTGTGTTGGTTTACATACATATTGTTGAAACCCAAGAGAGTCAACAGAATTCAGGAAAGCCTGTGCGTGGTTGTCACGTATGTCATCAACATGGATGTTAAAGTCTCCGACAAGGATGGGGCAGTTGTCAGCAATGGCAGCAGACTCCAGCAATGTAAGGAATTCTAACAAAAAGGAACTGTTGGTCAATTTGTTCCGGGATGATGGGGGGGGGTCTGTAAATTGCAAACACCCGCAAAACAGAGGAAGGCGAAAGGTGAAAACTGATGTCCATGAGCTCAAAAGATGTAAACCTGTGCGTTTCATTTAATGATACACTGGCTGAGGAGCGATAGAGCACAAATAGGCCTCCTCCTTTTGAGCTTGTTCTTGGGCGCTGTAAAATGTTGTAGTTCGGAAGAGTTGATTTGATATCGGCTATAACATGATCATCTCTGCGGTCACCCGTGAGCCAGGACTCGGTTATAACGAGTATGTCGAGATCACTGTCAATAACCAGATCGCTGATACAGGCTGTCTTATTGGTCATGGAACGAGCATTCCATAAGCCAATGTGGGTTTCTTTGTTTGTTAAGTCCCTGGATGTCTGGTTAGTCGTATGGTGTACAGGTGCAGAGGCTGCAGGTACAGGTGCAGGGGCTGAAGGTACAGGTGTAGGGGATGTAGGTACAGGTGTGGGAACTGCAGGTTCTCTGGCTCCATCAATGTGCGAGACATCTACTGGAATAGGTCTAAAATGTCGGGTCCTGTTAACTTGCAGTCCGGCTCTTCTCCCCCGTCTTGTTCTCTTCCTACATGAGATCTGAAGAGAGGTAATGCTCCTCCATAATGTAGGGGGCAGTCGTTGTTTACAATCGGTGTTGTGACCAATATCAAGCAGTTGATCTCTGTGGTAGGTGATGCGTTCTCTTACTTGTAATCTTGGTTGAGCATCCGGACCAGGATTCGGGCTGATATCGCCGTCCAGTAGAAGGAATGTTCGGAATGATGCATCTGCATTCGGGTGGTAGGAAATCCGGCTTCCACAGTATTTGCTATGATAATACCTTTGTTGCATGCACCATGTAAGCCCCGTACATTCCACTTCCATTCATCTGCTATGATAATACCTTTGTTGCATGCACCATGTAAGCCCCGTACATTCCACTTCCATTCATCTGCTATGATAATACCTTTGTTGCATGCACCACGTAAGCCCAGTACATTCCACCATGGAGGAATAAGAAGGACCTTCTTATTCCTCCATGATTCTACTTACATTCATCTGCTATGATAATACCTTTGTTAAGCCTGGTACATTCCTTTCCCATTCATTTGTCATGATAATACTTCTGTTGTTTGCGCCAGGTTAAGCCCAAACTCCAACTTTCTTAAAGGAACTATGTATGTCATTGGACACAACCATATAATTCAAGAAAAAACAAACACCTATTTTGCTACAATACATACTACCTATATTTGCCTCCAACCCTCCAACCCCCCCCCCCCCCCCCCCCCCCCCCCCCCCCCCTCAATGTTGAGAAAATGAGGCGTCGGACGCGCTGCAGATTACACTCCAAACCAACATTGATTGGGGGGGGGGGGGGGGGGGGGTGGGGGGGGGGGGGGTATAATTACTTATGATGTATGTACAGTGAATACATGTACAAGTAAATAGTTTGTTTCCAGGCAAATTGTTTTTATCATGGATTTTGATGCATGTGTATGCACCGAATACATTTCAAAGAAAATAACAAAGGAATTAAAAAAATAATTCTCATCCAAGTTATTGTTTTTCACATGTAAACAAAATTTGAAACCGTATATGTGCCGTATTTGCTTGTATTTATCACATGTTCTGAATTATTACCTGTTTGTATTACTTTCCCCCCGAGTGTAAATACGTATCTAATTATTTCATTATTGTGCTTTTACACTTACAAAATAAATAGATGCACACAATTTGTTTTCCTTGTACACTTTTTTGTGCAATAAGTTTTACATACAAATATCTCAGCCAGTGTATATGTACAGTATGCATGTAAACACAGTGTGTTGGGGGCGCACTTCAATGAAATTGCTCAAAAACCACTGGGGCTAGAGTCACACTGAGCTCCTAAATGCTGTGGTAAACAAGGGTAATCTCTTGTATGAGTGGGTGGGATTGAAAGGGTTAACCCTAATTCATTCCCTGCCTAACCGGTTCCCAATTCGTACTAAAAATTCAATCCTATTAGTCTCAACATGTACATGTACTTTACCCGACCTGGTTTTTTTTAATACCTATAATTGTTCTGAATACCTATAGTTCTCGCGTTTTATGACTATTTGTATACAAATCATATTATTTGTGGATATGGGCATTTTTATATTTGCCTGTGTATCTTGTTATGTGTGTTTTAAAAAGTACACTGAAAAAGAAATGTTCATGTAACATGGTTTTGCATGAAAGAATAAGAATTAATTAATTAATTAATGTGGTCAAAGATTATAAATGTATTAAAATCTCTTAGAGAACCTCGATATTATTTTTGGTTTTCCGGCTGTCACTTTAGACATTGGCGTTTAGCAGTCTCCGCAGGGGCAGGTGTGTTTTTTTCGTAGAGAGTAGAATCAATTTTCTTGATTTTGTTATTATATTCCAGTGGAATTTTTCGAAAACACGTACGTAGGTTCACTGCTCTTTGAATTCCCCTTAAATAAAAATGGTCCAAGAAAACGCTATTAAAGCACTTTGAAAAACGTCTTCTGTCGACCTCTCACGGTAGCTTAGTGGGTAATGGGTTAGGTTATAGATCGTTCGACTGGGGTTCGAATACGGTCTCTGATTATTTTTCATTGACTATTTTTGGTCTCCAATTGTTTTGTTGGAGTGAGTTTAATTAAAGGGAAAGTAAAGATCTAGAAGCTCTACAAGAGAGCTGGACTAAATCGTGTCGTTAGCGGGCGCACTGTCGAATACAGTGGTCTCTTTGGCAAAGACAAGCTCCAATTGGCTGTGCTCGTAATAATCATCCGCGTAAATGAAGTGAGTGAATGAAGTGAGCTTATTTCGCTCAGTTACCTCATTTGAACCCGGGCGAGACTTTCAACTCGGGTTGAAAATATTACCAATGAAAACAAATAGCGATAATGTACAATAGGGAGCTACGTAGCACTATTACTATTAGTACTATGTGAAGACTTCAGATAAAGTGCTCACTCAAATTATTAGCGGGATCAAAATTATGCTTTTTGTGATTTTTTGTGTTTTTTTTGGTTTTTTTGGTTTTTTGGGTGGGTTTTTTTCGGGGCGGGGGAGGGGGGGGGGGGGGGGGGGGGTAGGAAACAATAGTTTATAGGTATGGGGGACTAAGGGGGGGGGGAGTAGTGCCGTCCCGGCGAACTAGTGATCCGCCCAGGAAAAATAGTAATCCGCCCGTATAAATGTTTACTTTTCAGCATTCGCTAATTGAATGGTGGTGAATTCTAAGACCTTACAGCATTCAAGGAACCTGCTTGAGGATCGTCTGGGTTAGAAATCTTGACGTGTGCACCGGAATAAACGGTATATACGCGACGAGAAAGGGTCGGCCTAAAAGTAGTAATCCTGGCCATGGGTACGATTTTATTAGGCGATTACTCGGCGAAGTTGTTCCCTTTTCGGGAGCCTGTTGACGAAATGCCGAGAATCGATATACGGTATATACAAAATGTGTAAAGGTGGTAAACACATTGGCCGCTCAAACGGCGCAATCATTCTACATTTTTTGGTATCCACCAAGAAACTGCAATTGAAAGACCGTTGTTACTTTTCCTCGTACAATAATATTAGTTTATTCGAAATACAAAAGGTTTGTCTCCTCTGCTGACACAAGAAAAGTATATAATAATATTCAATATAATTATAAAATCTGTCGATTTAAAGAAATAATTTTAAATAAAAACATCAGATCCGATTTAACGGTTTGCATGGTGAAGATAGCAATAACTTACGGTAGCGCCACGTGACAAATTTCTTCTGCGAGGTTCTGAAAAACCCAGGGAACTCAACGTTTCGAACATAATAATCTCCCCGTCGTCGGCCCAGGAGGCCTACAACCGCAGAGTCGAGCTTCTTCGGTTCGTTTTAGAACCTCACAAATTCACAAAATTCAACAAATTCTACAAATAGTGCAAAACATGATAGAATTGTTTACCAAATTATAAAAGCCAAAACTTTGGCACACAGTCGAGTATGTCGTGGGAAAGACATTTGGCTTGATGGCCATCGCAGATTTGACCTTTGAAAAAATATAAAAGGTAGAATAACATGCACTTTGAACAGTTTGAATTTTTTTGTATAGCCAAATATCTTTATCATAACATACTATGATTGTGTGCCAAATTCCATGTTTTTTTCATTTGATTGAATATTATTTTACAAATCTGCTTGACTAGATGTCACATGGTGCTACTGTAAATCTTTATCTGCTCGAGTTTTTGAAAATTGATTACACGATTGAATAACATGCACTTTGAACAGTTTGAAATTTTGTGTATAGCCAAATCTCTTTATCATAACATACTATGATTGTGTGCCAAATTCCATGCTTTTTTCATTTGATTGAACATTATTTCACCAATCTGCTTGACTAGATGTCACATAGTGCTATACAGTAATTCTTTATCAGCTCGAGTTTTTGAAAATTGATTACAGGGACGGATACAGGACTTTTTTACAACGTGGATGCACCTTTTCCATAGTAACATTTACAAAACAAGAATCAGATTTTGTAACTTTTAATTGGTAGTTAACCGAAGTTAAGATTGTTTGGCATTAACGTGTCCAGGAGCCAGACTCTTCTAAATGAAAATCGCACAGCTTTCAATGTGAACATTTAAATATATTGCGAGCTGTACTCAAAAAGCAACGCGCAGATTCCCAATTCATTCATTGGAATGTGGTATAGGAAACCAGTACGCATCACTTCCATCATATGACACACAAACAAAAAAAAGTTCAATTTAAAAATAAAATTGTATGCAAAAGACATTGCAAGCATAGTGTTTTTCTTATTCATAAAATATAAACATAATAGTCTAAAACGAAAGTTTCATTGTTATTTTCATCGCTATGGGGATGGTATAATATGGCGTTCCGACGCAAATACCCGGCGCTCATTTTCCGTCAGAATCTTACGTGACCCATCCTAGCCTGTGCATTACACTTTCCATCTATATGACAACGAATGACCCCGACCAGATACCTCCCATCAGGATAAAAGCGCCATCGTAACTCCCGCTTACATCATAAATCCAACCTGAAAATATACCAGCAAAAATCACACTTCAGTTTTGTTCTTTGGACTTGGCGTGCTTCATCCGGTCATATAAAACTTTTCCCTGCAATGTACTCAGTTTGTCTGGTTGTGTGGTATGAATATCAGACTCTATAAAATACGGACTCATTGGTAAAATTGCGCATGATTAATTAAGTGATGATCATGACATGACCTATCACGTGAGAGGGTGTAACCAATAACAGGGAAAAGGAGTCCGGTTTTCACAGGAGTCTGATATTCATATCACACCGGCAATCGTAAAAAAATAATACAAAATTCCACTTTCCTTAAAACCACAGCACACCAGGTGCCGTGATTTCACAGGATGCCTAATACTTAATTCACCTGCAGTCAAGTAAGGTATTTCATAATAATGTAGTAAGTTTGTTTTATTATGTTTGCAAATGGTGTATAGTTTGACAACAGGAGAAGTTGTTCACAAGCTTACCCGGTAAGAACCCAACACCGATTGTAACAAATCCGGCAAAGACTCCCATCCAACTGAAAGCACTGACGAGATTATCAGCACCCAGCAGGTCCTTGGTATACACGTCCAGCAGCGCACCCATCATGCCGGATGCCCCCATGAAAATGGCAGCATTGGCCATCAGCAACCAGTAGGTGTTCATCCAGGGATCGCTGAAGAGACAAGCAGGGTTATCGTCGCCACCATCATTGTCCTGAGGGACACCCAACCCCGGTCCACTATGGGACCGTGGACTACCTTCACGACCAGATTGGCCACCCCGGCCGCTGCAGTAAAGGTGACTGCGTCTCGCCCGGAGAACCCTTTAGCTTGGATGTGGTCCACAAAGTAGATGACCCAAAGGTCGTTGACTGCACGGTTGCTAATGAAGAGGACCACTGTCAGGTAAAAATAGGCTTTCCTGAAGACCCCCAGTCCAAAAGTCTGAGCGCAACGCGCGGCACTGAGTTGGAGGCAACAGCAACAGCAGCACTTGAACCTTTGGGGCTTGGACTCGAAATCGCCATCAGGGAGCGATGCGTACTCGTCGTCTCTCACATCCACGTCGTCTCTCACATCAACGCCTGGTTTCCGTGGTGGCCGGTCGGTAAGGAGTGCCCCACATGGGATGATATGCAAGCAGATGGCGCCCAGGAGCAGCATGGCTCCCCTCCAACCGTAAGTGTCTAGGAAGAGTTGAGTCAGCGGGGCGAAGACAATGAGAGCAACCGAATGACCTGCGTGCCCGATACCGTTGGCTGTGGTGTAGTGGGTGGTAAAGTACCGCCCCACCATGGCTCTGGTCAGGATATTGGAAAAACTTAAACCACAGCCTATAAGGGAAGGAAACGTTAAACAAATTCCACCCATTAATCATTTCAGTTAGTAAATAATGTAAGGAGATCAACAAGCTGATCTAAGTTTGTATCAGTTGTTTCGTTAAACAAATACTTAACGGTTCGGTGTCGGTCAAAGTGGGGCGATGTGGTCCAGTGGTTTGCAGGTTCGAATAATGTACGGTGGTACGCGGATTCGAACCCTACTAGGGAACATGCTTGTGTTCTTGGGCAAGACACTTTACTGCAATTGCCCCTCTCAGCCCAGGAGTATAAGGATGTGTACCTGTGAAGGTATGGACCACA
The DNA here is from genome assembly GCA_037893245.1 of Crossaster papposus. Lineage (NCBI taxonomy): Eukaryota > Metazoa > Echinodermata > Asteroidea > Velatida > Solasteridae > Crossaster > Crossaster papposus. The sequence goes on along the minus strand of JBAIAA010000007.1, from coordinate 70,748 downwards.
TGCGCTGATCTTGAACAGGGATAATATTTGTGTAAAGCGCTTTGAAACATGCATTTACAGAGTGTATAAAAAACAATGCAACAAAATATAACGGAATACCACACGTATAATGTAAACATCGATAATATAGACATGATTTCAAAGATACTTGTTTCCACTTTAAAATGAGACATCGAACGTCAAAATCCGACAATGTTTGACAGAGTTATAAATAATTTTCCAAGAGGGGTTAAATTGACCAAGGGACCAAGCTTTTCGATTTAGTTTGTATACTGTGCAAGTGTAGAATTGAAATCAAGTCGCCACCGAAACAAACCAGCGACGAGTTACCATGCCCGCTGCTGCCTGCACGGACAAAGACAAAAGTGTCTAACGACTTGATTTTAAGTCTACAATTGCAAAGTATCCAAACAAAATCTAAAAATTTGGTCCCACGGTCAATTTGACCACTCTTGGAAAATTATTCATCATAACTCTGTTAAAAATTGTCAGATTTGGACGTTTGATGTCTCATTTTTAAGTGGAATCCACTACCTTTGAAAACATATCTATATTATCGATGTTAGTTATACATTCTACGTGTGGTATATTCCGTTATATTTTGGTTGCATTGTTTTTAGACATATAGGGGTAAAAAGCGCTATATAAAGACCAACATTATTATTTTAATTTTTATTCATACACTTAGTAAGATTGATTCATTTCTGTCACTAACCAAAGTGTTCTGTTTCACAAGCTCCTTTAAATTTCATTCAATAAATCAATCATTGTTGTTGATAAACCAGCGGAAGTATGATCTCTAAAATTCCTCTTTTCGAAATAGTTCTGTATAATTTTGCACAGACGGGACTTCTCAGCGCCATCGGGGGTACTCAAGGCGTCTAAAATAAGAGGCAATGGGTGATTTAACATGGGTAACTTGTGTGCCACTTCGTATTCATGAGGTGCGTTTTTAGTATCCACGTTATTTTGACCATTGCTTTACCTGAGAGCACAGTCAGGGACACTGCGAATTGTACGACAGAGGTTGTCAAGGAGGCCACAACTATAGATCCACCAATCAGCACACCGCTCACCATAATAACCAGCCGGATTCCAAACTTCATTTCCAGAGGCCCGGCAAAAGGTCCTATTTTATATCAAGAATATACCAACATGTCATGAATATCCACATACAACACCTTAATATATTCCCGTCATCAGATTAGTGGATCGTTGATCGTGCGTTAAGTATTCGTCTTAATGGCGTTCTTTTGTTTTAAACCCACAAATTGTCGGTGATTCAGATTAAAAAGGATCAATCAAGAGAACACGTAACCCAACTTTCGGCGACTCGAACCCCAGTGAATTAATGCCATTCAACCAGTCATACTGCTTTCTTATTCCCAACAAAGGCCCTCGTTCGTACCTCCAACACGTGTTTTATTTATTTGTTATATTTTGTCTGGTCTCCGCACGTGCCTTCATCAAATACTTTGGTCATTCTATATGGTGGGTCTAGTCTATGGGTCTATTAATGGTGGCCGGCATGGGTGGCTTGTGCGTAAAGCGCTCACCTCTCACCAATGTGGCCCGGGTTTGATTCCCGGCCCGGACCATGTGAGTAGAGTTGTGCGTTGGTTCTCTCCTGTGCCACGAGGGTTTTACTCATGGGTCCTCCGGTTTTTCTCCCTCTGGAAAAATCAAACACTTTCGATCTCAGGCTGTGCTCCGTAGTCATATAAGAGTCGATGTGGCCGGCTGCCATAGGCGCCTTTACGTGCCAGCGACTCGACCACATTGTAGCCGCGTCCTTCGCAAATCAGCACACCAGATGCGAGTAAGGATGATTAGCCTCCCCCATTGATAGTATTATTATTATATGAAGTAAGATATGAAACGGAGGGAACCCCTACTTTGTGGCGTTTATGGCGCTTGCGAAATGTTGTCGTTTATCAGGAATTCTTTTTAGGTTTTTAGGGCGGGGAGTGGGGGGGGGGGGGGGGGGGGGTGCGTATATATAATTTATAGGTAATGTATAGGGGACTAAGGGGGGGGGGGGGGGTGCGTATATATAATTTATAGGTAATGTATAGGGGACTAAGGGGGGGGGGGGGGGGTTCCCTAGGTCTCATATCGTGCTGGTATATGGTATACGCAAATCAACGAATCGAAGGAATGAAATTTAAGATACACCGAATTAGGTGCTTGGGGATTATGTTTACTGTAAATGTAAATATGTTGTTTCTTTTCTCTGTTAACAAAATTACCCAACCGTGTGAAATCTGTTTTCAATAATTCCAACTATACAGTGTAACACGTGTAGTCGTTATTTCCTGCAAGAGAGTGGTTTGGTGCGATTTTGTGTAAGTCTGCTATATAGCTTTGCGTTGTCCCGTGTTGGGAGGTATGAACATATCCCCAGCACGATATGTGGCAGAGGGGTACCCCCCTCTTATCCCTATACTTTATACGCACTCAACACTATTGTAACCTAACCCATCCCCCTTGAAACCTAAAAGGAATTCCTGAGATTCCGGGAACACAATGGTCAACACAAAAGAGGGAAGGGGGGGGGGGGGGAATAAGAAAGCAGTATGACTAGTTGAATGGCATGATTTCAATGAGGTTCGGGTAGCCGAAAGTTGAGTTACGAGTGCAACTTTTGATTGGCCCGTTTTTGTTAAAGGTAGGACACACCATGGAGGAAGGACTAGACAGGAATTAGAACGGCCCGCCAACCCCATTGTAGTCCAATTGTCCTTTGTGCACATCGTTCGTTGCCGTTTCGGCCGCTTTAGTGGAGATAACAATTGTTCGTGTTTTCGTGAGTTACTTTAGCTGTGTACTTTAGCTGTGTGTACATTAGTGTGCACAATTTTTACAAGCGTTCGTTTTCCACATTCGGATTTCGTTTAGAAAATTATTTTTGCGTGATAAGACTGTTTTTAAATACTATGAACTTAACAACATCATTATTTCAAAGGCTTTTTTATTTTGTTTTATGGAGTTTTATGAAAGCCAATTAGTTAACAAACAGAACTTTCGCGGTTTACAAACGATAAAATGAAATTGAAATTATCCGTCTGTTAATTTGCAATCTGTTGATTGATTTTGTTTTATTGTGTTAGTTCGTTTTTATTATTATGGGGGTTATGTTTCTTCGTTTAACCTCTATAATTATTTCGTGTAACCTAACCGTGACCCTCCGTATGTTCCAGGGCCATAAATGGTCATACATGTCTATACTTAGGCTACAGCGCTAGCGACGCATTGTGGATTTTCACGGGGCACGCGAACGATTTGCGAAGGATGCAAATGCCGAACAAATTGCAAAGTCCAACATTCGTATTTTAGGCTCCAAAAGTTCGCCAAACATGCGCGGGGGTTCGGAAGCGCCGTTAATTGTTCGCGGAAGTCGTTTTTAGTTCGGCGGGAATTTCAAAAAAGTTTGAAATTTCTTGCGAACGTTTTCAGCACTCGGGGTCGTGATTCGCTCGTGATTTGCCCTCAAAAATGTCTTCAAAGCTTCGTCATAATGCGCACGACCTACTTACGACGTGCGTGATGTTTCGCAAAATCTTCGTGAAACCCGAAACAGATTCCGACAGTTTGATGAATGTATCACGCATGTCTCGCGAAAGCAGCGAAGTTCGTCCGATCATTTCTCGAGCTATTCACGAACTGTTCGCGTACTTCTTGAGAACAGGTGACTTCGCCAAAGAAGCAAACGCGAGACTTTCGCAAGATAATCGCGCGACATTTGTACGAATGTCGCGTGAATGTCGCATGAATGTCGCACGACGTTTATTATTAGCGAAATATGCGCGAAAAGTTCGCACGAATGTTGCCCGAGATTCGTGCAACATTAGTGTTGTTTGTATTTTAGTCGCATGTTCTTCGTGTATGTGGACTGGCCATAGTTCGGCAAATCTACACACAAAATTCGCACATACGTTGTGAGAAACCGCATTGTCGCAACACATTCGGAGAAAAACTTCTCCCTATGTTGGACATTGCCGTTTGTTCGGCATTCGCATCCTGCGCGAATCGTTCGCGTGCCCCGTGAAATCCCACCCAAAATGTCAGAATCTATTCGGGGTTTCACGAAGATTTTGCAAACATCACGCACGTCGTGAGTAGGTCGTGCGCATTGTGACGGAGCTTTTTGTACATGTTCGAGGGCAAATCAAGCAAATCACGACCCGGGATGCTGGAAACGTTCGCAAGAAATTTCAAGAAACCTTTTTGAAATTCCCGCCGAACTAAAATTGACGACGCTTCCAAACGCTTCCGAGCGCATGTTTGGCGAATTTTAAAACTTAAAATACAAATGTTGGACTTTGCAATTTTCTCGGCATTCGCATCCTTTGCGAATCGTTCGCGTGCCTCGTGTGCCAGTACCGTTATTTTTTTACATCAAAATACCATTATTTACCCCGGAAAATGTGGACCTTTTGGTAATGTATTTTTTATTTTTTATTTTTTTTTTTTTTTTTTTGGGGGGGGGGAGGGGGTGCGTACGCACCCGTCGCACCCCCCCCCCCCCCCCCCCCCCACCCCCCCCCCCCCCCCCCCTGCGTACGGGCCTGTCTCCGTCCCATATATTGCTTCAGTTGCTTCCAACAATACGGTCAATAATCCTATTTGTACCGCTCTAAACGATGAGGGCGACAGAGGAATCAAGTCATTCGTGATTCTAGCAGCTCGCCAGCTGGGTGTCCTTGAGCTACGCTGGCGAATATTAGCGATTCCCTATCTTATGATAAGTATATGGGAATCGGGATTAGGAGAGCAATTTGGGGGAAATGCGTTCGGGTGATCAAGGGGTAGTTTATGGTTTTATGGCAATTTGGAGCGGTTTTTGTCGACGGAAATTAACGGTAAGACTGTTCTTGTTTATTGAATAGAAATGTGGGTGGATTAGTTAGTCCTGCTGGTACATGTACATGCATGAAGGAAATGTTCTTGTGTTTATAATATTGTGTCGCAGAGAGCTATATGCTCCCCGAACATAGCAGTTGGCTTGTACGATTTTATCATCCTGTTTAGCACTTTTCAGGTCGTTGAAAGACTTCCAACGGCCGTTGATAATCTTGCTAAGCGCGCAGGGCTCGCAACGTCGTTCAGATGGCAGTCTGACGACGTCGTTGGTGGCTTTGATATGCAAATTATTGCTTCGTGAGAATGTTGTCTATTGTGAATCGGCGGGCCGTGAAGTGAGATTCTTTTGGGTGCGGTCGCAACGTGCTTGAATGAACCGTTTGGCGTTTGAGCATTGCCCACGGTCAGTGTTTCGGCGCGCAGTACATTTTGGATTTTCCAAACCCTAGTGCGATTTCAATTTCAGTTCTCTCAATCAAGACATTATGGAATTCCATATGTGCCACTCTAAACGTCGTGCGTCGCCCTTCTTGCGTCGCCCTTCTTTCGTCGCCCGTCGTGCGTCGCCCTTCTTGCGTCGCCCTTCTTTCGTCGCCCGTCGTGCGTCGCCCTTCTTGCGTCGCCCTTCTTTCGTCGCCCGTCGTGCGTCGCCCTTCTTGCGTCGCCCTTCTTTCGTCGCCCGTCGTGCGTCGCCCTTCTTGCGTCGCCCTTCTTTCGTCGCCCGTCGTGCGTCGCCCGTCGTGCGTCGCCCTTCTTTCGTCGCCCTTATTTCGTCGCCCTTCTTTCGTCGCCCTTCTTTCGTCGCCCTTCTTTCGTCGCCCTTCTTTCGTCGCCCTTATTTCGTCGCCCTTCTTTCGTCGCCCTTCTTTCGTCGCCCTTCTTTCGTCGCCCTTCTTTCGTCGCCCTTCTTTTCGTCGCCCTTCTTTTCGTCGCCCTTCTTTTCGTCGCCCTTCTTTTCGTCGCCCGTCGTGCGTCGCCCGTCGCCTTAATTGTGTTTGGCCTTTGACCTTGACGCATGCGCATATGTTTGTCATATCCCACTTAAGTTTATGCCTGTCAACGTGTGGTGCGTGTGAACTTATTAAAAAAAATATGGAAAGGTTTCAATATTTTAAGGCTCATAATCAGAATTTAATGTGACCTTTGTATGGGTGTATGGCGTAATAATCTACAGCAGTCGTTCCCCTTCCACTGTGTCTGTCGTCCCTATTTGCAAATCAGAACCAGTCAGCCCAATGAATTGTGCTATCAGCTCTGTGCCAAATTTACTTGGTATTGATTAGGACCTAAACAAATAAAAACCACGAAACGTAACGTAAAGTCAGGTGGCTTAGTGCAATTACCGTTACCGGGCAAATAAAAGCACCATATTTGGCATGACAAAAACCTTGGGGCCTAGTAATTAATATTAGCCTCAGAGCCCTTCGAAATGTTTTAACATTTACATATTTGTTATACCAGGTTTGGGTATAAAACAAAAAAACTAAATTGTAAAAGTTTATTTTGGTGATTCTACTTACTTTACTTCCATAACATTTTCTAAAGCAAATGACTGAATAATTATGAGAACATAGTAACGATCGAAATGACACAAAAGTACACCCTTAAGTTGCGCGCATTTACCTTGTCTCCGGATATCATCAGGTAGTCTTAGTTGCCAAAACCTCAGTATTGATAAGCTTCAAATTCACCAAGTTGCATACTGGCACAGTTACCATATTAAAACCTTATGGAAAATCATATGAACAATCATGATAACATTGTAATATTTAGCCCAGCGAACAACAACGTGAAAATGAGGTGTCCGTAAATTAGGCTAAAAAGTGGTCAAAGTTCAAGGAAATCACTACAATTGTGTGTAAGAAAACATGTTGACGTCGACATAATTATAAGCAATAATACTTTTATTTGGGGGATTTCCTTGAACTTGTTTAAGTCTCCCACGTTAGGCAACCCTTCACCGACATTTCAGCACAATTTACAGACGTCTAATATTTGCCTCTTTTTGTTTGATGGGCTAAATATCTCAATCTTAAAATATTGAAACCTTTCCACAGTTGTTTAATAAACTCACACGCACCACACGTTGACAGGCATAAACTTAAGTAGGATATGACAAACATATGCGCATGCGTCAAGGTCAAAGGCCAAACACAATTAAGGCGACGGGCGACGCACGACGGGCGACGAAAGAAGGGCGACGAAAAGAAGGGCGACGAAAAGAAGGGCGACGAAAAGAAGGGCGACGAAAAGAAGGGCGACGAAAAGAAGGGCGACGAAAAGAAGGGCGACGAAAAGAAGGGCGACGAAAAGAAGGGCGACGAAAAGAAGGGCGACGAAAAGAAGGGCGACGAAAAGAAGGGCGACGAAAGAAGGGCGACGAAAGAAGGGCGACGAAAGAAGGGCGACGAAAGAAGGGCGACGCACGACGAAAGAAGGGCGACGCAAGAAGGGCGACGCACGACGTTTAGAGTGGCACATATGGAATTCCATAAGACATGGATATCACGTACGATATAGTGGAGGTAAGGTAGCTCTTCTTTTCATTTAGACAAAACACCTAGAATAAATATTACGTTTCAAATTACGTTTCAAATTATTAAATAAATGCTGGAATGCAAGGGATCTTAAATAAATAAATATGCAATAGTTGAACACTGCATGAACAATAAATCGTACAACGCAGATAATAACGGGGTTTGTTCGGTCCCGGCCTATACATATCAGGGGATCGATGTTTTGAGATTAAATAATAATAATAATAATAAAGAATAAGAAATTATGTTCTTCAAGTGTCTATTTTATCGGCAGGCAGAATGAAAGCCTTTGGCCAGGGGCCCTCATTTATCTATATAATTTCAACTGCATGTAGGCAGGCCTACGTAAAATGCTTCAACATTTCGGTTAACAATCAATTTGTTTTAGTCCGTGATATTAGGTTCGCGCTGGTAGCATTAAGCCGGCGCTTCGCATCATTTATATTCATGCTATAGATCGACTGAACTTTCAGTGACGGCATTGGTGTTCTCAATTTAATGTTCAAACGCCTTTTTATTTTGCAGGAGAAACCCGACGCCTATGAAGGCGTAGAAACCCAGGCAAGTCCCGCATTTAAAGGGCTCTGTGTGGCGTTCAAGATCTCGGCCAAGTTTTTTGAGGACATGATTAAAGACGGCTGGGAAGATGTGGACCAGTTGTTGGGTCTGGATAGGGCGTGGTTAGACCACATTTTGGCCCTTGCCCCTAATGGGGGTCAGCGGCGAAACTTTGAGCGACTGATGGCACGTGTGGAGGTGGGTCCACTGGCTGAAAAGGCGGTCGGAAGGCTTTCCAAGCAGCAGAAACGCCAGCAGCAGGGAGAGCAAAGCAAGGCGGCTGACGCACTGCCAGCGCAAGATGCCGGTACCGCAACATGCCCTGGTCCCAGTGATGCAACGGATGACGCTGTCGATCAGAAGACGACTCCTAGCCCGGTGCCACAGGTGAATAAGATTGGAAGTGTATTGTATTTATAAACTTGTTCGCATTTCATTGTATGTTCGTTCCCTTAAAAAATTGTGGGCAAGGTATAGTTATGATGTTTGGATAGTGGGGCGTAGGCGGCTGAACCGTCGAAGTAAAACGTTTTCAAAGTATTAAGGACCCTAGGTTTCTACATTTCCGGTGGGGCAGATCGTTTGATGGAATAAAGTCAGCATTAGTTACAGACGGAACAAAGAAATGTTCGTTCCTTTTGAGCTAAGATTGTGAGCCCGAAGTTGGACCTCGGGCGCATGAACAAGGTCCCAAGAAGATATAGGTTTGGGTCCGAGGTTGGACCTCGAAGCGAGATGCATGGTAGGGTTTATGAGAAATGTCTGGGGATCTATGATTAGGGAGCCAGAAGTAAACCACAAATCGGAATTAAAGTCGAGGGCTTAATTGGGAAAAGGTTATTTGAATCCGAGGTTGGACCTTGAGATGCACTCGAGAATTTAGTTTTGGAATTTAGTTTTGGATCCGAGGTTGGACCTCGAGGTGAGACGTATGGTAAAGGTCTCGAGGAACTCCATTATGTAGCCAAATTTGAGCCGCAAAGTGAATTTGAAATCAAATGCTTAATCGGGAAAGGTTTGAATCAGAGGTTGGACCTTGAAATGCACATGGGTAGGACCCCACGAGAAATCGGATTTTAGAGGTTCGACCTCGTGGTGAGACGTATGCTAAGAGTTTCAAGGAATCACATATTACATGTATGTAGCCAAATTTGAACCACAAAGTGAATTTTAATTCCAATTTTAATCGGGAAAAAGTTTTGGATCCGAGGTGGGACCTTGAGTTGCACTTGGGGTAGGACCCACAATAAATTCGATTTTAGTTTTGGATCCGAGGTACGACCTCGAGGTGAGACGCATGATAAGGGTTTCGAGGAATTCCATTATATGTAGCCAAATTGGAACCGCAAAAGTGGATTTGACATCCAATACTTAATTGGGAAAAGGTTATTTTAATCCGGGGTTGCACCTTGAGAAGCACTTGGGTAGGACCCCCCGAAAATCGGATTATAGTTTTGGATCCGAGGTTGGACTTCGAGATGCGCCTGGGGTAGGACCCACGAGAAATCGGGTGTTGGTTTTGGGTCTCAGGTTGGACCTCGAGGTAAGATGGGGCAGGGCCCCTGAGATATTGGATGTAAATTATATAAAATCCGCAGACGCCTTGTTGGGGTTCATTTAAGGTTATGTAGTATTTCAACATACCTTTCAGAAAATTAAATTTAGGTTTCGATTCAGAGGTTGGATCCAGAGGTGAGAAGGGGCTGGGCTCCCTGAAGAAAGCGCATAGTTTAAGCTTTATAGGTTTCGATCCAGAAGTCGGGCAATGAGATGGAAAGGGGCAAGATGCCCCGAGAGAAATCTGATATAAATTTTATTTCGGTGTCGTTTCAAGGGTTACGCCTTGAGGTGTTAAGGGGCAGGGTTTCCAGGTAGAAATGTAAAAAATTAAATTTAAGGTTAATTCAGAGATTGGGCCTTAAGCAGCATAGATAGGAAATTCTGCGAAATAATGTGGATACATTTTAGTATTTGGATTCAGGTTGGATCTTGAGATAATAAGGAACATGATTCATTGAGGAAAAGCTGATAAATTATTTATATCTGAGGGCGAACCTCCAAAGGTTCATTGGAAATTGGACATACAGGGGGACAAGGTACCGAAAGTTCGATAGCATCCCATTACAACTTTGATTCAGGGTCCTGATCCGAATTGAGATGGCCAAGATAGCATTATTTGATCTCGGGTTTGGACATCGAGGCGCCGCAGAGCAAACCTTATATCTAATTTTAAATATTAAAGCAATTTTAGACTGAGTTTTGACCTCAAGGTATAATGGAATGTCGTTAAAAAAAAAAAAAAAAAAAAAAAAAAAAAAAAAAAATAAATAAATTTAAAAAAAAATAATAATAATATGGATATGGTAAAGGGTAGACCTCTTCAGTCAGCATTCCCGCAGACAAGATGTTAACGAAAGTTTGCCGAGAATTTTATGGTCCAGTTAGGTTTGTTAGAGAAGGTGACGTCAATATATAGCAGTAAAATAACAATGATACTGAAATCAAAAGATTGAATTGATCTGAGCTTTTTTAAGATAGAGAATGAGTACTTATCTTGCTGCGGGCAAAATACGTCAATAGCAGCTAGCTAGCTATAATTATAGAGAAATATGATTGACCAGAGCTATATTTGGAATCGAGGTTGGACCTCCAATAGGCTAGAAGTGGCAGAGCCACGAGAGAAAGCTCATGAAACCCAGTGTGATTCGAGCTTAGTCCATGGGATATCAATCCGTGATCATGATATAGAGTAGATACCAGTTTGGGCACATCAATGATGGCATATGTCTTCTCTGCATTTTGGCCTGTGAGTTGCATGTTCGGCGTTCGTTTGTTTATATATGATGCAGGCGAAATCCGCTTTTGAGGTCCACAAGCCAAGGCGACTGGAGCTTTTGAAGGCCTGCGCGGAGACTGGCTATGACCGCAATGTAGCATACGTGATGTCACTACTAAGGAAGTACGTGGATGAGTTTGCACCACTGTCCTCCGACGACATTAAAGAGAAACAGATGTACGTGAATCTACTCACCGAGTGCTCGAAACATGTAGAAGCTAAGGTACAGGGTATCGCCATGTATATCTACAAGTCGATTACGGGCGAAGATTCTGACAAGCGTTTGCGATTCGCTCGCAAGCATTTGGCCGCTCCTCCTGCTGATAATAAAGCGCGGGTGGGGCCTCAAGGTGGCGTTACCAGGCCATGGCGGCAGAGCTTTCGGCCCCGATGGAATTCTCAGCAAGGCCAACGTGGTTGGGGTTTTCGCAGTAGTTTAGGGGCAGCTAAGCAGGCAGGTGCGTGTTTTCGCTGCCAAAAGCGGGGGCACATGGCCCGCGACTGCAAGGAGATTTTGTAGGGAATGCTGAGGGCGAGGCGAGTGCAGATGGTCATGATTCATGACAATATCAAGTTTACTGAGGTCTAATTGAAAATTAAATGCTGGCAGATGCAGCACACGGACATTTTTGATGGTCAGTGAGGGGTGCTATACCACTTGATGGTTAAAGTATTGGATGGTATCCAATTTTAATGGTCCTCCTTAGTGTATACCCTTGGATATTTGAATATTGTCAGAGTATGACATTTACTAAATATGTACGTTAACACAAAGAATCATGAGTGTAATAATGATTTGTTTGGCCTTAATTGATATCCATGAGAATAAATATTTGAATAAAAACAGGGTTTGCAGTTGAAGAACTAGAGAGATGCAAAATTGTAATTTGCGAGAGTTTTTCCTTCCGGTGTTAAAGGAGTTATGCATATATATACAATTAATATATATATGTGTATCTTAGACATTTTCGTACCATTTTATTAGGAGCTTTTGCACTACCGGAGAGTGCTGGAGAGTCACTCATGGGAGAGATCTTCTTTTCGGTGTTTTGACCCCTTCGCGGCCCAGGCAGCAAGGCGAGAGAGGGAAGTCCTCAGTTGGGTGGACGTAGCTGGAAAACCCGTAAGTTCCGCTATGGCATGTGCACCAGACCCTCTGGATGTCATTTCAGGCAGAGTCTTGCCAGATATGCAAGCATTGCGGTTTCGAGACCCAGACCTTTTTGTAGCTGGATCACTGAATGTGAACCCGGGCCGTTGGGACGGGGTTCTTGAAGAGTCGGCGGATGGTCCGGTCGTATCTAAATGGCTGCGGCAAGGGGTGGATGTTTTTGATTTTTTCCAGCCTTTCAAGGGAGAATATCGAGGCAGAAAATTCGACTCTGACGTGCCCCCACAGATGTATTTCGCAAATGCTCCGTCGTGTCGCAAGTTCGTCCCCTTCATCAATGAGACTTTGACCAAGAGACTTATAGAAGGCTCCGTGGAGCTTTTGGGTAAAACATGCGAAGTTCAGCCGCCAAGATGTGTGAATGCTTTAGCCATAGAACCCAAAAAGCCAAGACTTGTTTTGTCGATGAAGGGACCAAATCTTTGGTGTAAGGACACGCCTTTTAGATTGGTTCCCTTGGGCGAAATTGCAAAATCCATTAACAGAAATGGCTTCTTTTCAGCTACCGATGATGCACAGGGCTACAAGCAAATACTTTTGTCGGAAGCGTCTAAGACCTTCTGTGGCTTTGAGTGGGCGGGCTACTATTTTGTAGACACGACCTTGCCATTTGGCTTTAAAAACAGCGCATTCATTTACACGACTATTGGCTCGTGCTTGTCAACATGGCTAAAGAACCGGGGTATCCATACCGAGGTTTGGATTGATGACCGTTTTATAGGCGAGTGTTCGGGCTCATCGGCAACACCTAAATAGGCTATCTGACATTCTCAATATTGGTCTTTTCTCCTTTGTTTCCCTTTCTAATGTGTTCGTGTCACAGTGCCCAGAAATCGAGTGTGCGTCAGATGACGGGGCTTTCGACAGGGCTCTGAGGGCGCTTTACGTGGTTTGCTACATGAAATCACATTTGGGGTTTTTCATCAACCTGGAGAAAAGCCATCTTCATCCATCCTCTAGAATGATCCATCTGGGTCTGGGGATCTGTTCAAAATCCTTGTCTTTCTGGATTCCAGAGAAGAAAAAGATATCATTTGCCGAAGTAAGAGAGAATATCCTTTTGGCAGGCCAGGTTGTTTTAAAACAGCTTCAACGCTTTGTCGGAAAATGTCAAAGCTTTGCGTTGGTATTTCCAGCGGGATCCTTGTTTGTAAGAGAGTGTTGCTCATTTATGTCAAGATTAGACGACGTTTCCCCCACATCCCTTACACAAGAAGTGAGAGCCGAGATCCTTTTCTGGCGTTTCATAGATTCATTCTCGCAACCCATACCTTGGAAAAAGGAGCACCATGTGTCAGTGGCTCTGAGTTCGGACGCGTCTGGTTTTCGTTGGGGAGGAGTTTTGGTCGGTCCGTCAGGAAACACGAGTTTTGGAGATTACTGGCCTCAAGACATTCTAGCTGTGGAAGACATATGCTGCAAAGAGGCATTGGCTTTGTATTTTGTCTTGCAGTCGGTCTTAGACTCGTTGTGGGATAGACGTGTGGACGTAACGGTTGACGCATTAGCTCTCTTCGACGTTTGGAACAGGCGCAGAGCGAAGTCGACAGCTTTGGCAAGGGTTTTAAAGTTGATTTTCGCCCTTACTTTAGAGGCTAACTTTACACTGCAGTTGAGATGGGTCCCTTCCAAGCAAAATCCAGCGGATGCCCCGTCAAGAGAGGTGTCTAAGGCAGATGCTCGATTATCCCATTCAATCTGGAAGCTTCTTCAGAGAGAGTTGGGAGGGCCTCGAGGCTTCACATTTGACTTGATGGCACTTCCTTCAAATGTGCCGAGTGGGTTCGACGGATCTGCACTAAAATTCTACTCAAGGGATCCGGCACCGGAATCGTCGGGGGTAAATGTCTTTGCCCAGCAGTGCCCGGTGGGCGAAGAGCTTTATGTTCTCCCACCTTTTGTTCTGATAGCTTCACTCATTCGACTGTTCCAGGAATGGGGAAATGTGAAGGTAACGATGGTTGTACCGAAGCACCCTCACCCGAAACCATGGTGGCCAAGTCTGCTTTCTTATGCACGCCAGTCAGTACGTCTGTCAGAGGAAGGACAGATGGGGGTCATTGAGTATCCATCAGCTAAGGGTTACACGCCGAATAAGAAGGGTCTGCCCTTTCAGCTTTGGGCCTTTGAATGTTTCTTTCCTCACTGCGGTAAGCATATGAAGGAAAATCCGCTGCCCAAACAAATGAATGTCCTTCTCATGTCAGATTCCATGTTTAAAGGCTTGAAAGGGTTCAGTTGGCCTTTGAGCCTAGATGTGCAACTGGTCACAAGAGGGGGTCATAATATCTCGTCATTGTGTGGAGCAGCAGCCACCACATGTCGACGACATGCACAGGATGCAGTGGTTTTACATGGGGGCATCAATGATTTCAGCAGATTGGCTGATTGTCAGGAGGGGGTTCAGGAGGTCATAAGAGTGTTCAGAGTAGCTGCCGTTCGGCTTCGAGCCGAGTTTCCCGTTTGCGTTTTCATCTTGTCATCGGTCTGTCAAACCAGGCTGGTGAAAGTAAACCGTTCGGTAGCTGTAGTTAACGAAGCCCTAAGAGCCATATGTAATGAGGCAGGCTGGGCTTTCCTCTCCAATGATTACATTATGCAAGAGGATCTGAGGGACGATGTCCATCTGTCTTGGTGGGGCAGTCTAAAGCTTCATCGTAGGTTGCAGATGGTTTTAAGGTCAGCTCTGCACCTGCGCACTGGTCCCGACATAGCTTGTTTCCGATAGAACAACAGAACATCGATCCTAAACAAATTTACATCTTCTTTTTCAAAGCGTGACGGGGTACTGGCGAGGTTGAAGACGCTAGATGGCCTTTTGGATGGGCGAGCATACGATAAGCAGAAAAGTAAGCTGGTGGCATCGCTCGAAGAGTTTATCCAGAAACACCACGGCGAAGGATACCACACGGAGGGAGTCGACTTACACTCAGCTACGCCCCTGGCTATTGTCGCCTTCCTAGTGGTCAAAGATTCTAAAGGGAGAACACAAGTCCACACCCTTGGATGTGAAAACTTGGGCAAGCATGGCTTCTTCCCTTGTGAATGCCCTCGTCATTTAGCAGCCGGAACTGTGGACTCTTACATTGGCCAGCTCAGGGGATATTACAATTCTGTAGGCAGAACCGAGATTTGGCGCTCAGGCTCGTTATGGGGTAACCCTTGCATATCACAGCGGGTGCAAAGATATCTACGGGCTATTCGACTGGAACAGGCCGAGGCACACGTCACACCAAGACAAGCCGTACCAATATTCTCAGATAAGTTACGCTGGTTGGCGACAGAAATAAAGAGGCGTTTGTCATCCCGAGAATGTAACAGCTCTCCATTCATTCAGAGATACATATTGCAGAGAGATTTAGCATTCTTTTTATGTCTTTGGTGGGCTGGTGACAGGGCAGGCGACTTAGGCAGGACCAAGACATGCGAGATTTCGAGAATAGAGGGCGGCGACCTTCTCTTCAACCACACTGTAGGGAAAACGATTAGAGAGTCCTCTTCTTCTCTTATTGTCATTCCGAAGTTGGAGGGTCAATCAGATCTAGACCCAGCCGGGGCAGTTAACAGTTTGGTGGAACTGGCAAGGTTAAACGGTTACAGCCTTACAGATGGTTTTCTCTTTCGGCCTTCAACACAGGACCACAGGTCTCTTGTCAACAAGCCTTTTGTAGGTGCCGCACCCAACGTGCGTTTGCAGGCCTACTTTTCCTCTTCATCAGATCCAGACGATAGCCGGCTGAGGGCCCATGGAAACCGAGCGGGGGTGGCAGCCACCTTACGTCTCCTTGGAGCTTCAGAGGAGCAGGTCATGGATCACTGCAGATGGGCTTCCAGGAAAACCTATAAGCACTACACAGAGTTGGAAAAAATAACCAGGCGTAAACAAACAGTACAGGCACTGCGCGATGCTGTCAGTAAGGATCAGGATCAGCAATCTTCAGCTGATCTAGCGGGATGTTTTTTCAGAGGTCTTAACTCGGGCTTCAAGGTTCAGCGAGCATTTCCATAGATTTCAGATTTTATAGGCCTACTGTTTGGATCTGCTTGTAGCATTGGGCTTTAAGCCTTAGGTCAGTGATTGGAACAGCACATAAGATGCTTGGTGGGGGACAGGCTTCTTATTTCAAGGTGTACTACTCCATTATAAGGTCTTAATCAAGTCATAATTATAATCATATTCATGTGTGGTAATTTTAAAATTGGCAAAGATCATCTGCAAAATGGCTACTTTTGAATGCAAGAGGCGGTGTATCAGGTTTGACAGGTTACGTGACATAATTATTTGAGAATGCATGCATAACAAAGAAAAGGGTACTCTTTTGTTTATAATTAAAATACACAAATGAATATCAGTTAAGCAACATTGGTCCTCGTTTTTCCTTAAGGGTGGGGCAGGTTTTAGAGTAAGAGTTGGGATTAGAGATGGGTGGATGATGAAATAATGAGTATGAAGGGTTTGAGGGCTGGAGCAGTCGGTAGGGGGTTTCGGAAAGAATCTATTAAACCCATATCTAAGCCTTGTAGATTCTGGAGCCCGCAACGGAACAACAGAGCGATATAAATAGTTCACTATTTGCATCGCGGCGACGTTGCGGGCGGAGGATCCACACTCACTTGGTAAATCTTTGCACTACGAGCATGACGTATTGCTTGCGCTGGAGTTTTGGGTGCCCACCCATAAATCGGCTGGTTGACCAGTCAATTATTAAGTCGGATTGCCATAACGGGTGCCGGAAAGGAAGAGCTCGATTCTAAATGGTTGGAAATTGGGCCAGGTTTGCGATTCTGATGGAGGTATAGAGCCTGGATTGGTGTTCGTTTTAGGAAACGAGGTAGGAGATATCTAAATTCTTGCCGGTGGTCCAATATGGCACTGGTAAGGAGGTACAGTTTTATAGGGCAGCCAGGTCATTTTGTCAATGTGACATTTAATAATGGTTATTAGGCTGCGAAAGTGTCGTAATAAGAATTTTAGCAAGTTCGAAATTCGTTCTTTTAATACCATTTTGTGTGTTTTCACATATACCATGTTATGTAGGAATTCCTCTATGCGTGTACGTACGTTGGTGCAGTGACAGGGTCATCAGTGCAACGGGCGTGGCACATTGAGTAGGGTACGCAGTCTTTGTATTGTACAAAGCTATTGTACAAAGCTATTGTGCTTTAGCACGCGCTCAAGCATGCACGGCGCGGCACGAAGGTGGCATCGCATTCCTGCGGGATTTTCATGAAGGCGTGGGTATTGTCAAAAGGTATGTGGATATGGATAATTTATTTATTTATTATCAGTAGGCCTGTATCGGACCGGGTTTTATCATGGTTCATAATAGTAGCACTCATTAGTAATGCAAAATACCGGTCCAGTTATCAGAGTATGATAATATGCCTAATGTAAGGATGGTCTAAAACGAAGAGGATGTAAGGTGGCTTTCAAAATGCAAAGCACATGTACATTTTATTTGTATTCCTTTAGCGTCGCCGTGATTGAATTTGTTGTAGCTTTCGCGCAGTATGGTACGGCTAGGCTGCGCATGTTCGGCGTTCCTAAAAAATCTGAGATTTAAGGAAGTAAGGCCTATGGCAGTTTAAGCCAGCAGCCTAAACCCTTCCGGGTTATGAGTATAGGGTCAAATGGTTGTTATCCTTAGTTTGTTTCACAGTTATTAATTTGTTCTTTACAAAATATGATTTACGTTCATCTTCGTGACAATTGTGCATAAACAAAAAGAAAATTTAATCCCCAATCGGGCTGATCGAAATAATTAATTTGGTAAACTTTTAGGTAGATTTTCAGAGAATAGCTGTGGAAAGGCCTATATCAAATAAATTTTATAGCTCTTAGACCACTGTAGCGCCAGCTTATGCAATTAGGTTAGTGAATCACCATGGGCACTAGGGGATGTTTCATATCAGATGCGACAGGTGAGTCCGTAGGTATAGCCAAGTGAGTACCAGATGTGGGGTTGTTTTTCCAGACTTTGTCTAAATTCAGATCGAGTTGTGAGAGAAACTTGTAGTCCTATAAAAGGACATGTCAGACCTTTTCGGAGTTAAAATATTATCACTGGTGACTGCAGTGGCAATACGCCATAAACATACGTGTAACTGTAAGTGCTGGTAGTAAGCGGTAGGCCTAACAAGGTTATATAGATGGATTTATCCCTCTGTGATTTGACGGATGCAGCACCGTTTATGTATCTCACGTTTCCTTTTGATTTAATCCCATATGCACAGGACATGTGACGGCTATGGTGTGGCAGGGGTCATAGTGAAACAGAAGCTTCATCATCAGAGGCACTAACAAGATGGAGGAGGTCCTTGGAGCGATAGAGGGGTCAAGCTTTGCCCTGGGTCCCCCAAGGTTTCAGAGTGAATATAGGCCTAAAAAGGAGCATTTATAGTTAGCCCCTGAAATTGTTTTATGTTTGGCACAGCCCAGGCGATCAGACCTTGATTGGTATGGGAAAGTGTATTTGGAACATTTGGACGGTGGTCTGACGCAAGGGTGGAGTGTCCTAGGTAGTGTTGGTGGAAAGGGCAGTGGGCATGTACATTTATACGATGGGAAAATGTACAGTAAACGCAACTGTATAGGCCTAAACAGATTATATCAATTTATTTTCAGTTGTGGTTCCACTTGCAGGATTTGGTTGCTCTAGATGACTATAGTCTTGGCAGAGTGTAACAATGAGCAACAGAAGGTACAGGTCAGGCTCAAGCATAGTTTCTTGGCGGGGTCGGGCCCCGAGGTTTGCAAATACTACCTGTAAAACGGTGTCTGGGAAAGGCCTATAGTTGGCAAATGCCTTAAAATTATAATAAGGAATGTAACGCTTGGTTCACAAATAAATCTGTAAACGTGATGCCTGTGAAAATTATGCTCGGCTGGGAGAATGTCTGATCGGCAAAATGATTAACCAAGTATCCGCGAAATCTATGGGGGTGTAGCCCGGCGGGTGAACCTATGTTGTGGGAACGATTTCCTATTCACAAATTGTATGTGCATGTCAGCCAATTTTCGGTGTCGGGCGATTTATATCACATTGTGGTAAAATCCTTAGAAGAGTATAACTGAAAGTAGACAATTTATGCTGTCTAATAAACGCGAGCATCGCAGCAATTGACAACTGAGCGTCACAATCGAAAAGGATTTTAGATCATTCGTTCGAGTACGTGCTGCGCCTATGGAAAATAGTTTTGTAATGCTTGGAGAAAACAAAGGCAGGCCCCGCATACAGATGTTTTTTGCTAAAAGGAAGTCTTCGGGAAAACTATTCATCTTCTATAACAAATATTTATTTCGATTACCTATTTTCTGGCTGTTGAACCTTTGCTAGGCAAAATGTAGCGTGAGTTACCTTTACGAAAGTTGCCACCGCGGTATGTTTGGGTCCAAAACAGAAAATGGATTTTCAAATCATCTTAATAAAAGGATTATATTGCGGCATAACACTTTTATAAATTAAATTTTGTAAAGTACTAAATTGAGTTGGTTTTAGCTAAACAAAATTGAAAACGAAGGTTACCGGTGATAAGCATTTACATAAATAATGGGGTCCAGTGTGAACGAAGTAGTTCATTTTTTATTATTAAAGGTTTAAGGTCAAGTGTTGATCATAAAACCACTTTACATCAGGAACCCACGAGTGCCAAGAATATAATGTATACATGTAAACTGTCGATAGAAAGCGCTCAGAATGTAACATGCGCGCGATGGCGCAGGGCCGTTGCAGAGGGGCGCGCCCTCTGAATTTGATCTATTCTCTCTATAACTCAGGATTTATGTACTTTCAGTCGATCTGGTCAGCTGGAATGTCAATTGGTGGGCTAGGTTTAGACTGAGCTCTAACTTTACTATGAAGGCGGCAATACAAGGTACTTTATAGTGACGAGTCTGAGCCGCTATGGAGTGGTAGGGAAATCCCTGGCTACAGGGCGCTACATGTGCTAGGGGAAAACCCCGTTTACACGGCGGGAGGCGTTTATGCATTATGGGGTGTGTAGTCATGCGTGAGTTCGTTTTTGATTGAAATAGGGGACGTATAACATTAGAGGGCTATAGGGTCCCCTATTTCGAAAAGGGGCCTTCCGAATCATTTAAAGCACGAACAAAAGAGGGATAATAGGAGGTCCATCAATTTGTTTCGTATATTACGTTATGAAGACACTCCATGGGAGGTTCGTGGGCTGAGGAAAATCTCTCTGAACTAAAACTTAGAAAGGTCTGTCGACCTAAATGGTCCTTGTATACACGCGTTTGTTTAGGGTGTAAGTGGACGACACGAAGGTGATTTGGGGTTATGGTTAGAATCGAGGACGTCCTCGATTGAGTTTCGTGTACAAAACCAACGAGAGCCGTTCGAAAAAGTTATAGTGCAAACAAAGGAAATCATCGAGAGGAACAAACTAAACTCCTCGACGGATTTAATAGACAGACGTGTTGGTATGTGTACATGTATAGTGTATGTATATATTTGCATATGTGTGTGTATATGTATGGGTATGGGTATGGATATGGATATGGATATATAGATGCATAGAAATATGGATAGATGTATATGGATGTGTATGGATATATTATATGGATATAGGGATATATAGGAATATGTATGGGTATAGATGGATGGAAAGGCAAGGAAAAAGGCAAGGAAAAAGGCAAGGAAAAAGGCAAGGAAAAAGGCAAGGAAAAAGGCAAGGAAAAAGGCAAGGAAAAAGGCAAGGAAAAAGGCAAGGAAAAAGGCAAGGAAAAAGGCAAGGAAAAAGGCAAGGAAAAAGGCAAGGAAAAAGGCAAGGAAAAAGGCAAGGAAAAAGGCAAGGAAAAAGGCAAGGAAAAAGGCAAGGAAAAAGGCAAGGAAAAAGGCAAGGAAAAAGGCAAGGAAAAAGGCAAGGAAAAAGGCAAGGAAAAAGGCAAGGAAAAAGGCAAGGAAAAAGGCAAGGAAAAAGGCAAGGAAAAAGGCAAGGAAAAAGGCAAGGAAAAAGGCAAGGAAAAAGGCAAGGAAAAAAAGGGGAAAAGGCAAAAGGAAAAGGGGAAAGGAAACTGAGAAAGGAAACTGAGAAAGGAAACTGAGAAAGGAAACTGAGAAAGGAAACTGAGAAAGGAAACGGGAAAAGGAAAAGGAAAAGGAAGGTGGAAAACCCGATTGGTAGACATAATGGGGGAAAACCCCGAGATGATGTGGGGAGAGCCCCAGGTATTGATGTGGGGAAAGGCCCAGATTGGGATATGCATTTGTAAAGAGGAAAATAGCCCCAGTGAATTAAGGAGGGAGGTAAAGGGATATATTTTTGTCTTTATATTTGTATTAGTTATTCGGCCACGAATGGCAACATTCGAATGAATATGCCGGTACAGAGAGTAGGATAATGTAATAAAGTGATGTAGCAGCACAAACAGGGGCAAAGCAAAGGGTTATGAATATTAGACGGCAATGGGAAGTCAAGGTGTTGCAATAGAAGACAAAACGGAAACGAGACAATACCGACATAATAGTCAGGAAAGGTGAAAGGAATAATGAAACGGGGATTTACGGTATTTATGGTAAATTGAATCTAAAACTTTTAAGATTTGATGCTTGTAGAGATTGCTCAATAAAACAGATGCATGACAATGGGGGGAAACAGCCCCAGTTATAATGGCACGGGATTTGTTTGTGTGTTCTATATTCCCCTTAAATTTGAGCTAAATAGGCCGATTCTGTAGACCACGCTCCCCGGAAGGTCGACAACTCGCAGCGTATTATTTTGACGTCTGATCAATTGGTTGCTATGCTGTCCGGTTAGATTTTCGCCTTCCGCTTGTGGGAAAAATACGATATGCCCATTTGGTTTTAGTGATGGTCGAGTGTTAAATGAAACATTTGAGCACTTTAAGGTTTTAGTTACCTGCTTCTATACAATCACGCTAAGGTTAAATTGCACTGTGCTAGTAATTGAACATGTACATGTACACGTCACGCTACAAGTACTTGACGGGCGCGGTCCACTCTATACATTTTGATGTCCACGGTGTTTTGTACATTTTGAGAAATAAAACAAACAAATGGGGAGATGAACCCCGGTTATAAGAATGAGATAATAAAACATCTCGGGAAAATGAGACAAATAATAATAATCTGGAATGAGTACCGTAAATAAAGGGAGCAAGCCGCAAAATTAGGCAGAGCGGATTATCAGGAGATAAATATCTCTATACAAATATGGCAGCAAATAGCATCGGGAAGAAACGCATGCGTGAAAATGTATTTATACAAAATTAGAGAATGGAGTCCCTATGTATCGACAATTTTGTTTTCTCCGTTGTTTTTACGATTTGACCATGATGTTGTATCCAGTTTTGCCCTGCTTTTGTAGAAAAGGGCCACTGTCGGCCAATCATCAAGAATGATTTAAATCGTGAATTACATACTTTGGTGCCGATATGCATTAGTAGATAAAATATTTTCAATTGTTAGCTGAGCTGACCGTTTCGCATAAGAATGTTTTGCAGGAAGGACTCTGGTACATCGAAGTGAGGGAATGCAGTAGCAAGCACTGACCTTGTTCGGCACGCAAGACGACGGGCGTGTAGTTTGATGATAACGCGCTTACGAGGGACGAGGGAAGGATGCAAGTCAGGATTAGAACTTCGGCAGCTCAATTGGGTATTCTTCAAGACAATGGCCTCGTCTGGCGCACTAATTGAAGAGGTAGCGATGGAGAAGGGACATCCAGAAAGATACTGGAGATTGTGAGTATTGTTTGAAATGAAGCAACACGGAGATGCTGCCTGTGTCCCGTGAGGGCTGGTAAGTAATAGCTCAGACTCTTTTTCGATTGCTCTTTTTTGCCGTCGAGACTTGGTGTTCCCCAAGTTCATGTATGCTGCATTTTATGTTTCTCTTACAGGCTGTGCAACAGGATAGGGAATGCGAAAATAACATACTTTATTCACGATTGAGAACGCGAATAATTGGAGAACTACATTTCGGAGAAGGATGCATACGGGGATCTTCTGGCGTGATTTGGTCGGCGTATGGCACTATTTTTGCCGCTTCTTTCGGACATCCGTATCGGTGAAGAATATAAAGAGGTTTAATCGGCTTAGGGCAGTTCGTGCCCCCCCCCAAAAAAAAAAAAAAATATATAAAACAAATAAAATTAAATACAAATACAAATAAAATATAACGAAATAATTAAATAAATCGCAGGCGGAAATAAAAGGAATACCACGCCACAACTGGTGATTTACAGATTAGTTGAATACAAACAACCGTTTGAGGTCTTGGCAGCGGAGCGTCTACCACAAAATATAGCCAGGAAGGATTGTGATACACGTAGTCCCATGTGGCCGGTGTATTTCGAAGTTTGAGCGACAATGCACATTCTTTTAAGTCATATCTCTTCTGCTGCAGTAAGTTCAATGGAAGCCAGGTGTGGAAGTCCAAGTTTCGTGGAGATCATGTCACGTCAACATCAGGGAAATAAAATGTCTACACGTTTATTCCAGCTCCCTGGCTTGGTCTACACAATGGTTCAACCGCTTCAGACGGAGAGTCCAGGAGTATGAATTTCGAAATGATAAAATATTTATAAAAGATAGCAGAAGAGCCTCGACGGACGACTGGGCAGGAAAGGCAAATGGTTTCCTTAGGTTTATGCGACGGAGGATATACGTTCTCATTTTAGGGGGTTGTGTTGTGTTGTTTGTTTTGTTGTTGTTTGTTTGTTTTTTGACAGGTTCACATACACGAGGCCACGCCAGCATGAGGAGTTATGTTCAGCGGCAGGCAAATAAACGGGGTATACAGTAAGACGTTTCTTGGTTAAACAGACGATCGGAGATAGGGGAGGTAGTCGGCGCAGCCGGAAGTGAAATTGATACACTCGTATTCGGTTGAGGTTGGATTATAGGATGCTTTAGGCAAATCCACACAAGTCCAGTTTATATGTACAAGGTATCATTTCACATTTGAGGGAATTCGGATGGCGCGGGTCGACTCGGATGAGGATGTCCTTTGATTTAAAGCAACCAGGAGGTATAGTGGACAGCTGCCAAATTTCGCCGATGGATGGGCTCGGTCAGAGAACAGTTTTCCTCGAATAAATTGCTGACGGGCAAGGCGAGAGGTCGTTATAGGCAGCTCAGGATTCAGCATGCATTGTAAGAATAGTCAAGATGCTATAATCCATCTAAGCAACTTGTTGGGATAGTGCCTTCACTAACAGGCCAAGTGCAGAAGCGACATCGGGTGGCAAAGCGAAATTAAGAATTGGTTGGCTACAGCAGATATGAGTACAATAGCAAAAGGTACAATGCAAAAAAGGTAAGGCAGCTGGAAACGGCTCTCTGAGGAATAATGTAAGGTGCTGAGCTTCTTGCGGTAGTGTGCAAACAAGGATGGTACCTACAAAGCATGGGCTTGGCCTCATTTGAGGGTCTGCGGCAAGCGGCTAGAGGAGCCTGTCGGCAGGGAACAACACCTCAAGATCCTTAACTGGTAGACAATTAATAGATGCAGAAATTATTGGTGGCATATGCTGTGTATCCCGAGGAGAATCACGGGTAAGATTAGGGGTGAGGCGTGGGATGAGATGTGGGATGAGATGTGGGATGAGATGTGGGATGAGATGTGGGATGAGCTATGGGATGAGCTATGGGATGAGATATGGGATGAGATATGGGATGAGATATGGGATGAGATATGGGATGAGATATGGGATGAGATATGGGATGAGATAAGGGTTGGGTGTAGATGAAGAGAGCATAGGGGAATGGATTGGGAGTCTAAGTTCGGAGCGAAGAATCCTTCCCCCCATTTCTAAGATCAAATGTGGACTCTGGAGTCCGAACAAAGCAGCGATGCAAATACTTTACTATTTGCATCGCGGCGACGTTGCGGGCGGAGGATCCACACTCACTTGGTAAATCTGGTCACTACGAGAGAGGACGATATAAGGCGAAGAAGCCTTTGGTTTGTTTGCTCCAAGGACAGGTAAGGTCTCAAACATCTTTCCCACCCACCCGCCCTATACTGTAGAAGGTACTGCTGTTCGGATTCTAGTCTCTACGCTCGAATCCTTCCCCCCATTTCTAAGATCAAATGTGGACTCTGGAGTCCGAACAAAGCAGCGATGCAAATACTTTACTATTTGTACCGCTCTAAACGATGAGGGCGACAGAGGAATCAAGTCATTCGTGATTCTAGCTGACCGAAGGCGTGGAGTTCGCGGGGCTGTACGTGGTAAGAGTGTAACTCATAAGAGGTGAGTAAATATATCTTGTTTGGTACGCCTAGAAGTTTGTAGCCGTGGTAAGTTGTATGGTTTTCCCACCCACCCGGCCCCCTTTTCCTGGTGCGGGGTTCCGTTTCGGGTTCCGGTTTCTACTAGAATCTATTAAACCCATATCTAAGCCTTGTAGATTCTGGAGCCCGCAACGGAACAACAGAGCGATATAAATAGTTCACTATTCGTTGCCGTCATGCTTCTGTTGACTGCGAGTCTAATAATTGACCACCGACTTAGTTCTAGTAAAACAAAAACTATACTAGACCACCTAGTATACTTTTTAACACCCTATAACAGGAAAAGCGACATCGTAATCCCCCTCGAGGGCGGATCTAGCTTTCAAGAAATGGGGGGGGGGGGGGGGTATATGAAGGGAGGGGGTTAAGTCAAAAGGCGGCCGGTGGTACGCCATGTTGTATATTGCCAAATGATTCAAGAATGTTTTTAATTTAGCATTTCGTTTATTTTTGTCGGTCTCGTTCGCGCTGAGTTTGAACACGACCGTACACTTCCAACATTATGCACGTAGGCCCTATATGCAGCGAATATAAACGTTTTCGTTGTTCCGCCATGCTTTGTTCATTGTTTTTCCCAACTGCACAAGTAATATGCTCGCGATAAATTGCGTTAGCCAGGTATTGATCATGGCCCGGCCAGCCAGTCGCAGTAGGATGGTCCTGAATAGTCAACTCAACCGTGTTGACTAGTGTGCGTTCGATACGTTAGTCTAACTTGCCCTTTACAAAATAGACCCATTTGAAGGGTTTGGGAAACAATATTAACAGAAACACAGTATAATATTAATGTTACTATATACTCTCCTTAATGGTCATCAATATTTGATGTAACCTCTCGACCTACCCACAAAGTCGGCGATTCCGTTGATGATTGCGATCGTCCATCCAATTATCCAGGTACTCGACTGGAATTCTTCTTGTAAGACGGGGAGCATCACGCCGAGTCCCTTGATAAGACCTGTCCACACCAGCCACGTCATATGCAGAGAGATCACGGCACACCATCCCGATCGAACTTCGGCCGATAAGTAATCCATCGCAACCAACACGCTGTCTTGAGAAATAAAACATGCAGAGAATGATAATCCTGATTTGTATTCATGTTGGTGGAAACAGTTAACTGGGCCTTACATGTAATTTGTTTTTTCAATGTGGCTTATCGTCAGTAGCCGAGTACTTTTTTAGCATGCAAAACGATATCCATTATATGGGCATTTCATCGAGCTGCTTAAAGGAATCCCCCATTTGGAGATATCGAGACAAAAACTACTACCGAATTATTAAGAAATATCTTACTTATTTGAAAGTAAATAATGATTATATAGGCATCCAGCAAAATAATTGCGCTAAATATCCTGTAATTGTTCCGAAAAATCGAATTTTATTAAACAAATCCCTATCGCCGGACAGCTGCCCGACGCCGGTTGGAAACGAACGCCTTTTTTTTGCTTTTTTTTCGGCATCCATGATTGTAAGACTTCGGACAGGTCAGTTAAACAATATTTACTATAAAATACAACCCCCCAAATCCACCAATTTCTGATAAATCAAGCAATTACCAATGACGTATCCTACCTTAAAACAATCTGCTTCAGCACACACACAAAATATAGTTATGTTATAGCAGCCACAGCTCCGTGTGGGTGTATTTATCATTTACAATATTCTGTACAATAAACAGTTCAACCAACATAATTTGGTATTACAGCATGCAGCAGGGCAGTCTGGCCCAATATGTTAATTACTTCACAGTGCGTATACACAAACACATATTACGTTTCATGTTGATAATACAATGCAACAAACTTGACAATTGATAATTCATGGAGTTAACAATATTATCCATACAGTTATATAATATTACAATTACTATACAGTGCATTACCAACATGTAGGAAGAGCAAAGCAAGCTTTTATGTTCTCCCTAATAGGACAAATTACACAAAACTTTCTACCCACGTAGAGGCAGTGATAATAATTTTTATTATGAGACCAGATTTAAGTGACAGTATGTAAAATGATACATCAATAATTACTAGTGACAAGTGTTTACGGACAAGGGACAACAATACAGAAATGTACCTGAATGGTATATGATAGGAATTTTTTTTCTATTAAAATAAACAAGTTGATACACTGAACTAATTAAATAACAACTAGTATTGACTTAGAACATTATCTTTAAACTCCTTTGCAAACACTTTCAAACTTGGGGTGTTTTTTTAGTTTTCTATCTAATTGATTCCAAAGCAGAGCACCCCGAAGCTTTGTTTTGCAAGCGATGTTCTATGTTAATGTATATAAAGATCATCTTTCGATGCACCACGAGTACTGTATGAGTGAACAGATAAAGACATTGTGAATATGTTGTTAAAGTTAGGAGGCAGCATTCGATGGTTGTACTTAAACATAAATTTACCCAAGTTAAGATTGTATAAATCTTTAAACTTAAGTACTCTGTTTTGAAAACAAAGGAGAGGTATGTGCCAGATAATCGGCCTTCGTAATTATTCTAACTGCTTCTTTCTGCAAAAGAAAGAGTTTAAATTATAAATTTTAAATTATAAATTATTAAAAGAATTTCGGAGAGCAACAAGAACTTCAACCTATTCATAACACCAATATTTTTGGATATTTTGTTGGACAGAGTTTCTATCTGCTTGTTCCACTTTAGGTTTTCATCAATATATAGTCCAAGAAATTTGGTATTTTTAACTTGATCAATTGTTTCTCCATTCATAGTGACAGATTTTGTGCACACATACCGGTACTTATTTGGTCTACAACTAAATATAATATAATTGACTGAAAGCTTATTACATAAAAGCCATTTATTTACTTTATCAATATCGGGTTTATCGTCTCTACAGCAACATTAGCGTCATGGTGGTTATAAAGTAAATTGGTGTCGTCAGCAAAAAGGAAGAATGAAATTAGATTACTTGACTTGCAGATGTCGTTCATGTAAATGACAAACAGCAGTGGCCCCAGAACAGATCCCTGAGGAACTCCGCATGTTATTACATCTTGCATTGACCGTGTGTTGTTGTATAATGTTACAAATTGCATTCTATTTGATAAATAGCTTCGAAACCACTGTAATGTTACACCACGGACACCAATGTAAGCTATTAAACTTATGGATTAAAATATTATGATTGACAGTATCAAAAGCTTTTTACAAGTCTAAAAATATATACACCAATAGATACTTGTTTATTTTCTATAGCATAGTTAATTTAATTTAATACACTTATTATTGCTAATTCGGTAGATCATTTACTTCTGGAACCATATTGTGAATTTGATAGTAATACATATTTTTTGATAAAGCATAATAATCGACTATGAATCAGCTTTCCAAAGACGTCTGAAGCTCACTTGCAATCTTATTACCAATATTAACAAAATAATTATTAAAAGTATTCGAAATCTCAAGATCGTTGTCTATTTTGTTACTATCTTTAACAAAATAAGTTGGAACCGATTTGTTTTTAGACTTACATAATCATGAATTAATTAGTTTCAAAGTATTTTTGTGGTTACTTTTTTCTTTATTAAACTGAGTTTCTAAGTACTATAGTTCGTGAATTGCCATTACGACCGAAGATTCCCTATTGTGTTTTCCTTTATTCCTTTACTGAAATCTAACCCCATTGCTTTGCGCTTATCTTGCCGATCGAGGACAAAGAAACCGTCCTTCGAGGATCTTTTGTTCCCATGTTTTCTGTTGTTTTTCGATCCTCGATCGCAAAAGGAAACAAGCACTTCTTTGTTGCACTTCGTATCACTTTAGTAAGCGTGTTTTTATATTGTACATATAAATTCCCTTAGTTATCCAGGGTGATTTATGTTTGTTTAAAGTTGTTTTATTAAGGGAATAAATGTGTGTTCGAGAGGTTTTAATCACTCTGTTTAATACTGCTTGGAGTCTGGGTGCTGATAATTACCCTCGCCTTCAGCTCGGGTAATTATCAGCACCCAGACTCCAAGCGGTATTAAACAGAGTGATTAATACCGACCGAACACACATTTATTCCCATTCATAAATACCTTTTTTGTAAAATTCAGCCCAAAAATCCCCGAAAATCCAGGAAAATCGTCGCAAGTAAATTTCGGTGTTTCGCCATTCTGTGTGTGTCAAATGACATGTTTCCACCTCTGTCGCTCTAGACAATACATTCAATAAAGCGTATTTACTATGAACCAGACTATTACTGCCATTGGCAACCTCGTTTCCAGGGTGTCGAGCTGTACGTGCCCAACACTACCCACTATTACTATTGGAGACGAGGTACGGTTGGAAATAAAGTGAGCCAATAGGGACGGGTATAATGCGACATCGCGTGACAGGGTTTTGTTGCCAGCTGGTTTTATCACTTCCAGCCACGTCTTTATCGTCCGTTTAATACCGGCCACGTGACGGGCTCACGACCAATAGGAATGCCTAAATTGTCCCAGGTATTTATGAATATGACTGAGAAGAAAACCCCCTAAATAGAAGTTGACAAATATGTCTAAGAACATATAGCTATTATCAACATTATCTGAGCTCAGAACATGATCCCAGTCAGTATACCGTTATGGTCCCGAATAAAACGTTGGATGTTGTAGATTTATTAATTAAAGGATAAAAGGAATGTGAAGATAGGATTTCAATAAAAGTTTGAACATTACCATCTATGTCATAGTAAAGGAGATTAATATTGAAGTCTCCCATTAAATAACATTTTGTATTAAAATTAATTGTTTTATTAAGTACGATATGCCATTAAGGGCATCTCAAAACTATGTATTATGAAGTTTCAGGGGGTCTATAAACACCTCAACAAAAGTAAGTCCCCCTCTCAACAGTTCGTCATAACATCGTCAGGTAAAACATTTTACCAATCAAACTTAGTTAAAAATAATCCTATGACTGTTTCCTAAATGTTGTTTAAAAATAAAAGATGTCCATAACTTAATGGCTGAATGAGCTCAAATTAATGACAAAAACTGCCCTTCTCAAATTACACCGCTGTCTAGAGGAGACTCACATAAAGCAAGGAGGTCTGGGGAATTTAGCTGTAGAAAAGACTGAACTGCATTGAAATTTTTCCTAACCCCTCTTACATTGGCATAACATAATACGAAGGGCTTTAGACTGTTCAGCAACGTTCTGGTCCGCTATAGTACTTAGTAAATTAGTACTGCTAGTGTAACGTACCCCTTGGTGTTTTTTCCCCCTTAAATTCACGATTTATTATCTGCACATTACGTTCTATAATTTCACATTTGAAACCCCGTTTACTTTAATGCATTTACTATAACCCACTTTTTAAGAGCATATTTATACAGGATACTAAGGAGAATTGGTTGGAGTGAGGACATCAGGCCTGGGATCTGAATCTCATCAAGACCCTGAATTGGATAGAAAACCGTAATGTTAAATGTTTTAAAATTCTGTATTTCTGTTTCACAAAACGAAGTCCCAAGTTGATAGATTTCGAATATTTGAACGCTTTTTAAAAATGTTTGAGATATTATTTTACACCGTACTATTGTAATTTGGTTATTTTTCTTTAACGTATGTAGATGGTTTTCAACTTTAGTTTGAGTACTGCGACTAAGTGTCAGCAGACGGCAGTCATAAAGTGCAGCTAGCTCAACCATCTGATGAGTACAGCGGCTGGAACTGGAACGATAGCTGTTCCGCAGCGACTGGAACTGAAACGATAGCTGTACCGCAGCGGCTGGAACAGGAACTTTGAGCCGACAAGCTTTGTGCTGAATAACTCAGTTGTGTGTAAAATGACAAACAAATGTCCAGAAAATAAACCGAATCAGTGGGAACATTTCTTTATTTATTTGTAAAATTATTTCCTATCAGAATGATTTAGTTCTTGACCGCTAGGCTAGAGATTGAATTCAGAAATTTGGCTGATTTTAGTTTTCATTTGAGTGACAAATATAAATTCCTAAAGTGAAGGACACAACTGATGACTAGCCATCAGAGTTAATATAAATTCCAGAAGTGTGTAATTTAATTCAATAGTAAATTTTCACTGTACCTATATAAATTATCAGTTCAATTCAGAAATATTGAAGAATTGTATTTAATTAATAATAATCAATAAGTAAAAAAATTGTGTAAATATTGATTCTTGTGTCCCTTGGCATGCAATTATTTTGTAGTTTGCAAGTTATGTCTTTCAGTCAAGGCTGGGTGAAGGATGTAGTTGTGACAATATACATACATATTATAATGATACATTATACTGTACATGTGTATTCCTGTAAAGTTTGCATATTAAAATTTAATTTGAAACAAGTTTATTAGTTCAGAGAGTATATGCGGTATAGTAAAAATATAGGCCCTACACTGTACTTTTCTTTTTTTCCAGATGGAAAGGGGATTACAGTATTGGATGAGTCACCCAATAAATAAAATAGAAACCAAATACAATGAATGTACAAATGTACATGTACTGTCTATTCTGGCATGCCAAATACCGTTTACTGCCAAATACTGTGCGTTTACAAATCCTGCTAAAAACTGTCCCATCCTTCCAAATACTGTCCGTTATACAGATCCTGCAAAAAACTGTCCAATGAGTCCAGCCAAATACTGTCCGTTTAAAATACAGATCCTGCTAAAAACTATCTGACCCTACCCCATCTCCGTTTATAATAAAGATCCTGCTAATAAAATACTGTCCGTTTATTTATACAGATCCTGCCAAATACTGTCCGTTTATAATAAAGATCCTGCTAAAAACTGTCCCATGAGTCCTGCCAAATACTGTCCATTTATTTATACAGATCCTGCCAAATACTGTCCGTTTACAGATCCTGCTAAAAACCGTCCCATGAGTCCTGCCAAACACTGTCCTTTTACAATACAGATCCTGAAAATACTGTCGGTTTTAATATACACAGACCCTGCATGTCAAATACTGTCAACAGTGCATGAATGCGCGCGCGCGACCGTACACTATTTTGCATCGGACACTATTTGGCACATATTACGTGCCAAATAGTGTCCGGTCTCTATTGCGCATGCCCACCGGACACTATTTCGCACCGGACACATTTTGGCACGACACCGGGCATTCAAACCCTTCAATCACCCTCAGCTCTGCAAAGTGCTAAGTTCCAATCAACAGGTTACCCTAGCCTCGTCACTCCAAGTCCCACTGTTATCTGACTATCACAATCCACGAGGATACCTACTGTTCAAGCAACGGTTAACGGTTACCCTCAACTTACAACAACATGTATCGTTAATTATGCACAGGCCAGGGTACGAGTGCCCTCACAAGAACCCAAGCGCTAAGACGATAAGCCCAGTCACAGGGCTAGCTCAAAAACCACCACCGGCACTGGATCGCCACTCAACCGTCACCGCCACTACAGTATGGCAAGCCAAAGCGGAATCAATTCAAAACCGTATTTTTTGGCCAACACCCAAAATTTCATGCAAGACTAACTCGTTTTTTCGTGCAAGACCCAATATTTCGTGCAAGACCCCCAACAAAATTCGTCCAAGACTTAATTTATCGTGCAAGACCAACATTTTCCTGCAAGACCCAAATTTTCCTGCAAGACCCAAATTTTCCTGCAAGACCCAAATTTTCCTGCAAGACCCAAATTTGTATGCAAGACCCAATTTTTCGTGCAAGACCCAATTTTTCGTGCAAGACCCAATTTTTCGTGCAAGACCCAATTTTTCGTGCAAGACCCAATTTTTCGTACAAACTCAATTTTACATGCAAGACCAAAATTGTGTGCAACACCAAAATTTCCGCGCAAGATGCACGTGACCTATAGTGTATGGTGGCCCTGAAGAGACATCGCACATTTCTGCGTAGATTTGTTTCAACGGAACGTGTTCAGCATTCGAATGTCGAATAAGAAGCTGGTAGTATGTGTTTAACACCAAACGTGGAAAGCAGCTTCGTACAGTAACGTTCAGATTTTGACCTTTTCCATCCGTTACCACTCAAAATCACTTAATTTCAAATGCAGAATACTACGCAACTATGGACAAATATTCAAATAAAAATAACCACCAGGTAGATAAATTTCTATTCTTCAATGTTTTCTGTTCTTTTCAACTTTTATTTTATTATTAACTTAACAAAATACAAAAAACAAATATATAATAATTGTTATTATTCAATCTGCACAAACCTTTCAAGAATGTTCAATTCAGTAGATACAAACTTGTGCACAGTATTAGTAGCAATGGCTATCTCCTCCCCCCCCCCCCCCTACGTAATTGAATGTAACTAAATACTCAAGTGTAGGCACCTGTGTTAATTAAATCTACAGTTAAAAATAAATTTCAAATAATGCAAAAATTCAATATTGTATCAAAAACAATGAGATTGACATTACATAATTAGGTTTAAACGCACATGAGTATGGCTTTCCCACCAGTTTCTAAATTAAATCCATTTATTTAAACTTGTTCAAAATTAAACAAAATATGCTTCATTGCCTAGGGACAAAATTGAACAAAAAGAGGGAGAATCATCGTTCCCAATTTTCATTTGGAAAAGTCTAACATTCGTCATTAACCCTAACCATTGCAGGATCATTGAGGGACTCGGAAGTTGATGAATCGGGGGACTTTGTAGGATTGGTGCGTTTGGGGTTTTTGTGACTGGAGGGTAAAGCAGGATCCAGGTCATAAGGCCTAAACTAATGATTTTGCAGGATTGGGGTTACTTTGGTATTTATCTAAGTGAGGATTTGGGGGGATTTAGGTTATTTGTTACTTTGTACTTTCACACTGCTCATGCTCTATGTACATTCTCCATGGAGCTTCAGTCAAGGTGCAAGTTATGTGACAAGGACAGAAAACGTTAGCGTACCAAGAGTCATTTGTGCATACCATTGTTACTGCACTTTATAGCAGAGTTTGTTTCATGTTTGGGTGCTTATAGCTCATTGGTGAGTGAGTGAGTTTTTAGGGTTTAACGCCGTACCAGCATCAATGGCCATATTCACGGCGGGAACAAATTTCATTTAACAATTTTGTATTTCATTCAACAATTAATGTGAAGAAGTTACAGTTTTAGAGGTGGGAGGAAAACCCCAGAAGAATATCCTGGGGGAAAAAACCCACGGAGTCAGGCAGGGACTGAAAACCCAATCCACATATTGGCCCAGGCCGGATTCGAACCCGGGTCATAGTGGTGGAAGGCGAGGAAAGAACCGCTACACCAACCCGACTCCCCAAGCTCATTGGTAAACCCACTGCAAGATTTTGCAGGCTTGAGGTTACATGGAGTTTAACAGTTTGGATTTGCAGGATTTTGCAGGATTTAGATTTAGACCTAAATCCTGCAAAATCCTGCAAATCTGGTGGTTATTTTTATTTGAATATTTGTCCATAGTTGCGTAGTATTCTGCATTTGAAATGAAGTAATTTTGAGTGGTAACGGATAGAAAAGGTCAAAATCTGAACGTTACTGTACGAAGCTGCTTTCCACGTTTGATGTTAAACACATACTACCAGCTTCTTATTCGACATTCGAATGCTGAACACGTTCCGTTGAAACAAATCTACGCAGAAATGTGCGATGTCTTTTCAGGGCCACCATACACATTATGTCACGTGCATCTTGCGCGAAAATTTTGGCGTTGCATGTAAAATTGAGTCTTGCACGAAAAATTGAGTCTTGCACGAAAAATTGAGTCTTGCACGAAAAATTGGGTCTTGCACGAAAAATTGGGTCTTGCACGAAAAATTGGGTCTTGCACGAAAAATTGGGTCTTGCACGAAAAATTGGGTCTTGCACGAAAAATTGGGTCTTGCACACAAATTTGGGTCTTGCAGGAAAATTTGGGTCTTGCAGGAAAATTTGGGTCTTGCAGGAAAATGTGGGTCTTGCACGATAAATTAAGTCTTGGACGAATTTTGTTGGGGGTCTTGCACGAAATATTGGGTCTTGCACGAAAAAACGAGTTAGTCTTGCATGAAATTTTGGGTGTTGGCCAAAAAATACGGTTTTGAATTAATTCCGCTTTGGCTTGCCATACTACAGCGTTAAACCGACGACGGGCAATCAACACCCACAACAAGTAACACTAGCTAGGCTTCACTACGAATTGGGTCAACTCGTACCCGAGTTAACTCGTACACCAAAATGAACTCGTACCCAAGTGAACTCGTACCCAAGTGAACTCGTACCCAAGTGAACTCGTACCCAAGTGAACTCGTACCCAAGTGAACTCGTACCCAAGTGAACTCGTACGCCGGTTGAAAGAAACCGCTGTTTTTCGTGCTTTACTCGGCATCCATGATTCTAAAACTTCGGACAGCTAAGTTAAACGATATTTACTATAAAATACAACCCCCCAAATCTACTCATTCATGATAATTCAAGCAATGACCAATGGTGTATACTATACCTTTAAGTATGCCGCTATCTTTTCATGCCGCTTTTTTGTTTTAATTTAAACAGCAGATTTAATGATTTACTGATATGCATTTACGTCTTATTTTTTAAGGGATATGTTTGTTTTATATTTTATACATATATATATATATATTTTTTTTTTTTTTTTTTCCCGTAATGAAGTCTCTCTGTCTGTTTGTTTGTTTATACACTCCTTTTTTTGCGCTCTGTTTTGTAACGTTATTTTACCGAGAGAGTGTTGATTTATTATTTTAAATGATTAATGATGTTTGCTCTCGTCAATTGTCATTCTTTTTTTCACGGATACGATAATTAGGGTAATTGGTATTATTATTTATTTACCATCACAACAGAAAAACACAATATACACAAACATGATGACTGGAACTAAAAAAGTGAACCTAATCACTATTCCCCACAGTATTCAGTCCAAATTCAATAAAAACAAACAAACAAATATTTAAATATACATAATAATAATAATAAGCAAGTTTTTATAAAGCGCAATAAACATAGCAATGGCGTCTCAAAGCGCCGATCTAGTACAAGTAACTATTTATCGAAATATAGAACACAATGTATTAAATAGTTGCGGAAGATCGCTAGTATTTGAACAGGATGATGCAATTTTTTTCACGCATGCTGGAACTTGCGAGCACGTTAAGTACGACCATAGGCAGGCAGTATCGTCAACGGCACCGGCCGCTAGCGTATTTACCCCCCGCACACACCAGTTCCCGCAATACGTGCAATAACAATACACTGTAAGTTATCCAACTCCACTTACCGAAGCTAACCTTGAAGTCCGGTTTTTAGATCTGAGGAATCGCGCAAGTAAATAGACAGAGTCCTAGGTCATGTAGCATCGCCACCATTTGCAAGAACTGCCCAAAGCTTCGACGAAGCCCCTGGACTAATATAACTATACACGCTGCTACATGTAGATACACTACATGTAGATGGTCACCGACCTTGCATCAAAGTACACGAATTATAATAGTTTTAGTCCGACCCTGTTTTGCCACAGTACACGTGAAGGTCATTACGTCTCAGCCAATGAAAAGCTTTGCTTGTCACACTCCACACATGACAATCCACTGCCTTACTTTTATTATTCAAATTATTTGCTTGTATTAATAATGATAACGATGCAAGAGAATGCCAACTCTTTGATCGGTACAAACAGAATCAACATGAAAGATAATTCTAAGTGGCGGAGTTGTATATACTGTATTGTATTGTAAAGAAATGCATTGCACTAGGGTCAGTGTGGTACTAGTCTTGGTTTCAAGACCTTCGTGTTGTTTATTCCGCGATCACCGACACAAACCACCGATGTTATAGAGGGCGCTATCTCCAGACGAATCGCACCCGCGAACTGGGGTGCGTTCCGCTTAAGCGAACGTTGCCAACGTTGGCCAACGTTAGCGTTGTTCGCGTGAGTGGAACGCAATGTTCGCTAATTATTATTATTACTGGTTTATTCAAATCTGCTCGTCGCAGCCGGCAGGCTGAATTAAAATACAGATTTACAATAAAAATATATATTGTGTTGGCAAACGTTAGCGAAAACGGCGAACGACATTTCGAGCTGTTCGCTGTTGGCCAGTGACGTATTTTAAAGATGGCGGAGAGGTTAGCAGCCGATGGTTTTCTTTTCACGGTTTTGATTTACGTTTCATACTTTTCGTTATAAACGGTGGGTTGTTTTGAGCAGTCACAGGGATCTTTTAAAGAAAAATAATAAGTTGGACAAAAAGCAGCCAACCAAACGGGTCTTGGGGGTTCACGGTTAATTGTAAATAGGCCCAAAATTGCTTGCGCCGACCAGATCACATTTTGCATGCCCAGGAAATAATTTTCTAAAGAGCATTTTGAGAGCCATGCATTTGAAGGATTGTAAAAATACAGTGTACCACCTCGGTCCGGGAGTGGGAGCTTCTAATTCTGAGCATTTGGGATGAATCTGGCCATGGAATTGGCACTACTTGGCTCTTGAGCGAGAGGGTATTTTTCAAAATGGACGCTCTGCAGATTGGACTTCAAAACTAGTTTTAGGGGTGTTCTCCTTTGGAGGAAAATTTCACCCAAAAGTTATCAGATGACCCCACACAAGTTGAAAAGAAAATGAAAGATGGTGAAATAAGCTTCATTTTGGTGTATAGTTTAGTCACCTTGGAGAGTTGTGAGTATTTATCATTGTTGTCTATGGGACTTTATTTAGATGTGCGCAACCTTGGACAAGTTGGCACATGTGGGGCGTGGTCAGACAATTGTAATATATGCAGTATTCATATCACGTGATAATGATGGACGGTTAGGCAAATTCGTGCGAGGGTTTGTGTGTTCACGCAAAACGTTACACGCCGCGATTGACCCGGTGTCGTGCCAAAAGGTGTCCGGTGCGTAATAGTGTCCGCTGGGCATGCGCAGTAGAGGCCGGACATTATTTGGCATGTAATACGTGCCAAATAGTGTCCGATGCAAAATAGTGTCCGGGCGCGCACGCGCAGTCTATGGACAGTATTTTGGCATGCAGGATCTGTATTATAAACGGACAGTATTTGGCAGGACTCGTACTCTTACTTAGTCTTAGGACAGTTTTTAGCAAGATCTGTGTTATAAACGGACAGTATTTGGCAGGACTTATGGGACAGTTTTTAGCAGGATCTGTATTATAAACGGACAGTATTTGCAGGACTCGTACTCTTACTTAGTCTTAGGACAGTTTTTAGCAAGATCTGTATTTTAAACGGACAGTATTTGGCAGGACTCGTACTAGTCGTAGTACAGTTTTAGCAATAGCAATTATCATGATCTGTGTTATAATTAACGGACAGTATTTGGCAGGATCGGACATTTTTTAGCAAGATCT
Source organism: Crossaster papposus (assembly GCA_037893245.1). Lineage (NCBI taxonomy): Eukaryota > Metazoa > Echinodermata > Asteroidea > Velatida > Solasteridae > Crossaster > Crossaster papposus. The sequence goes on along the minus strand of JBAIAA010000007.1, from coordinate 32,216 downwards.
GTATTATAAATGGACAGTACTTGGCAGGACTTATGGTACAGTTTTTAGCAGGATCTGTGTTATAAACGGACAGTATTTGGCAAGATCTGTATTATAAACGGACAGTATTGCAGGACTAGACTCGAGGGACAGTTTACTTTTTAGCAGGATCTGTATTAATTAATAAACCGACAGTATTTGGCAGTTGGGACAGATGGGACAGTTTTTCAACAGGATTTGTAAACGCACAGTATAAGTAAACGGTAATTGGCATGAATAGACAGTACATCATTGTGTTTGGTTTCTATTTTTTTTATTGAGTTACTCATTCGATACTGTAACTTCCTTTCTCTCTGGGAAAAAAGAACAGTACAGTGAAAATTTTTACTATCTCTTAGACTCTTTGAACAAATAAACTTGTTTCAAATTTAATTTTAATATGCAAACTTTACAGGAATACATGTACAGTATAATTATAATATGTAAATGTATAATTATAAATAAACCAACACAACTTGTCGCCAATAAACATGGCACATGTAGCTCACAGCAGGCCTGTACGAACCCTAATAAAGGCAGACACCAGTTTAACTCAAACATGACATGCATTGTTCAAGAGGCCAACCAGCAGCTCATCAAGATTTTGGGGGAATTTTTTTAATTTATTTTAGCTGTAAACACTTTGAACTGAAATAATTATAACCTTAGTCAAAATGAACCACAAATGTGTAAAATTTTCAATGCTGCTAATTGCCCTTTCGTCAAATTCATGACTCATCAGTTGAACTTGCAAGTTGCATTGAACTGAGATCGATTTTGATGGAAAAACAATCCCACGCCTGGGTCCAGTCAAGAACCTTTAAATTGGCTAAAATGTGAAAAATCAAACGGGAATGTGCAGTGAATAAATCGTAAATTTAAAAAAAGTCACCACACCAACGTTAATACGATTACGAGTATGCGTACGTGCACGTGTTTTGAAACAGAACAGTCCCACGAAAAACACACACAAGTTCTTGGACAAAAAAACGTTATAAAATGAACTATTAATAATAATAATAATAATAATAATAATAATAATTAAATTTATATAGCGCGCATTCCATAAAAATATGTTCATGTGCGCTGTACATTATACATAAAACAAAATTAACTACACCATACTATTACTTAGTTAAAAATGAGAATCATGATTCAAAATCAAAAGCTAGTTTAAAAAGATATGTTTTAACTTCAGTTTTAAACTTATCTAGACTCCTAAGATTCCTAATTCCTTAATAAGTTAGTTAGGCCTAGACAAATACACAAATCCTTAGCAATCACAGATAAAAAGGAAAGCTTTTAAATATATGGCAAAAGGAAATTCAGGATAAAACGCGATCTTATCTGTACACGTCTTCTCAGCTCAACAGCAAGCACGCAATAGGATGCACACTTAGCGCGGACAGTATTTGGCAAGCTTCCGTAAACAATGTGACGTCATAGGCGCTCGACCAATCACATGGCGGACCGGACACTATTTCGCACCGGACACCTTTTGGCACGACACCGGCCGTATATGTGCATGTTGATGTATTCGCATGTGTAACCGGGGAGAGTGGAAGCAAAGATAGAAGATAAATGGACAGCTTGACCACTCTCTGCCCATGGAGGAATAATTCCTCCATGCTCTGCCCAACCGAGCGGTTACCACAAAAATGAAATACCATTGGGTGTGGAAGCAAAGATTCTTGTGTCTACTGTTGCGGTCAGAGATTTACACATATTAGGCCCTCTTAACTTATTTGATCTGTATTTAATAAGCTTAGGATTAGGCACAGCTTGAGCCTGCAGTCCACCTGGGATTAGCATACCTTTTCGGTACACAATTGGCTTAACATATTTGTTGTACTTAGTGGTCTTAATCCCTGTATAATGTATTGTATTTTGGAGTCTGACGAGCATATAAGGCCGGGTTCGACTCCCTTTTTTGACACACACTAAACTACCACCACGGGGTCAGCCGGAGGCTTCGTCCACTTCTCCTTCGTTGCTGTTTGATGTGTCACCCCGCCGTTTTGGATGCCAAAACCAAAACCTTTCGCCAGTCAAGTCAAGTCAAGTCAAGTCAAGACAAGACGATGCCAAGTCAGTCAGGCTTCCCTCGCTAGCACTGTCTAGTGGTCTTCTTCGATGGTCTGTGTTGCTCGGACCATGCCCTTACCGGTGTTCTCCGAGGCTCCGTAGATGGCTTTGGGCCAGACCGGCTCACTGCACTCCGTAGATGGCTTGGGCCAGACTAGCTCATTGCACTCCGTACACCAGCGGGACTGTCGTGTTCATAGACGTTCGTCCCCGGACTTCTGGCCACGCCCACACAAAACCCGACCTGGCTCGTCATTAAACTGGTATCGAGTTTTATAATTGTATTAAATAATTCAATTGTAATCACCTGGGTATAATTTATATTGTAATTATTAAATTCATTGTTCAAATCTAAATGCAGGTTTTCACTTTTGTTGTTTATTACTTTGTTTCTGTTGTGCCCTAGCTCGGTTTGTTTTAATTGATATGGCGCACGTAACACTACAAATATATTTATTTAAACAATTTAAGGAATATTCACAAAATACTTTATTTATTAAAAATAGAGACAATGAAGTATATATAATGTATCGGTGGCTTGTAACTAACGAGAGCTACCAAACAATAGGGTTGTACTAAGAATGATAAATAATAATGGGGTTATAGGAACGATTTGCCTATAAGAACGATTTGCCTACAATTATTTGCCTACAATTTGCCTTGTAACAAGACTACGAATACGTTCAGTAGGCTGGCACTAGTTGCAGCGCTGAGGGCGCAAGACGCGGTTTTCGATATTATCATATTACACATACGTCTGTATTATTTATTATTTATTTGGCCATGAAACCACAACAAATACAAAGACTGTAAAACAACAAAAAAATGAAAATGCCCCTAACCCCTCCTTTTTTGAAAATCCTGAATGGATCCGTCCTGATGAACACATCCAGCTTGTGAATTATACTTCAACAATAGTTTAATTTCATTTCGTTTATTTATCAGGGCATACATATTGTGTCTTATTTCTCCATGCATACAACGGTACGTGGCCACAAAAATTAATTTTTCAAACCAATATTCATCGTGCTCGACTCAGTTCAGCCATGGGCGTAGTTCAGCCACGGAGCAAGGAAAACGAATTTAGCCATGGAGCTACAATTCAGCTAGCTTTACGTTAATTGTACAATGTACATGTACAATGTGCATGTGGATGTGCATACCATGGAGAAATGTTCTCCATGTGCATACATACACGATCGTATATTTTCGCGCGCGCTGTGTATTATGGTGTTCTATATGTGCCAACGATTGAAGAATAAAATCGGGCGTTATATACATTTTTTTAGCGTCAATTAGCGGCCGCGACTTTATTGCAATAAATGAGAAATGCACCCCTGTGAAAAATGGACTTGCCCCCAGAAAGAGAAAGACACACGTTCTGAAAGAGAGATGAGCTACTGTGAAAGAGAAACGCACCATCGCAAAAGAGAAACGCACCTCTGTGAAAGAGCAAGAGGTACCTGGCCCTATTGGGCTTCCGTACATAGCTGCCCCGGCGTTTATTTGTGACTGCGGGTGCAGAGGTGTTTCTCTACGGTGTTTAAATTTGTTGAGTGAAACCACTTTGCTCTGTGAAAACCTCCTAAACGAATGCTAGTTTATATGGTGGCCCTGGAGGGATATCCAAAGTTGTGAACATTTTCGCGACTAGTGAACAAATTTGCGACTCGTCGTGAATTTATTTGCGACTGGTTGTAAATATTTTTGCAACTGGTGGTGAATATTTTTGCGACAAGTCACAAATTTATTTGCGACTGGCTGGAATATATTACGTGAATAATTCACGACTAGTCGTCAATATTTTCACGACTAGTGCGGCAGATACGTGAAATAATTGTGCATTTTGTGGTAAAAGCACCAAATTTGGTACAGACATTGCTTAATATATAATTAACAAATTTAGATATTGTGCCAAGCTCAATTTTTTTCCTGGGGACCACAAATAGCAAATCCAAGATGGCCGCCATCCGATTCCGAATATCTTAAAAATGCCCCAAAATCTTGGGGACAAAATATTTTGCAAACCTGAATAAAGTGTCGTTTTTCATATTTCCATGTGTGCTGAATGCATTCCAACCAAAAACGAGTTGATAAAATGCACCAATTTGCGTAAATCCAAGATGGCCGCCGTGCAAAATCGGCCAAATGGGAAATCGGCAATAACTTTTGACATAATCAAGATGGGGAGATGATTTTGGTGTCTACACATAGGTTTTCACATGCGAGGAACACAATGGAGGTATCCAAAATTATGTAGGATATTGCTAAAGCAACAGTAATCCAAGATGGCCACCAAAAAAATGTCATATCTTTGTGACAAAATGTCGTTGAAACATGAATAAAGTGTTGTTTTCTATGTTTTCATACGCGCTGAATCCAATTGAATTGATCAAATGCACCAAAACTAATGAAATGGTCAATTGTATGATTAAATCCAACATTACAAGTGTCCATAGTGGTTCTCATCCTCGGGATGGGTTTTTTCACCCTCAAGACTCTGGTGAGTGTATGGCAGAACCTCAACAGAAACCAGTGTTGACCTTGCAAGAAAACATATCTTTGCTGTCAAAGGCAGGTCCATCGATGCCATACCACCAACTCGTGCAGCCCTGCTGCAACACACAAAACGGGCCATACATCAGGGTGGATATGTGTGGGGACAGGCGCGTATCTGTTATATCTGTTATATATCCCCAGATATTCCGATTTTGCACGGCGGCCATCTTGGATTTACGCAAATTGGTGCATTTTATCAACTCGTTTTTGGTTGGAATGCATTCAGCACACATGGAAATATGGAAAACGACACTTTATTCATGTTTGCAAGATATTTTGTCCCCGAGATTTTGGGGCATTTTGCAGATATTCCGGAATCGGATGGCGGCCATCTTGGATTTGCTATTTGTGGTCCCCAGGAAAAAAATTGAGCTTGGCACAATATCTAAATTTGTTAATTATATATTAAGCAATGTCTGTACAAAATTTGGTGCTTTTACCACAAAATGCACAATCCTTCTGATATTATACACATAGCTGCCGCACTAGACCAGTCGCAACTAAATACACAACTAGTCGCGAATAATTTCACAACTAGTCGTGAATATTTTACGACTTGTTTTTTGCGACTAGTCGTGAAATTATTCACGACTTGTCGTAAATATTTTTTTCGCGAATAGTCGTGAATATTTTCACTAGTCGCGAAAAAAATTGTGACTAGTAGCGAAAATATTCACGACTCATCACAAATTATTTACGACAAAATATTCACGAACAGTCGCAGAAAATATTTACGACCAGATGCGAATAAATTCATGACTATATAGTTGTGAAAAAAATTATCACAACTAGTTGCGAATTACTCACACCTAGTCGCAAAAATATTCGCGAGCAAACAACTACATGTAGTCGCAAAAGAAATCACGACTTTTATGTCCCTCCAGGGCCACTATAAATGTCCCTTTTTATTTCAGGGAAAGGTAGTTTTTGCAGGTGATTAACTGTTTGCCAAAATGAAGCACGACCTCGCTAGATTTTAAGATAATACTGACGTACATTCGATACACTGGAATAAAAAAAACGCACCGCGCCAAAGCGCCATAACATAACGATGCATCAGTGGGCCGACCGGTACGGTACCGGTGGCTGTAGCTAGCTGGCACTGCCATTAGCCTCTGTCATGACCTTTCTAAAAGGTCAACGCGAGGAAAATTGTCAAAATGGCGGCGCTTACCAACAGCAACACGTGTGTCGTCGATGTCAGAACTTTATGGCTTACGACGGAGCTCTAAAGGCTGTGGTTATTTCGAAAGGATAAATCGTAGGCATAAGGCTAAATGTCATCCAAAACCGTAAAATTACGAAAGAGAAAGAAACAGCGACTGAAAAAATGGTCAGTTTGTGAAAGCGTGCTGCGCTATATCCGTACCTGCGTAGCTAGCAGATGTCAGACCAGTCGACCGTTGAGACAACTCGCCCGTTGAGACAACTCGCCCGTTGAGACAACTCGACCTTTGGGAGAGCTATAGCTGTACTTCGACGTTTACATTGTTTATAAACAGTTAATGTTGGGCCGACTTTCCTCATGCAATGTTGCCATACTTCTTTGTTGACAAACTGCAAATTCATTGTACCTTTACCATGTTAATGTTATTAATGCTTGCTATTTACCCTCTGTTAACAATTTAGGTGTAAGCTTAGTCCGGAAAAAACACCAAAACGGTGGCGTCCAGAAATTGTGCACACAATTGACCGAGTGCTCCCTAATTGGTCGTGGCGCAATTGAATAATTCTTGAAAAATTCAAGTTTAATATTTACGAACTTCTTTTAATGTCAGGTTTCAGTCAATAAAAGGGTAAAATATTACTAGATTTCACAGGCGTCTGTACATTTAATGTGACAGTATTTAAAACTGATTTTTTAATTAACATTGCAGGATTAGGAATGTTGAGGTTTAACGTCCATATAGTAATTATGTGAACCAAGTGCTTGTGTGTAAAGCCCCAAATTTATATTTGATGTCAAAAAATAATTAAAAATACAAAAATAATATTGCTTGTACATGTATCAAGTTGTATGAATTGGCCCCAGAATTTGTTTACTGTATGGCATTCAAATATGGCTTTCAAATAAAACTTCAGTTCAGTGCCACTGAATTTTTTGTTTTGTTTAAATGTTAATTGGGCCTAACCGGTTTTCTAAGGAGCATAAATACACGGCGGGTCTTTTCAAGTGCAGGAAAGAAAATCTAGTTTTATGATTGGCCATTTTTTATTAAGTATTTCCCCGCAATTCACTAAATATCTGTTGTCTTTCCTCCATGGTATAGCTACTTACGTTAGTCTTACGCGAGAGCTCGGAAGCCATATTGACAAATTTCCGCAAAACGCCCTCTTCGGTTGATTTTCGTCATTTCATGACAGAGGCTAATGCCCCGGAAGATCGGCCACACAATGCTATTAAAAGTCTGCACATTTCGCGCAATGCATGTACGTGCATACAGTCACCATCACACACATGTGATGGTGACTTGTGTACACACACACAGTAATATCTTATATTTGTGTATAATGAATAATTCATAATGAGGCTCAAACTCGGTCGCTGATTGGATCCCTCGGAAAAGCGAGGGAGAATCGTCGAAAACCAAGGTTAAAGTTAACAATTGCTTGCCAACTAGTGCTAGACCCTTTGGGGAATTAAAAATCATGTGCGTTTGTCAAACGTCGGCTCCGGTGCGAGTATGGATCAAGCTGCATATTGTAAACTACGCATGCGTGAGACCAGAACGCACACGAAGCCGGGATTTGAACAAAAGAGACAGCGTTAACGAATCTGCGCGCGTGGGCTAGACTACTGTGGTACTGGTGTACAACGTCAACTCGTGTCAAAAACTTTCGATAAAGTTTGCCAACCCATTCTTTTCAATACAATTAACCTCCACCCGTGACGTCACCCAATTGTCCTACCGCTCCATTATTTTGAACGAATGGAGCGTTGGAGGCGATATCTCTCCATTATTTTGGGAAGGTAACGCAAGTGAACAAAGAGGAAGTTAACCAGTGTAGCGGTTTTCGTTGTATTTTTTAAGAAACCTATGTACTCCAATCCGATTTTCCCTTCAATCTTGTTCTATATGGTTAAACTAACCCATACGAAAATGTGTCGAAGAAAAAGACAAACATTATCGATAGTCGGATTCGAACCACAGACCTTTCGATCCATAGCTCTCCTCTCTACCAACTATGCTATTGACGAGTTGGTGAAAGAAGCTGTTCTTTATAATTCTTTATAGTTATTTAATGTATATGAGTTGCCATTGCTCTTTCTCATGAATATTTTAATCACGAACCACCCAGCTCCTGGAAAAAAATATCACGAACCGCTACACCGGTTAGTATAAAGTGTCTTCTGAACAAAGACGCTCCATTCGTGCAAAATAATGGAGCGGTAGGACAATAGGTGGTGACGTCCCAGGTGGAGGTTAAGTCAGATAATGCCCTCGTTAACGCGCCATTCGTGGGTAATAATGTCCCTCGGGCTTCGCCCTCGGGACATTATTACCCACGAATGGCGCGTAACTCGGGCATTATCTATAACGTAAACACAAACCTCCACAATCAGACTTGTTTTTCTTTATTTTCCGATATTTAAAACTTGAAATAAACAAAATAGAATACTTTTTTATCAATGATATCTAATGTATTATAAATAGTTATAGAATGTGCCTTTGAGGAAGGTCTGTAATTAAGAATTAATAAATTCGTAAATTACGAATTCCTACTAGTCTTGTGGGTGTATTCTCTAACATTAATATTGGTTTGATTGATTGGTTTATAGCTATTGTCGTGGTTCTCGTGCTTAAAAATATTACAATACATTTAAACTTTATATTTAAAATTTTTAAAATAACTCCTCAAAAATTACAACAACTTTGGACAATTATAGACATGTAAAATGTTTTTAAAATCAATTGAGATATTGTAACGAAAACCGTTTTCTGGGGTCGACACACGCATAAGAAGGAAACTCAGACAGGTATTCTGTTTTTTTCTGGTGATTCTTAGGCCGTTTTAACGCACACTTCTCCGGTGAAAATAAGTGACACGAAGCTTACCGCTATCACGCGGCACTGGAAACTGCTAATCCGGTTCAGCGTATGCGCCATCAGGAACGGGTTTCCCCGGCGTACCGTCAGGGAGCACCAGGCGATTCCACCATGGAATCGCTCTAGTGCCCATTATCGGCCAACCGGCACAAACGTTACAAAGCCCCCCACGAAGACCTTGTTTGCCCACAAACAAGACGGTTTGGCTCTGACGCCGCACACCCGGAAGACCCGCACCGGAAAGCGTATTTTTTTTTCATAGGAGGGTTAGGGGTAATTATCATAGATGGGCGTATCTACACCACACTGAGTGGAATACACTTAGGTTCTCAGATCCTTATTTCCCCTTAAATTCAACTCACCCCAACAAACTTGGAGACCAAAATAGTCAATGAAAAATAGGCAGAGAGCGAATTCGAACCCTAGTCGAACGATCTATAAACTAACCTATTATCCACTGAGCTACCGTGAGAGAGGTCGACATAAGCCGTTTTTCAAAGTGCTTTAATGTACCTCGGGGCTATGTGTAACTATAGTTGAATGAGCAATAACAATGTATTAGCTTCATTGTTAAAACTATATGACGCGAGGGGTGTAGAGCCGCCCATTTATGATAATTACCCTTAAACTACTCTTGTGACGTCACTCTATGTCGATTATTTTAAAGAATGTACACTTAACTGTACATTCTTTTAAGAATTAACAGAAAAAGAACGACTCAATGGACACAGAAATTGCTATTGTTATATTTATTACAACTTTAGTAAGAGCTATGTCAACAGTTGTTTTGGAGGTCTCTTTGCTGTGTCGACGCACTTTTGCGGTTTCGGCCCGGCTGACTGCTCTCCTATATGGTGCTCGCTGGTTCTGGCCACCAAAGCCAGTCATGCTCGACCGTATGGAGTGGTTTGTCCAAAAGCCTTGTTGCACAGATTTGCCACAACCTGGAATATCAACAATTACAAAAATCAAATAAAATGGATGCGCCAACCTGCATGTAACAAAGTGCATCAAGGTTTGTCTAAAACATTCGAAAATGAAAATGGCCCAAGAACTTTGAGAAAATGGGGAGGATAAACCATTTTATTAGCAAGGTCGAAGCGATGGTTCGCAATTTAAAATATGTACATATAGTAGGAATTGATTTCTTGTAAATGGGAATAATTTTCGGCGGAGATAGGCCATAGTTATGTCATACGTTCAAAGGTCCTAAAAAGTACTACTAATGCACAACTTTAAAAGGGCCGATATACATGTACGTACAACACGTACATGTACTCTACATTCGCTAACTCGCCCATGCTGTCCTGTTGTATACCAGTGTAGCAAAAAACGGCAGAAAAACCAACAGAAATTTGTTTTGTTCCGAGTCTGGTTTGACAAGTACAAGTGATAATGAAACCGTTCTGGGTTTAACAAAAGGCTGGTATACTTTTGACACGGAATAATGACTACTGACGCTAAGTTACACCATAAAATGGGGCTAAAAATAATAAGCAAAAATGAGCTGCTGATGAGAGCCAAGCCAAATGTTTGGAATAAAAAGTTATTGTTTTCATTTCTTGCTTATTTTCCATCATTACCTGATCCGTTACAAGGAGTCCAAATCGGCCACGAGTGTAGGAGGCTTCTTCAACTCTGAATCGGCCGCTTTAGTATAAATCCTCATTGCAGTATAAATCCTCATCGAATATGTCCCAAAATACTGGTTTAAATCACCATCAAAATAAATTGGCGAGTCAGTTCTTGAGGTGACACAACATATCTTCCAACGTATTCCTACTCAAAAATATGTACGGATCATCACTGGAAGACATTTTAGCGGAGTTAGCATATACACACCCGACGCACAACAATGTATGGCATCAAATGACTTCGATGTCGAATGTACTGGGCATTTTAAACACCCTCATTTTACCCAACCTTTATTCAATTGTTTGGTTACGCAACACGGAGACCAGACAGGACAAAGCTTTCACATTCCTTAGTAGCTTCTACCACTGAACAATGGACTTAATTCAAAGCATTAGTAAGAATTGACACCTGTTCCTTTTAAATATTGACAATGGGTGTAAAAGGGACGTAGTTTAAGTCGGAGAAACGACTCAAAAGGTGGACATTCTTTGATTCAAATTGGGCTCGGACGCAGCGCGTCCTCGCCCATTCGAATAAAAGAATGTCCACTTTTTCGTCATTTCTCCTTAACCTAACCCTCCTAGGAAAAAAATTACGCCACCGGAAAGCGCACAACGTCAACAATTATACAACAATTTTATACAACAATTTACATTACAACAATTTACTTCTACATGTGTTGGGGTTGAGTCCCGCACCCCCGGCCCGGCCCCGGCACACCCCCTGGCCCCGGCCTGGCACCCGCCACACCCCCCGGCTTCGGCCTGGCCCCGGCACACCCCCCGGAAAAAAACTGCCTGAACAAGGCTTTGGGTGTGGCGGAACTGTTCGATATATACTAAGGGAATACCCGAGGTCGCAAATCCAACAAATCTTCAAATGAAGAAAGGTAACAACCAAATCTTGTTGGTGAAAGATGAGCAATTGTACATGGTTTGGCAAGACAAAAATATGTAACATTTCTAACTAATGTCGGCAGCACGGCAGTGTCCAAAAAGCAAGCTCGATGTAAAAGAAGCACTTCTGGATTTCGTGAAGTTATGAAGCCCGAATGTATTTTATCTTACAATTTAAATATGGGAGGCACAGATTTAGCAGACCAGTGTTTTCAGTACTACAATCATACCCACAGAAGCTTGAAATGGTGGAAACGAGTTTGTTACCATCTTCTCAATAATATGTATTGTCAATAGCAGAGTAACATTTAACAGCACAGCAGGGAGCAAAAATGTCAGTAACCTTGATTTTGGTATAGGGATTGTACAAGGCTTGCTATTGGGTTGGGAACGTAATGCAACAAGTCGGTTGAGATACCATATTCCTATTGATTTGGCAAGACAACGGCACTTTCCTGGCAAAAACCGCAATGGAAAGAAACGCGACTGCATTGTTTGCAGTAACCGCAAATTAGGCCGGCAAAAACAAACCGATTACATGTAAGCAATGTATGAAGCATATATGTGCATATAGTTCCTTGCTTTGAGAATTGCCATACCACTTGATTGTAAATACATACTGTAACGAATTTTGCCAGTTAATTTTAAGTAACACAACAAACAAACTCGGATAGAGAAGCAAGATTCATGCTCGTGTATGCCGTTATTCCTTCTCGACATCTTTATACTGTACTTGTTCTCATAATAATAATATATATACACAAATATTAATTGCAGTATGGATTTTTATTTAGCTTACAAATAAAGAACTAATTAAGAGGCACGGCTGGGGTTAAAAAAAAGGGTACTAACAAAATTATTACGAAAACATGTGTGGCGTCTATCTCCTTTAATGGTTGACCCGTCCGACAAAGGTCAACTGCAGTACTTGTAAATAACAATATGTAAATAAGTACAGTCATCACGTGGCCATTTTAACCAATTGGCACACGGGTGCCTGTTGGTACCCTGTATAGTAGTTAGCTCGACTTTTCGTATCAGTTTTAACTGGTGCGACTCCACGAGGGTGATTTTAGGCATCCATCTTGTTTCTCCACGTTGTCGGACTCGTTAGTTCGTTTAGCTCACCAAGTTTTCATCGTCCACGTTTGGACTATATCGTCGTAGTTTAGCGGGTTTCTTTGTGTAGAATATCTTCGTCGTCATCGTCATTCTCGTCAAGTCTTCTGTCTTCGTCTGTCTTCGTCCTTGTGTGTGTGAACGTTGTAAATAAAATAGAACAGTCAGTACGCGACTCCGCAGTCCGCGGAGCACCGAACATTCAGCGTTGCGTTTACCGTATTACCACGGTCGATTCACCCCACGGTCCATGTGCCGTGTGCTTCAGCCCGGGCCAGGCGCGTCGTTGGAATAGCTGTCGGAATAACCGGACTACAAGGTTAGTAGTATTAGTACAGAGTGAGTTTAATATAACATTAAATTCACCAAAGTGGTGACCCAGACGTGATCAACATGGCAAACAACCCTGAACCAGTTATTGCACCAGTCGCTGCAGTGGCCCTGAAACTGCCACCGTATTGGCCAAACGACCCAGTAATTTGGTTTGCTCAAGTGGAAGCGCAGTTTTTGACGCGGGGAATCACAACTGAGCTTACAAAATACTCGTATGTGATAGCCTCACTCCAACCTACTATCGCTCAAGAGGTCAGAGACTTGTTAATTTCGCCACCAGCTGATCATCCCTATGGAAAACTCAAGGAGGAACTCATAAAGCGTACAAGCGAGTCTGAGCAAAAACGCCTGCAAAAGCTCCTTACTACAGAGGAATTGGGAGACAAAAAACCCTCACAGTTGTTGCGTAAAATGGAACAACATCTCGGTGATCGTAAGTTGGAACCATCGATCTTCAAGCAACTGTTTGTGACCCGCCTACCAACCAACGTGCAGTTGATTTTGGCTTCTGCTAGCGATGGGGTGGACATCACCCAGCTGGCAAAACTCGCGGACAAAATTGTGGAGGTTCAACCCGCCATCCAATCATGTGCCGTCGTGTCCAAACCGGATCCGTTGCCACAGGCGCATGTGCAGACATCCAATACGAGTGAGATTCAACAGTTGCGAGCGCAAGTGGACAAACTGACAGCACAAATTGCGGTCCTCATCAAGCAAGGTCGCAACCAGCGGAGTATTTCGCGTGGCCGTAGCGGGAATCGCGACCGGTCCCTCAAGCGAGAAGATCGCTCGCCATCATATACCGAGAATTCCGACACCTGCTGGTACCATTGGAAGTATGGAAGCAAGGCTATGAACTGTAACGAGCCGTGCAAGTACTCGACCACGACCAATGTAAGCCCAGCACAGGGAAACTCCAACGCCAGCGTGTAAGGGCGACATGTCCCGCTGGCCCGTCAACTCAACGTCGCCTTTTCAATGTGTTTGACAAACTCTCGGGCACTAAGTTTCTAATTGATACGGGAGCCGAGGTCAGCATCCTTCCACCATCACCACAGGACAAGCAGCATCGCCGAACAGATTTCGTTCTTGAAGCCGTCAACGGAACGCAGATACCAACGTTTGGTGAACGTTCATTGACCGTTGATCTCGGGTTGCGACGCACGTGTAGGTGGATTTTTACTATCGCGGACATTCCAGTAGCAATTCTGGGAGCTGATTTTCTTCAACATTTTGGGTTAATTGTTGATATGCAAAACCACAAGCTGATAGACTCTACGACTAAACTGAGCATTCAAGGCATAACAACAAGTGCTAGGTCGCTCGCCCCGGTTTTCACAAGTTCAAAGCCCGAAACGCGTTTTTCTGCGGTATTAAACAAATACCCAGATGTCACCCGACCTAGTTTTCGCGACGCGGTTCCGAAACACGACATAACCCACCACATCGAAACGAAAGGACCACCAGTCGCTGCACGACCACGACGACTCGCAACGGACAAACTTAAGGCCGCCAAGGCAGAGTTCGAGCACATGCTCCAGCTGGGAATTGTTCGTCCCTCTAACAGTAGCTGGGCATCCCCGCTCCATATGGTGCCCAAAGGAACTCAAGGGGACTGGAGGCCCTGTGGAGATTATCGTGCCCTCAACAATGCGACTGTGCCGGACCGCTATCCGATCCCGCACATTCACGATATCACATCATCGCTGCATGGGCGGACTATTTTCTCGAAGGTAGACCTCGTTAGGGCATACCATCAGATCCCCGTGGAGCCGAGTGACATCCCAAAAACCGCTGTAACTACACCGTTCGGCCTGTTTGAATTTTTGCGGATGCCTTTTGGACTCCGGAACGCAGCTCAGTCCTTCCAACGATTCATAGACCAGGTCCTCCGTGGTTTGGATTTTGTTTTCGCCTACATCGACGACTTGCTTATCGCCAGCACTAGCGAGAAAGAGCATGAGACTCACCTTCGTTTGCTATTTGAGCGTCTCCACGAGTACGGAGTGGTAGTCAACCCGGCCAAATGTGAATTTGGTGTCCCGTCCCTGCAGTTTCTTGGACATCACATCGACCGCCACGGCATTCAACCTCTCGACACCAAGATCGCAGCCATCCAAGAGTTCCCGATTCCGAATTCTACAACGAAGTTGCGAGAATTTCTCGGCCTCGTGAACTTTTACAGACGTTTCATTCCACAGTGTGCTAGGTTGCTACAGCCTTTGACAGACTTACTCAGTGGTAAGCCCAAGAAGGAACTAGAGCTGCCTGACACCGCAAATTTTGCCTTCGAGGCGGCAAAAGCAGCATTGGTGAAAGTGACCCGGCTGACACACCCCGATCCAGATGCACAGTTGTGTCTGATGGTCGATGCTTCCAACTACGCAGTTGGTGGTGTCCTCCAGCAGTTGGTGCACGGTAATTGGCAGCCCCTCGCTTTCTTCTCCCGACGGCTGCAACCAGCAGAGATGAAATACAGCACGTTCGGTCGGGAGCTGCTAGCGATATACCTAGCCATTCGGCATTTCCGTCACAGTGTCGAGGGACGCGATTTCTTCATCATGACAGACCACAAGCCACTGACGCACGCACTAGCAGCAAGTTCGGATAGGTACTCCCCACGCGAAATCCGACAGCTTGATTATGTGTCGCAATACACCACGGACATCAGATATGTGAAAGGGCAACACAACGAGGTCGCTGACGCGCTCTCCCGTGTGAGCCTGAGTGCCCTACTCCAGACACCGCCTCCTCAGATCGACTTTAAAGTCATGGCAGACCAACAGCACACCGACGATGACCTCCATCTACACCGAGCAAAATCGGTACTTCAACTCGCAGACATTCCGTTGGCTACAAACGACGGTACCATCACTTGTGACATGACAACCGGAACACCCCGTCCTTTTGTACCCAAGCAGATGCGACGAGCAGTTTTTGACTCCCTACATATGCTGTCTCATCCAGGAGTCAAAGGTATCTGCGTACCGATTAAAACCATTGAAGACAAGATTCTAGTCTAGTCAAGTCAATATTCCAGTTCTGTTCCAATATGCCTATCCAGTTTCCCTGTCTCATCTGCAAGAAGGCTGTTCGTTCGAATCAACATGCGTTCCAGTGCGACCGTTGCCAGGTATGGCAGCATGTTGGTTGTCGATCGGGTTTTACCCACCTGGAGTACCTTGAGATCCGTGAGGACCCATCCAGGCTGGAGGTTTGGATCTGTGAACCCTGCACCCTGCACCAAGAGCAAGACATGGAGATCGAGGAGAACGAAGATCAAGACCAAGACATGGACCAAGACATCATGGAGAACGGAGACATCCTGGCTGCGGGTTTTAACATCGAGATCAACTTCGATGTACCACTCGAAGCAGCTGAAAACCCCCTCCCAACTGAACAACACAATTCCATTCCTTTGTTATGATAATACTTCTGTTGCGTGCACCAGGTTAAGCCCACTTGCATTAATCTGCTATGATAATACCTTTGTTAAGCCTGGTACATTCCTTTCCCATTCATTTGTCATGATAATACTTCTGTTGTTTGCGCCAGGTTAAGCCCAAACTCCAACTTTCTTAAAGGAACTATGTCATTGGACACAACCATATAATACAAGAAAAAACAAACACCTATTTTGCTACAACACATACTACCTATATTTGCCTCCAATCCTCCAACCCCCCCCCCCCCCCCCCCCCTCAATGTTGAGAAAATGAGGCGTCGGACGCGCTGCAAATTACACTCCAAACCAACATTGATTGGGTGGGGGGGGGGGGGGGTGGGGGGGGGGGGGGTATAATTACTTATGATGTATGTACTGTGAATACATGTACAAGTAAATAGTTTGTTTCCAGGCAAATTGTTTTTATCATGAATTTTGATGCATGTGTATGCACCGAATACAAGTAAATGGTTCATTTCCAAGAAAATAACAA
This sequence comes from Crossaster papposus, assembly GCA_037893245.1. Classification (NCBI taxonomy): domain Eukaryota; kingdom Metazoa; phylum Echinodermata; class Asteroidea; order Velatida; family Solasteridae; genus Crossaster; species Crossaster papposus. Next base: position 15,584 of record JBAIAA010000007.1, on the reverse strand, counting down.
AGGAATTAAAAAACAAATTCTCATCCAAGTTATTGTTTTTCACATGTAAACAAAATCTGAAACCGTATATGTGCCGTATTTGCTTGTATTTATCACATGTTCTGAATTATTACCTGTTTGTATTACTTTTCCCCCGAGTGTAAATACGTATCTAATTATTTCATTATTGTGCTTTTACACTTACAAAATAAATAGATGCACACAATTTGTTTTCCTTGTACACTTATTTGTGCATACAGTTTTACATACATCAACTCACACACACCGTCATGTAGACACTACCACACTGAGGGCATACTTGTCATTCTATCCAATGGAGGACACTTGAGTGTGTGTGAATTACACCTATCAAAGTGAGGACACAACACTAAAATGCTGGTTGTCCATTGGTTTCATATTGATGTGCATTCTAAAGTCATCATTGCGATTGCAAATTCTAAATAGTCAAGTACTCTGACGCATCCGTACATGTGAACTGACGAAACACCCTGCTTAGCTTTGATGAAGCTTCATTTTGTTCCGACAAAAGTCTTTGATGTTTCCCTAGGTTCGTGTCTGCAGTGCCACAAGACAGGATGTTTCGATGTCTCGTTTGCCAGGAAGCTTCTTCAGCAGAAAGAATTTCTGCAAACCCTTCGTAACGTCTCCCTTCTCCTCGGCAGTCCAGGGACGACGTTTCACTCGTCTCGAGTTGTTCAGAGATGCCAGACTTCCAGATGGAACACTGATAGGAGCCTGTCGAGTACCTAATGTCAAATAGGAAACAAGTCGATATAAAACACAGATATTTAGGCACTTTTAATTCAGACAGCCCGATAGCCAGATGAACAAACAAATGGACAGACAGACAATTGTTTTTTTAAAGACAGCCCGACTTAACCAGTTTGCGCCGGGATTATTTTAACATCGCCGAGCCCACGGGCGGGATTATTTTTAACGAAACTCGATCCGAAGCAGGTTCAGGCTGATAGTGCCGGGAAGCACACCCACGCATTTCCGGCCTTGCGCGCTGCTGACATACATTTCCGAACTTGAACTTGGCGTGTTTATGCGTCATCCGTTTTGAATTTGGGAATTTTTTGCGTTTATATACGTCATCCGGCGCGAACTGGTTAAAATACAGACACATAAAAGCCTAAACTTACTGTTTTCACTGGGCACATCACAGGAATTATCACTGCTGTTATCGCTGTCCTCGTCACTAGTGAAGCCTTCTGCAAGTCACAAAGAGCAGTTTTTGTTAGATTAATGCACACATACCTGACAGTTGGTTGTTGTCCTGCATGTAAATTAAGAAAAGTGGACTCAACTCTTGTCAAATTTCTGTGGTCTGTTTCTTTCTATTTTTCTTTATTTCTCTTTCTTGTTCTGTAATGCAGGAGCAATAGCAAAAGAAATGCACAAAAACACGTATACCATTTGTTATCATATATTGTGAACTGATAACAAAATGTTATTTCTTGCATTTCTTTCGCTGTTGAAGATGTATTAGTGAATAGTAATTACTGATCAAGTAATTTTTCAACAAAAGCAATAATTAATGTCTTTCTTTTGCTGTTGAGTAAATAATTTAAAACAACTGTGTCCTTACCAACAGTGACATGCAGTTCATCCAGGGATTTGCCCTGCTGGGAAGGCAAGTTTCCCCTCTCCAAGCTGAGAAAAAGCCTAGAAAGTTTGGTGACCCTCTGCACAGTATCTGGCAACTGGTAGTATTCACGATGGACACGCAAATCATGACCCATGAAGTTTGCAAGTGTTTCAAGTTGATGTTCCTTCAAGGCAAGAATTTGCGATGCGGTTGCCACGTGCTTACGAAGTTTTGTAGACCGGATGCTGGCAGCATTGTCAAGGCCCGCCATGTCTGCGTACACTCTTATACAGTCACATCCTCTTATATGACCTGTACCTCCATAAGAACATCGTGCAAACAAGTAGGTGTTGTCGTGGGCGACTCCAGCTTCATTTCTCTTCGCAATCAGAGCACTCAACCACGCCACCACCTCATTGCTGAGAAGCACAGGAACAGTTCGACCCCTCTTGCCAACTATTTCGACAACTCTGAACATCTTGCACAGATGCCGTTCAAGATCAGTCAACAGGCATTCCCCGTTGACACTAGCTGTTGTATGCTTCTGAAAGTCTTCTAGTTTCATCTTTGATACCTCCCCTTGCCTTCTGCGGTTGAACATAATAAGGTGGCACAGTGCGACTTCATTCAATCTCTTCCAAGCTGGTCCAATTTGTTCCACTTCCCTGTTGCCAGCTTCATGGAGGAACGCCGACATTTTCACAACATCAGCATTTGTCGGCAGAATTTTAGGTTTGTTGCGCTTTTCTTGGTACAGTGTTCTGTGTGCATGGGTGGATACACGGTCTCGCCAGGTCAGTTCGCACAACTGCAGAAATTTTTCAGCGTGTTGCGCTTTTTGCTTTTGGCCAGACTCTAGAGCATTTCCTTTAAGTATGAGTGCACACTTCTTGATGGAATGTCCAATCTTTAAAGCTAGAGACGGAACATCATACAACTGCTTGTCTTCATTAAAGCCAGCAATACCGTGAACAGCCTTGATGATATCATTCACGTAGTGGGGGTGGACAAATAATTCAAGTGATGCATTTGGCTGGTGTGTATTCTTGCGGAGTTGTATGACAAGACGACCCAATTCCCGTATCTTGTTTCGGATGTAGCCATGTTGATCTACATCGTGCCCGAGTTTCGCGTATTCCCGCTTGGCTACTTCCACAATCAAAGTGTCATTCTTGGCCAGCAGAGTCACCTCATCTCTCTTCATCGGAATAAGAACCTGGTTCAACTGGAAAGACACACCGACAGGTGGAGGCTTTAACAAATCACTCTTGTGAGCAACACGTCTACGCAGAGGAGTTGTGGTAGTGCTACCATGCGAGTGTGCAGGGAGTGCAGGTTTCAGTGGGCACTGGTGACGCCAGAGATCACTTCGCACATAATAGCAATATATGCACGGTCCGTATGCATGTGGAGCTACCTTATGATTAGGCCTATATCCTACAATAAGTGCACCCCGGCCTTTCCGAAGGACTTGGCAATTGTGCCTATGATTACCAACATTGCGGATTTTCCACAGAAGTATCTTACGGGCACTTGGGTTGGTCTCAGACGCAATCTCTACAACTTCGCTCTCTTCTTTGTGACATGACTGGAGATGACGGGGCAACTTAGATTGAGGTACTTCACAGTAAAAGCAGAAGTGTTTCTTGTCCCATTTCCTGTGCCCACTTTCATTGCTGGTCTACATGACTGTAATGTGACCGGTCTCAGTAGCCTCGGTTGATGATCTCTGTGACTCGGCACTTGAGGCTTCATATAGAGGAGGACAAACGGCAGGTCCTGTACCAGAATCAGCCTGTGGGCCATCATCCCAACTGGAACTGCTTTGTAGACTGTCTGAACCATTTAAGTGCGGACTCGAGAAAAGCGTATGGGCCACCTGGCATAAAAATCACATTTAATTTTAAACAAATAACAATTTCTTTGGGGAGAGGTGGGAGGGCGAGGGGAGGGGTGGGTGTGGGGGGGGGGGGGGGGGGGGGGCGGGTGGGGCGGGGCGTGAAGGGGGGGGGGGGGGGGGGGTGGTGCTTGCAAAAAACACTTTATTTACAAATTTGTTTCTGGCTTCTGGGCACCCAGAGTGAATATTTGATAGGGTTCAGAAAACAAGTTCACTAATGAATCAAAATCTTACTACTTTCTATGTTGCCGGATGCAGAAAACGTTTATGATTTAGAACGAGTGAAAAAAAAAAAACACCACTGTTATTTTCTTTAGGGGTAGACGCATATGCCTAATTGCCTCGGACTAGTTGCCCCTCTGAAGGAGAGGGAGTGGGGAGGAGGGGGAGTGGGGAGGGGTGGGAGGGCGAGGGGAGGGGTGGGTGTGGGGGGGGGGGGGGGGTGGGCGGGGGGGTGAAGGGGGGGGGGTGCTTGCAAAAAACACTTGATTTATCAATTTGTTTCTGGCTTCTGGGCACCCAGAGTGAATATTTGATAGGGTTCTGAAAACAAGTTGAGTGTGTGTGAATTACCTCATATGGAGGAGGGCAAACGGCAGGTCCTGTACCAGAATCAGCCTGTGGGTCATCATCCCAACTGGAACTGCTTTGTAGACTGTCTGAACCATTTAAGTGCGGACTAGAGAAAATCGGATGGGCCACCTGGCATAGAAATCAAATCAAAATCACATTTAATTTTAAACAAATAACAATTTCTTTGGGTTATCTCTAAAATATACTATCCATTTTAACACCATCACAAGCAACAACATTCGCCCTTGATGTGCAACTTAACTGACGACATACCGGTATTTATCCTCTTCATAAAAAGATATGTAATTCAAATGAGAATTTGTGTCATGTGCATTCATTATATGACTTCTAAGACTGAGCAGTTCACTAATTAAATACTTGTAGTCAGCGTACAATATAGGCGTTGTTTATATTAATAATAATAATAATGGTAATTATTATTATTATTACCTCCAAATAGGCACTTGGGGAGACAATCCCATAGAGATGTACACAAACTTAAAACAGTCCTAACTTGTTTACCCTAACCCTTTTGTCTAAGATCTTCAAAATTTGCTATTTAGACCAAAATCTGTCGTTCTAGGACAAAAATAACTCCCAAATATCTTTTTTTTTTAGGGTAGGTAGACACTTAGGGAGACACTAAAATGTCTCCCTAAGTGCCACTGTCTCCTTATTACCTAAAAACTTACGCTAATTTGTCTCCCCAAGTGCCTATTTGGAAGAATTACGTATTTCATTTGTATTCTTCCTAACCTGTCTGTTGTTAATTAATGCATTCTATGGTAATTTTCTCACCTGGTGCTCAAATAGGCAGCGTGTCACACCATCAGTGTACCGGACGCAGTACTTTCCTGATAAGAAAGCCACAAATTCAACTAATTAAACTCTAAAGGGATTACATGCAATTGGGAGTGGAATGTTGAAAAGTATTTGTTGTTTACAGATCATATATATTTTTGGTTCTGAAGGGGGGGGGGGAGGAATCAAGTTTAGGAAAAATGGCATTGTTTATTTACATGTGGTACATGTCATGGGGGGATGTAAGAGGGTATACAGCTGTCTTAATTTATGTGTGACAAATGGGATTCTACATTATGGATTACATTTCTTACCTACGGAACCCCTAATGGGACATATGACGAATAGTAATCACCGTGACAAAATAAATTTAGTTTTGTATTTCTTGCCCACGAAATCATTTCGTGCCCATGAAATCATTTCGTGCCCACGAAATCATTTCCCGTGCGCTCGAAAAAAATAATTTCATGAGCTCGAAATAATTTGTGTGCTCGAAATAATTTATTTTTTGTGCGCTTGAAATATTTTCCTGCGCTCGAAATCATTTTGTGCAATTGTTAGAAATCGGTTAAGTAAATATGTTTTACAGCACGGTCTTGACGCAAGGTTAACGTGAACCCACACATTACGAGGGCATTCCATTTGTTTTCGTCATATGTCCTTTTAGAGGCTCCGCACTTACCTTTGGTGAAGGAGATTATTACGGCAGGATACCATGATGAATCTGGAGGCCACAGTGCGATTACGTTCTCCCCTTCATGATGCTGGTGATTTGTCAAGGTTCCATCAACACGACTACTTCGTTTCATGTTTGTTATGGTAGTTCTGTCAGCCACACCTAGACTAGCTAGCTAGCTGTAACAAGACAACAATACAACAACAATATAACATTAAACTGATAATACAAGTAAATATGAATAATTGTGGCTACTTATTTGTTTTATTATTTATACAATAACTACAATTAACTATTTCTTGTTCGCACGGTGCTCAACAACTCATGCTTGCGTTGGCAAAATAAAGCAGTTACATTTGGTTATAACTTCTATATTATTCTGAAATTAGGCATATTCACTTCCCACATCATCCTATAGACTAGAGTGAGAGATCGAGGCCATGACTACAAATTACCTTACAACGTAAATTAGCATGTCATATAGAGTGAGCTATGTAAGCTTCCAAATACAATTGCTCTACTTACCATTTATTCCAGCTCCATGGTACACCTAGCTAGCTGCAAATGACCACGTCTTCGCATAAACTACAATATGCACTTAGGCCAAAACAACGTTATAACAGTTAAGACATGTCTGGACTAGTTTAATTAGAGACATGTAATGTACATGTAATGTACATGTAATGTACATAACATGTAATGTACATGTATACATGTATTTACGTCGTTGTCACACGCGCAACCAAAGGAGGGCGCTATGCCATTCAAGGGAATACTGTGTGCGTTTTATTTGACGGGGTAAAAAATGTGCCTCACATCAGGTCTTATGCGTCAACCGAGGACTCCTCCCAAACGCTTTGATATTTAACCAACAGTCAAAAACGGCCACGAAAGTGCCATTTTTCACAATATTTCATACCGAGGACGCGCTCGGTTTGCAAGGTGTCCTCAGTATGTGAGTGTGTACTTACATAAAAGCCCTCCATTTGCGGTATTGACATGTACAGCCAGAGTATGTACAGTATGCATGTAAACACAGTGTGTTGAGGGCGCACTTCAATGAAATTGCTCAAAAACCACTGGGGCTAGAGTCACACTGAGCTCCTAAATGCTGTGGTAAACAAGGGTAATCTCTTGTATGAGTGGGTGGGATTGAAAGGGTTAACCCCAATTCATTCCCTGCCTAACCCGTTCCCAATTCGTACTAAAAATTCAATCCTATTAGTCTCAACATGTACATGTACTTTACCCGACCTGTTTTTTTAATACCTATAATTGTTCTGAATACCTATAGTTCTCGTTTTTTATGACTATTTGTATACAAATCATATTATTAATGTGGATATGGGCATTTTTATATTTGCCTGTGTATCTTGTTATGTGTGTTTTAAAAAGTACACTGAAAAAGAAATGTTCATGTAACATGGTTTTGCATGAAAGAATAAGAATGAATGAATGAATTAATTAATGTGGTCAAAGATTATAAATGTATTAAAATCTCTTAGAGAACCTCGATATTATTTTTGGTTTTCCGGCTGTCACTTTTGACATTGGCGTTTAGCAGTCTCCGCAGGGGCAGGTGTGTTTTTTTCGTAGAGAGTAGAATCAATTTTCTTGATTTTGTTATTATATTCCATTGGAATTTTTCGAAAACACGTACGTAGGTTCACTGCTCTTTGAATTCCCCTTAAATAAAAATGGTCCAAGACAACGCTATTAAAGCACTTTGAAAAACGTCTTCTGTCGACCTCTCACGGTAGCTTAGTGGGTAATGGGTTAGGTTATAGATCGTTCGACTGGGGTTCGAATAAGGTCTCTGCTTATTTTCCATTGACTATTTTTGGTCTCCAATTGTTTGGTTGGAGTGAGTTTAATTACAGGGAAAGTAAAGATCTAGAAGCTCTACGAGAGAGCTGGACTAAATCGTGTCGTTAGCGGGCGCACTGTCGAATACAGTTGGTCTCTTTGGCAAAGACAAGCTCCAATTGGCTGTGCTCGTAATCATCCGCGTGAATGAAGTGAGTGAATGAAGTGAGCTTATTTCGCTCAGTTACCTCATTTGAACCCGGGCGAAACTTTCAACTCGGGTTGAAAATATCAACAATGAAAACAAATAGCGATAAAGTAAAATAGGGAGCTACGTAGCACTATTACTATTAGTACTAATGTGAAGACTTCAGATAAAGTGCTCACTCAAATAATTAGCGGGATCAAAATTATTTTTTTTGTGAGCTGTTTTAACCTCAAAATCAAATAGTAATCCGCCCCCGTATAAAGCAAAATATGAGATGGAAGCCCCCCCCCCCCCCCCCTACTCCGTTGTGGTTATTGTGCTTGCGGAATGTTTACTTTTCAGCATTTGCTAATTGAATGGTGGTGAATTCTATTAATAGACCTTACAGCATTCAAGGAACCTGCTTGAGGATCGTCTGGGTTAGAAATCTTGACGTGTGCACCGGAATAAAAGGTTGATATACGCGACGAGAAAGGGTCGGCCTGAAAGTAGTAATCCTGGCCATGGGTACGATATTATTAGGCGATTACTCGGCGAAGTTGTTCCCCTTTCGGGAGCCTGTTGACGAAATGCCGAGAATCGATATACGGTATATACAAAATGTGTAAAGGTGGTAAACACATTGGCCGCTCAAACGGCGCAATCATTCTACATTTTTTGGTATCCACCAAGAAACTGCAATTGAAAGACCGTTGTTACTTTTCCTTGTACAATAATATTAGTTTATTCGAAATACAAAAGGTTTGTCTCCTCTGCTGACACAAGAAAAGTATATAATAATATTCAATATAATTATAAAATCTGTCGATTTAAAGAAATAATTTTAAATAAAAACATCAGATCCGATTTAACGGTTTGCATGGTGAAGATAGCAATAACTTAAGGTAAAGATTTACGGTAGCGCCACGTGACAAATTTCTTCTGCGAGGTTCTGAAATACCCAGGGAACTCAACGTTTCGAACATAATAATCTCCCCGTCGTCGGCCCAGGAGGCCTACAACCGCAGAGTCGAGCTTCTTCGGTTCGTTTTAGAACCTCACAAATTCACAAAATTCAACAAATTCTACAAATAGTGCAAAACATGATAGAATTGTTTACCAAATTATAAAAGCCAAAACTTTGGCACACAGTCGAGTATGTCGTGGGAAAGACATTTGGCTTGATGGCCATCGCAGATTTGACCTATAAAAGGTAGAATAACATGCACTTTGAACAGTTTGAATTTTTTTGTATAGCCAAATATCTTTATCATAACATACTATGATTGTGTGCCAAATTCCATGTTTTTTTCATTTGATTGAACATTATTTCACCAATCTGCTTGACTAGATGTCACATAGTGCTATACAGTAATTCTTTATCAGCTCGAGTTTTTGAAAATTGATTACACGATTGAATAACATGCACTTTGAACAGTTTGAAATTGTTTGTATAGTCAAATATCTTTATCATAACATACTATGATTGTGTGCCAAATTCCATGCTTTTTTTCATTTGATTGAACATTATTTCACCAATCTGCTTGACTAGATGTCACATAGTGCTATACAGTAATTCTTTATCAGCTCGAGTTTTTGAAAATTGATTACAGGGACGGATACAGGACTTTTTTTACAACGTGGATGCACCTTTTCCATAGTAACATTTACAAAACAAAAATCAGATTTGGTAACTTTTAATTGGTAGTTAACCGAAGTTAAGATTGTTTGGCATTAACGTGTCCAGGAGCCAGACTCTTCTAAATGAAATTCGCACAGCTCTCAATGTGAACATTAGTTAACGAGCTGTACTCAAAAAGCAACGCGCAGGTTCCCAATTCATTCATTGGAATGTGATATAGGAAACCAGTACGCATCACTTCCACCATAATGAAACAATAAAATAGAAAAAGTTCAATTTAAAAATAAAAATGTATGCAAACGACATTGCAAGCATAGTGTTTTTCTTATTCAGAAAATCTAAACATAATAGTCTAAAACGAAAGTTTCATTGTTATTTTCATCGCTATGGGGATGGTATAATATGGCGTTCCGACGCAAATACCCGGCGCTCATTTCCCGTCAGAATCTTATCCTAGCCTGTGCATTACACTTTCCATCAACATGACAACGAATGACACCGACCAAATACCTCCCATCAGGATAAAAGCGCCATCGTAACTCCCGCTTACATCATAAATCCAACCTGAAAAAACACCAGCAAAAATCACACTTCAGTTTTGTTCTTTAGACTTGGCGTACTTGATCAGGTCATACAAACCATTTTCCTGCAATGACCTCAGTTTGTCTGGTTGCCGGTGTGGCATGAATATCAGACCCTATAAAATACGGACTCATTGTAGTATTGCGCATGATTAATTAAGTGGTGATCATGATGTGATCATGAATATCAGACCCTATAAAAGACGGACTCATTGTAGTATTGCGCATGATTAATTAAGTGATGATCATGATGTGAGTCTGATATTCATATCACACCGGAAATCGTTAAAAATTGATACCAAATCTCACTTTTCTTGAAAACCACAGCACACCAGGTGCCGTGATTTCACAGGATGCTTAATACACGTACTTTATTTACTTGCAGTCAAGTAAGGTATTTCATAATAATGTAGTAATTCTGTTTTATAATGTTTGCAAATGGTGTATAGTTTGACAACAGGGGAAGTTGTTCAAGCTTACCCGGTAAGAACCCAACACTGATTGTAACAAATCCGGCAAAGATTCCCATCCAACTGAAAGCACTGACGAGATTATCAGCACCCAGCAGGTCCTTGGTATACACGTCCAGCAGCGCACCCATCATGCCGGATGCCCCCATGAAAATGACAGCATTGGCCATCAACAACGAGTAGGTGTTCATCCAGGGATCGCTGAAGAGACAAGCAGCAGCCAGGGTTATCGTCGCCACCATCATTGTCCTGAGGGACACCCAACCCCGGTCCACCACGGGCCCGTGGCCTACCTTCACGACCAGATTGGCCACCCCGGCCGCTGCAGCAAAGGTGACTGCGTCTCGCCCGGAGAACCCTTTAGCTTGGATGTGGTCCACAAAGTAGATGACCCAAAGGTCGTTGACTACACGGTTGCTAATGAAGAGGACCACTGTCAGGTAAAAATAGGCTTTCCTGAAGACCCCCAGTCCAAAAGTCTGAGCGCAACGCGCGGCACTGAGTTGGAGGCAACAGCAGCACTTGAACCTTTGGGGCTTGGACTCGAAATCGCCATCAGGGAGCGATGCGTACTCGTCGTCTCTCACATCCACGTCGTCTCTCGCATCGACGCCTGGTTTCCGTGGTGGCCGGTCGGTAAGGAGTGCCCCACATGGGATGAGATGCATGCAGATGGCGCCCAGGAGCAGCATGGCTCCCCTCCAACCGTAAGTGTCTAGGGAAGAGTTGAGTCAGCGGGGCGAAGACAATGAGAGCAACCGAATGACCTGCGTGCCCGATACCGTTGGGCTGCGGTGTAGTGGGTGGTAAAGTACCGCCCCACCATCGCTCTGGTCAGGATATTGGCAAAACTTATACCACAGCCTACAAGGAAGGAAACGTTAAACAGATTTCACCCATTAATCATTTCAGTTAGTAAATGATGTATGGAGAACAACAAGCTGATCTAAGTTTGTATCAGGTTGTTTCGTTTTAAAAAAAAATACTTAACGGTTCAGTGTCGGTCAAAATGGGGCGATGTGGTTACCGGGTTCGACTCATGTACGGTGGTACGCGGATTCGAACCCTACCAGGGAACATGGTGCTTGTGTTCTTGGGCAAGGCACTTTACTGCAATTGCCCCTATCAGTCAACCTGTGAAGGTAGAGACCACATGCGCTGATTTTGAACAGGGATAATATTTGTGTAAAGCGCTTTGAAACATGCATGTACAGGGTGTATAAAAAACATGCAACAAAATATAGAGAAAAACCACAGGTAAAATGTAACTAACATCGATAATATAGATATGGTTTCAAAGATACGTGTTTCCACTTTAAAATGAGACATCAAACGTCTAAATCTGACAATGTTTGACAATATTTTTCAAAAGGGGTTGAATTGACTATGGGACCAAGCTTTTCGATTTTGTTTGGGATACTGTGCCAGTGTAGACTTGAAATCAAGTCGCCACCGAAATTAACCAGGGATAAGTTACCATGCCCGCTGCCGCCTTCAAGGACAAAGACAAAAGTGTCTAACGACTTGATTTTTAAGTCTACACTTAACAGTATCCAAACAAAATCTAAAAACGTGGTCCAATGGTCAATTTGACCACTCTTGACAATTATTCATAACTCTGTTAAACCTTGTCATATTTTGACGTTTGATGTCTCATTTTAAAGTGGAAACCCGTAACTTCGAAACCATATCTATATTGTTGATGTTAGCTATACATTCTACGTGTGGTATTCCGTTATATTTGGTTGCATTTGTTGTTGACACACTGTATAGGGGTATAAAACGCTATATAAAGACCAATATCATTATTATTATTTGTATTCATCTATATAATAATACGCTACTCTCTGTCTGTCTGTCTGTGTGTCTGTCTGTGCGCGCTTTTTCGTCCCCTTCCCGGGGTCGTGCGGCGTTCAAACTCGGTGGGTGGGTCCGGCTCGGTCCCCGCAAGAACCAGTTTGCATTCGCTAGAGCGTACGAGGTCAAAGGTCATCTAGGGGTCACCTTTTTGAAGTTGGTCGGATCGTGCTTAAACTCGGTGATCGCAATGCTCGATGCGAGGTGAGCGTGGCAAAAATAAAACGGGTTAGCGTTTTTCGGGTCTTCCGGGGTCAAAGGTCGTCTAAGGGTCGAATTTTCAAAGTTTGTCCTATCGGGCTTAAACTCGGGGACGGGAAGCCCGAATGCAAGTTAAGCGTGGAAAAAAAAGCGTTTGTCGGGTCAAAGGTCATCTAGGGGTCAACTTTTTGAAGTTGGTCCGATCGGGCTTAAACTCGGGGACGGGAAGCCCGAATGCGAGTCGAAGTTGGAAAAAAAACCGTTTGTCGGGTCAAAGGTCATCTAAGGGTCGAATTTTCAAAGTTGGTCCGATCGGGCTTAAACTCGGGGACGGGAAGCCCGAATGCGAGTCGAAGTTGGAAAAAAAAACGTTTGTCGGGTCAAAGGTCATCTAAGGGTCGAATTTTCAAAGTTTGTCCGATCGGGCTTCAACTCGGGGACGAGAAGCCCGAATGCGAGTCGAACTTGATCATAAGGTTGTTTCACGTTCCGCGGCCATCTTGGATTCAGCGCAAAAAGGGGTACGCAACTTACCCGGATGATAGCGTGTTTATATGGGTGTTCCCCTCTCCTACATGTAGTAGGCCTACAGAGGGCGCTCTACTGAGCATGCGCAACTGGAACGTGAAACAACCATATTAACCATATTTGTGAATGTGTTTCTTTCAACATTTTTATTTGGCACCTCCATGATAGAGTCAACATGTATCCACAATCCCCATCCATCCAGGGAAGTAGCTACAAACCCGAGAACCGACAAACCCCGGGTGACCGCCTAGTACAGTAAGATTGTTTCAATTATTCTGTCACTAACCAAAGTGTTCTGTTTCACAAGCTCTTTTAAATTTCATTCAATAAATCAATCATTGTTGTTGAGTAGATAGAATCATTCTAGATAAACCAGAGGAAGTCATGATGATCTCTTAAATTCTCCTTTTCGAAATAGTTCTGTATAATTTTGCACAGACGGGACTTCTCAGTGCCATCTAAAATAAGAGGCAATGGGTGATTTAACACAGGTAACTTGTGTGCCACTTCGTATTCATGAGGTGCGTTTTTAGTATCCACGTTATTTTGACCATTGCTTTACCTGAGAGCACAGCCAGGGACACTGCGAATTGTATGACAGAGGTTGTAAAGGAGGCCACAACTATAGATCCACCAATCAGCACACCGCTCACCATAATAACCAGCCGGATTCCAAACTTCATTTCCAGAGGCCCGGCAAAAGGTCCTATTTTATATCAAGAATATACCAACATTTCATGAATATCCACATTCTTTATACATTAGATTAGTGGATCGTTGATCGCGCGTTGAAGTATTCGTCTTAATGGCGTCCTTTCTTTTTAAACCACAAATTGTCGGCGATTCGGATTAAGAAGGGTCAATCAAGGGAACACGTAACCCAACTTTCGGCGACTCGAACCCCAGTGAATTATTTATACCCAGCACGATATGTGGCAGAGGGGTACCCCCCTCTTATCCCTATACCTTATACACACTCAATACTATTGTAACCTAACCCATTCCCCCTTGAAACCTAAAAGGAATTCCTGAGATTCCGGGAACACAATGGTCAACACAAAAGAGGGGGGGGGGGGGGGGGGGGGGGGGGGGGGGGGGGGGGGGGGGGGGGGGGGGTTTCTCTGCCACATATCGTGCTTCATATGGAATTATTAATGCCATTCAATCAGTCATACTGCTTTCTTATTCCCAACAAAGGCCCTTGTTCGTACCTCCCAACACGTGTTACTTGTTATATTTTGTCTGGTCTCCGCACGTGCCTTCTTCATCGAATACTTTGGTCATTCTATATGGTGGGTCATATGAAGCAAGACATGAGAAGAAGGGAACCCCCCCCCCCCCCCTCCCCCCCCCCCCTCCCCCTCCCTCCCCCCCCCCCCCCCCCCCCCCCCTCCCTCCCCCCCTCCCTCCCAGCCTCCACGTGTGTGTACTTTAGCTGTGTGTAAATTAGTGTGCACAATTTTTACAAACGTTCGTTTTCCACATTTGCGTGCACTCTAAACAAAAAGTGTAAACTCTTGTTGTGTAAAACCGTTGGGTACAAAAATTGTGTCATTTTTGCTCAATATTGAGCAAACAATTTTTTTCGATTGTACCTTCTACTTGTGTCATATCTAACACACATCAAATGGGTACAATAGTACCTAACGTTGGCTACAAGTTCCAGTTACACAGGCGAAGAGTTCTATTAACAATATTATTACACACGTGAAGGGTTTAAGAAACTGTGTTTACCCCACAGCTGTGCCATAAATCTGGCTTGTACACTTTGAAAAGATCAATATTACCAAACATTAGTAAAATGTTACCACTGTGTAAAGGGTAAACTGATGCACGTGGCAACGTTTACCCAACATTGTGTACGCGTGTCATTTATCTACAAAATGGCTGCCGTTTGATAGACCTCGACAAGTTCTGGGATTTTGAAACCGTATTCGAAGGTTTCAGGGCAAGTCAGTGAAATGAATTTCCGTGGTGTTTGTTTATGTGATGCTGGTGTATGAGCATACAAATCAGGGGGTTTGAAAAAGTGACACACTTATTATGTATGCATTATTTGTAAAATGAACGTCACGCTGCGTTTAATTGCACGTGTGTGTACGTATTCCTACCCTGTATATTGCACGTATCGCGGTGGCTGTCGTTACGGCAGTTTACGATCCGATTCCCGACTTGCCCGACCTCACATTGACAATACTCTGGACCTTTCAATTTTGGAACAAGACTATTTAGTCGGGTGACAAGAGTGAAAGAACCAGGGTATTGTCAATGTTAGGCTGGGTAAGCCGGGAAATCAGATCGTCAACTACCGTAACGATAGCCACTTCGTTCTCCGCAAGTTACCGAAATTTGAACGATTTTAAATGATTTGAATAACGATGGAAATTGTAACGCCCCTTTCCTATTAGACTTGGTGCCAAGTCGGTAATAGCGGTCCACTCAGTATATACAGGGGGAAGGTTGCGGTTGCCTCGTTCCCAATTTCGAAGTTAATTTACCGACTTGGACAATTCGTTTTCAGTTTTGTACACAACCTATGACAATCGCTAGCGAATTATATGCGAGCACTCTGATTGGTTCAGATTCCAGAGGGGATACAAATTTATGAGCAGTTTTATACAGCATGTATTCTACGCTTTGCTTCGCGTATTGTACTGGTACCCGGTACCACTGATCTCTACAAACTGGATAATTCGAGCGTACATATACATGTACATGTAGGATAGCTAGCTAGCGAGCCGTGAAGTGTTGACTTCGCACGTTCGTGCATG